>OZ023264.1:36838762-37226262 GCA_964006375.1 Tillus elongatus
AATAAGACAACCGCATACACTTGTCTTGTATTGTAATAATGATTTTCTGAACAATTGTATAAGAGTCTATTAAGTAGTTTGGGAGCATAAGAGTTGTTAACAAAAATTTAAGAAGTTTTCTTAAATTTTTGTTGTGGAAAGAAGAATGGCATATCTTTAATATTCTATTTTTTAAGCCTAATAAAATGTTAATTTCAGTTTTAAATAAATGATCTGAATGAAAATTAATATATCTTTGAGAAATAGTTGGCTTTACATACCAATCTAAAATTATGTTGTTATCGTTTGTTCTAATTAAAAACATGATATATATATATATATATATATATATATATATATATATATATATATATATATATATATAGGAGAAAGGTTAAGGGCAAGGCCGTAAGGAGACAACTGCATACACGTGTTTCAAGCTTATTAGCTATCATCAGTACGGTACAGCCAGGTGATGATGGGAACACTTTGGATGAAGAAGCAAAAATACACGGAGTCACAACTGGTTGCCTGTTATATATATATATATATATATATATATATATATATATATATATATATATATATATATATATATATATATATATATATATATATATATCATGTTTTTAATTAGAACAAACGATAACAACATAATTTTAGATTGGTATGTAAAGCCAACTATTTCTCAAAGATATATTAATTTTCATTCAGATCATTTATTTAAAACTGAAATTAACATTTTATTAGGCTTAAAAAATAGAATACTAAAGATATGCCATTCTTCTTTCCACAACAAAAATTTAAGAAAACTTCTTAAGTTTTTGTTAACAACTCTTATGCTCCCAAACTACTTAATAGACTCTTATACAATTGTTCAGAAAATCACCATTACAATAGAAGACACTCTCTACAAACAGTATCAAATTTATCTGACAGACATAACACCCATATAATTTCGAGTTCGGAAACATCTAACTTTTTTCATATCAATCCCATACATTAAAAGTATTTCCAATAGGTTAAAGTTTATATTTAAAGATGAAACAAATTTTAAAGTAACACTTCGTAATTCAAAAACAATTAATAACGTTTTCAGAAAACTCAAAGGTAAGGATGAAATTTCCAAAGTGTCTGGAGTGGTATATTGTATTGCATGTAATAATTGTAGTTAAAGATACATTGGCCAAACAAGCAGAGTCCATAAAGATAGATTAACACAGCACAAAAGTGACATACGTTTACAAAAAAGAACTTGCGCTCTCTCTGAACATAATCTCGACACTGGCCACAATATAAATCTTAGTAATGTTTCTGTTTTACACTGTGAAACCTTAAGTAATAAAAGAATGTGTTTAGAAGAATTTGAAATTACTTTTAACGGCAATTTAATAAACTCATAGAAAAATAATAATTTTAGAAATCACTACCCCTATTTATATTTCCTAGACAAGAACAAAAAACAAATTCAAATACACAATAGTTAGCATCATATGTAACTTTTCGCCTTCACCCAAATTTACGAAAAGGTTTTTTTTCGTGTTTGTTATTGCATAATTAGTTATAGTAAAACTCACGTAATATGTAAGTATTTTAAACTTCTATATTTTCCTATGTAAATTGTAAACTTTTTTCTTTCCATGTTGTAGCCTTGAGAATGAAATAAACTTTTCCGAAAGCTCGGCTTATTATAAAGAGTTTTATTTTGCAACTGACAGCTTTCACACAATTTTTTGATTATATATAAATATAAACATATGTGGTACCGATAAATCAAAAAATAATAAGACGATTTTGATGGCAATTGATACGTACCTTCCTTTTGTAAGTGGTCTGGACAAGTTCGCTGGATGGGAAAAACGGACCAGTTTTTCCGGTATAATACCTATTCTAACGTGAAAAAAATGGAGTTAGATGTCCAAACTTTTATACGTGAATTTTTCAAAGCTTTTTGAATATTTTAAACTTACTGACCCTTTTTTATGCTTTTTCATGACTGGCTTTGAATGTTTTTAACGTATAAATGTTCGCGTAAAGTTAGATGTAGTTTCTAAAATGGTTGTTACATTCCAGTCTTTTGCATGTCCTTGTGGCACAATTTCTCTGGTTTGATGTTTTTGGCCTCGCTTTTCAATTAGTTACAGTGCTTGCTCCTGAAGATGCTTGGGATCTCAAGCAAAATATATCAAGTATTTAGTACAGAGTGACTTTCTTTAAAATATAGCCCTCTATTTTGGTCGTAACTGCCCTTAAATACACACACACATACACACACACACACACACATATATATATATATATATATATATATATATATATATATATATATATATATATATATATATATATATATATATATATATATATATATATATATATATATATATATATATATATATATATATATATTGTTGATATTTGGTAAAGCTGCTTCCCTAATAGAAGCTTTACTATGTACCTTGATTTAAGTTTTTTAAAGGAATGCAAAAATGAGTAAAATTTGAAAAATTTAAAGAAAATTTGCTACCATAACGCACTTCCTGTGTGCCAGGTTTTTTATGTGATAATGATCTGCCATTTGTTAATCTTGGAACAATATACGCTGGTGCCTAAAAACGAACTAAGGTCCTGAGGTAGAGAGGGCATAAAAGCATGCATTGCTTTATAAGATTTTGTGTCCAAAGAGTTATGTTACTTAACGAAATACCACTTCTTAGTTTTGTATACATACATATATATATATATATATATATATATATATATATATATATATATATATATATATATATATAGGTGTGAACAAACCAATTTGCATCCAGAGAAATTTTTTTTAAGAAACGCTGAAACAAGTCAATTTTAATATTGAGGGGGACATGTTTTGACATAAAACTCAACTTTGTCACATCAACCCGTTAAGGGTAGTGATAGCAACCCTTATATTTTGAATAGGGAACATGGGTTGAGTGTTGCATCATCTGAAAGCTCTTTCTTTTCTAAATTCAGCACACTAATTTTTTTGGACGTTTTATTAACACGTTTAAAAATTACTCACAGTTGAAAATGCAAAAACGCATTTCGCATTCCGATAAGAAAGATGTTGATAGTCAATGTTTTGTTGGTTTGTAAACAAAAAATTTACCATGTGAACATTTTTTATCGAAATGAGATAAATGCGGTTTATTATTTCAGTTTATCGGTCGGTTTGATACTTAATAGTACTGCCAAAAATTAATTTCACAATGGTGTATTCTGTAGAAGAAAGAGTTGAAATAATTACTCTTTTTTCAAAAACGATGACTGTGCCAACTGTACCGCAAATTTGTTTAATAAACGACATCCAAACAGACATGTTAACAAAAAATACATTTTGGGGTTAGTTGCAAAGTTTCCACAAATTGATTCAGTAGCCAACAAAAAAACGGGATCCTGAACGTGAATTTCCGGTTAGAATTGAAACTACTGAGATTGAAGTTTTAGGATAAATTGCTGCAGGCCCAACTTTAAGCATGAGAAAATTGGCCACTGTTTCAAACATCAAAAGAAGAACTATTCAGCGAAGATTGAAGCATCATAAAGTTCACGCGTATAAAATTCATCTTGTACAACAACTGAATGAAGATGATTTTGATGGGCGACTGGAGCGTTGTGAAGTTGTGACTGCACGAAGAGCTGATAACGGAAACTTTCTGTTCAATATATGTTTTTGGACGAGTGTACGCCTTTATTAAACTCTACAGTCAATCGTCATAATTGTCGTTATTGGGCAGATAATAATCCAGGCAATTTTCACGAAGTCCACAATGAAACTCCACAGAAACTGAATGTCTGGACTGGCATTTTTGGAGACCGTTTAATCGGACCAATTTTTTGTGATGGCAATTTGAGTGGCGAAACGAATTTGGAGTTACTAGAAGATATCATTTACCCTCTACTAATTGACATTGTTGAAAATGATGATCGCTATCAAGAAAACCAATTAGTGTTTCAACAACATGTAGCTCATCCGCATTTTTCACAACGTGTTAGGGAGTTTTTAAACGAAGAGTTTCCATAATAATGGACTGGACGTAGAGGTCCTATTGAGTGGCCCGTAGATTACTGGTTTTAACTCCTTTAGACTTATTTCTATGGGGCCATTTAAAGAGTAGAATTTTCGCAACAGGACCGAAATCTCTGGAAGAATTACGACGATGCATTGTAAAAGCATGCCGTCTAATAACTCCACAAATGCTCCAGAATGTCAGAGCTCGTTTTGAACAAAATTTGTACTTTTGTATGGAAGCTGGTGGTCAACAATTTGAACACTTACTTAACTGAATAAACATTTTGAACGTCTGGTTTTGTTTTTTAGTCTTTTTCAACGAAAAATTGACTAATTAGTACATTTCTTATCACAATGAATGAAATACGTTCTTGCAACTCCAACTGTGAATAATTTTTTAACGAGTTGATAAAACTTCCAAAAAAATTAGTGTGCTGAATTCAGAAAAGAAAGAGCTTTCAAATGGTGTAACACTCGACCCATGTTCCTCATTTAAAATATAAGCGTTGTTATCACCACACTTAAGGGGTTGATGTGGCAAAGTTGAGTTTTATGTCGAAACATGCCCCCCACAATATTAAAATTGACTTGTTTCAGCGTTCCTTAAAAAAAAATTCTCTGGACGCAAATCGGTCTGTTTCGTTTTCAATGCGCCACCCTGTATATATTAGAAGCTTTACTAAGTACCTTGATTTAAGTTTTTTAAAGGAATGCAAAAAATGAGTACAATTTGAAGAATTTAAGGAAAATTTGCCATAACGCAATTGCTGCGTGCCAAGTTTATTTTTGTGATAATGATCTGCTATTTGTTAATCTTGGAACAGTATACGCTGGTGCCTAAAAAAGAAGTAAGGTCCTGAGGGAGAGAGGGCATAAAATCATGCATTGCTTTAAAAGATTTTGTGTCCAAAGAGTTATGTTACTTAACGAAATACTACTTCTTACTTATATACATACATACATATATATATATATATATATATATATATATATATATATATATATATATATATATATATATATATATATATATATATATTATTTGTTTAGTGCTTTCATGTTTTGTATATCAGGTAAAATTATAGCTATTTATAGACGATCTGTCATAGAAATATTTGCCTGCACAATACAGTTCTCGAAGCGGCTCCTTTTGCGCAATTATCGAGTTAAGGGTGGGTTGGCTATTAGTTGAAGCAAATATTTGTGAGCCTTCTACTTAGGTTGTACATGCACCAATCTCTGCATAATTTTCATCACAAATTAATGTTTACAGCTTACAGTAAACCCACGCTGCAATTACATTTTATATATAACAGAGCAGAAGATAAATAAACTGTGCCATCATTGAAATGATAATTAATTTTCAATTTAGCTGTGTAATCATTGTTCCGGACTCGTATTGTTAATCAATCATAATAAATTGTGAGAGTAATCGTGGTGAAACATTGATATCTGTTATAAATACCTGTGTAGATTATCACAATCTCTGATCTATAACAAATGAAATTTATCCAAATAATAAATTGTAAAATCAGGTCGCCTGTGTTTGCTCATACGGAAAAATTGTTCGCTTATTATGAACGAAGGGCTAACAATGTCAGCAGATAAATAGATACAGAAATGTTTTATCTTATCAATTCCTCTAAAAAATAATATGTAACCGTTGGTTAATTCTGTAATTAATTTACTCTTAGGATATAATCGGGTGAACACACTTTACTAGCTTGCTCGACTCGAATCCCACTAGTGAAGGTTTGAGCGCTGGAAAGAGGTTTCGTGTGGAGGAATGCTCTCCGCGATAGGGAGCTGGGTCCAAATATTACAGAACCACATGAGACTGTATTGCTGAGCTCGAGGATCCATGTTTCACGAATTTCTTACGTGTCATTTTGAAATCTCAGCGGTATTTTTTTTACTCTACCTCATTTATTCAAAGTACATATGTTACAACTTTTAAACCAAATTATAAAGTATACAAGCTTTTCACCTAACGTATTTACAGAAATATATTTACAAAATAATCAAATAATTAAAAACAAAATATTAATTTACTAAGCTCATTTGCTTGAAAAGTCCTTGTTTTAATATATCTGTCTTTCCTATATCTTTATCATTTTTTCCTGATTAAATTTTACTTCACGGTTAGCATAAAACACTTCACACAAAAACCACTGCCACACATTTTCACTGTCTTTGTTACCTATAAAGTCAGTAGCTATGTTTGCACAAATGTCTTCACTTAACGTATTACACTTAAATACATTCTTTAACTTGTTACTAACCCATTCCCAAGTTCTGTCCGCCGTGTTGCATTTTCTAATCCTATGTGTTAAAGTATCCACGTCATTTAAAGCACAGATTTCACACAAATTGTTTCGGGTAATGCCATGCCGAAACATTTTGTCCTTAGTGGGGTAGATCTCATTTATCATCTTGTACGTTACTGACCTCCAGTCTCTTGGCATAAAGTCGTCGAATATTTTCCAAATTTTGTTCCAAATGGATGTTTTAGCTGAATATTTGCTGTTATTTTCCTTTCGTCTATAAACATGTGATACAAGCTCTTTGGTGTTTACAATCGAATTTTGTTGCAGATGAAGCATTTGAACTTTACTTAATATTTTTTGTATGCCTTTAGCGAATGTGATACTTTTGTGTTGTCCGCAAATATTATATTAAGGCTGGATTTGTGCCTAACTTTGTCGACATTTGGAGACCACGAAGAAAACTGTGTTTTTATAAATAAGGTCATGGCTTTAGCTTCTATATTTATGAGATTAAGACCTCCTTTATCTCGGTGTAGGTGAAGTTGCATTCTCGATACCTTGTACATGTGGCCCCACCACACAAACCTTCCTGTTATCTGGACCATCGTCTGACTATATTTATTTCCAAGAGGTAATAATTGGGATGTGAACCATATCTTTGAAAGTACATAACAGTTGAGGTACCATATTTTTGTTATCAGATCTGCATGCACCATTTTGTCTCTGATTATCGTTGCTTGTACATTATTTATTATCTTGGTCCAGTTTTTTCGTACATCTCTACAGGGCTGTTAGTAAAGAGAATGCCTAATATTTTTACTTCATTCGTTTTTTTTTAAATTTCAACAACACACCACGAGGTCTTACAGCCTAAATACTATCGTACCGTGGGTGTTGACAAGGAGGAAAGAGGCAGCTTGTTAATTCTGGACTTGAAGGTTTGGAGGTTCGGAGGAGAAGGAAAAACATGTGCCCGCAAGGAATTCCACAACTTGGAAGTCCTCGGGACAAAAGAGCGGGCATAACAAGATGTTCTATGTCTGGTGACCTGGACACTAAAAGGGTGCATTCGCTCTGTTCCCCTGGTAGATCTATTGGGGGCAGCAGGTGGGGGAACTATGGAGGAAAGCTCCTCTGAGCAGTGCCCGTGCAGATATCTATAAAAGAGAGAGAGTTCACCAACGGCACGTCGGTGGGCAAGGGATGGCAGCCTTTGGGTAAGGGTAGGGTCACCGATGAGACGTATAGCTCTCTTTTGAATGGAGTCCAGCATAGCAAGTGTAGAAGCGGCAGCGGCACCCCAGATGTGGGAGCAGTATTCGAGGTTTGGCCTTATTTGTGAAGTATATAAATATAGAGATTAGCTGGTGAAAAGTATTTGCGAGCCCGGAAGAGGAAACCTAATTTCTTAGCAGCCGCTTCTGCAATTGATGTGACATGTTGGTGCCAATTAAGATTTCGATCCACAGAAATGCCAACAAGAGAAAATGACTCATTACTTTGAATAACTTGGTTGTTCATTTTGATGGGTCTAGGGCTGGTGTATCTCTTGTGAGAAAGAAAGCAAGACTTAGTTTTGGTGGGGTTGAATTGTACAAGATTTCTACTTCCCCAGTCTAATATTTTTTGGAGATCCACGGAGACAGAACCCTCCATGAGTCTGCGATCCTCATCTAATTGGGCTAAAGAGACAGGCTTAGAATATTGTATATTTGAATGGAGGGTGCTGTCGTCCGCGTAGCTGTGAACTGGGTTGTATGTGCTAGAGAGGAGGTCATTGATGTGGAGAAGAAACAAGGTAGGGGCTAAAGCTGAACCTTGAGGAACTCCTGCATTAATTGGATACAGTTTAGAGGAATGGCCATCCACAACAACAAATATGCTCCTGTTGGAGAGGAAATTTGCTGTCCACATACAGAGTTTTGGTGGTAGGCCATAGGCCGAAAGTTTATTAAGCAGCGCTGCGTGCCAGACCTGGTCGAATGCTTTGGATATGTCTAGAGCAACAATCTGGTATATACCGTGTTGTTCCATGGACTTGTTCCAAGAATGGGTGACAAAGGAAAGGAGGTCGGCAGTCGATCTGCGCTGACGGAATCCATACTGCCTGTCGTGGATTAGACTGTGTTTTTCAAGAAATTTTAGTAATTCGATGTTTATATACTTTTCCATCACTTTAGAGGCGACTGAAAGGAGATAAATAGGCCTGTAGTTGCTAGGAAGCGCTTTGGATCCTTTCTTGGGGATGGGTTGTACTCGAGCCGTTTTCCAGTTACTGTTGGTGGTTGAACATTTGGAGGTGGGTTGAGAGTAGAATTGCCGGCGAACAACGAAGCAAAAAGTTCAGCCTTGCCCAGGGCGGTAGAAACAATTTCATCCCCTGAGACAAAAGGTGGGAACGTGCTTTTGCAGAAATTATTTCCAATAGATTTAGCAAGAGTCCAAAAGGGTTTGCCGCCGTTGGAGCTTAAGAGGAGTTTGTTTTTGATGTGGTTATTTAACGAGTTTTTTGCCTCAGAAAGAATGCGGACATAGCGGTTTCTTCGTCGTTAAATGCTTGACGATTTTCTTGACAGGGATTGTGTAGAAGCGTTTTGTGAGCTTTGACCTTTTCAAGTCTGGCCTTGTCACAGGATTTAGAGAACCAGGGCTTTTGAGTGACTGAAGAGGTTTTCTGTGTACGTGGGATAAATAATTCCATGCCAGCTTGGATAATTTCGGTGACGTTTTTGAGATATCAGAGGGGTCAGGATGAGAGAAGCAGACAGACGCCCATGGAAATGAGGAAAAGTAATCCCGCATTTCGTCCCAGTTTGCGGAGTTGTAGTGCCAAACGATACGTGGGTGTGATGACTGTGTGGCCTCGGTTTGCATTGCGCAGGGAGCAGTGACCATGCTGTGGTCTGAGCGACCAAGGGGGGCGGTGACTGATATCTTATAGCATTCAGGTTGTGTAGTAAGAAGGAGATCCAAGGGATTTAAGCTGTGTGTTGGGATACGAGGAAAGTAAGTAGGTTGCTGAACCATATTGGCTAAAGAATTGCTGACTGCAAAGGCCTCCGCTGCTCTCCCTTGTGGATCGGTTTTTGAAGATCCTAGCCATTCCTTATTATGGACATTGAAGTCACCAAGAATAGTGACCTCAGAGGAAGGATATTCAGAAATCAGATAGTCGGTTTTTTCAGAAAGGTAGTCAAAAAGCTGGACAAAGTTGTTGTCAGAAGGTGACCGGTAAATGCAACAGATGAATTTAGTTGCAGCCCTGAGAGAGAGAGTTTTATCTATAGTATGTCTTTTCTTCCAGCTTCTAAATTGGGGAGTCTGGTGCAGGGTAGATTGCTACGGACGTATGCGCACACGCCTCCATGCAATCTGAAGGAAGTAAGGAGCTCATACCCCGGGAAATTAAGGTGATTAGTGGCTGTTTTGGCACTGATTTGGGTTTCGGTGAGGAAGAGGAGTTGGGGCCTGTTAGCCTGGAGGAAATGGTGGACGGAGTTCAGGTTAGAATTTAGGCCACATATATTTGAGAAGGATATGTTAAATCTTGATGCCGCGCCTCCTGCACACCCCTCTCCTGGATATGCGAATGGAGGGGTATGATTAACCTTACTGTTGGATGCTTTTTCATATATTTTGATTATCCTTTCAGCAGCTGTTACATCTGATTGGTTTCCTATCAATAAGCATATATCGTCTGCATAAGCCAGAATTTTGAAAGTTTCGTTTTTTATTTCAACACCTTTTAGCGCTAAACTGCAAAGCTGGATGAACGGTTCCATGGCCAAACAAAATACAATCATCGACAAAGGGCAGCCCTGTCTTACTCCTGCTTTTACTTGTATGTATTCTGTTAGGTATCCATTGATCATAACTTTTGTTCTATTGGTGTCATAAATTTTTTGTAACAGTGTAATTGTATTCACACCTAAATTTTGCCTTTCAAGTATACACCAAATATATTTATATACAACGCGATCAAATGCCTGCTCAAAGTAGATACTTAGAATGGCATATTCCTCATCGTAATTTGGACGAACTACTTGATCAATACGTGGATGGATTTGAATTGTTGTGTTTGGCTGAGACATGGTGGGTTGGTGATTTAGAGACCAACTCATTGTTAGAGAATAATTATAATTTAGTGTTTTCTCAAGCTATCAGGGAGAGATGTTAGACGGTGTTAGATCTGGTGATCTTGGCGGCCATCTGCAGGGACCGTTGCGGCCCATCCATCGGTCTTCAAACATCCTATTTAGTTCCTGATATACTTCACTCAAGCAATGAGAGGGAGTTTCGTCTAATTAATACCAGCCACTAAATAATGTATTGACTGGCAGATTTTCAATAAAATATGTTACAATGTTTCTAAGAATCTCCAATAAATACCTCTGAGAATTTAAGTTTCCGTCATAAATGTAATAACACACAATATTGTCACAAATTAAGGAAAAAATATTGAAACTGAATTTGTTTTGGAAATTTCGATGTCTCGTTAAATGCGGGTACTCTCTAGCCCAATAATGCTCGTTCTTGCGATTGACAATACCCTCCCTATCAAACCTAGACTCGTCTGTCCATATCTTTTTTTTTTTTCAGAAATGAACGATCTTTTTCAATCTTTATTAATAAATCTTCACAGAAGTATATCCTTTGTTGGTAGTCACTATGGTGGAATTCTTGTAGCTGAAGTGAGAAATTATGCATATTGTGTTTTTTCAATAGTTTGTGTATTGCCCAGATAGATAAACCCAAATCTTGAGGCCCACTTCTTGACGAACTTTGTGGATATGCTTCAAAATACGCAAGAACTATAATTTCATTCATTTCATTATCTTCAATTTTGTGACGTTTAACAACTTGACCACTTGCTTATAATTCTGCTGAATTTTGGTCTATTCATTGGAGCCAAATGAGGGAATCTGTTGTTAAATGTTCGAACTGTTCTCTCAACTATTCTCTTACATTCACCATATATTGAAAACAAATTGAAAACATCATCTGCAGAATAACGAAAATAAAAACTAATATTATCCATATTATTCTGATAACAAAAAATTAACAACAAACATGCAACAATGAAATCGTCTAGAAACTGTCAGTTGAATTTCACTCTGTTTTTGACATTTTCAGTCAAAGTCAACTACGCATGACCAGATATCTGATGTATGTGCCAAAATATAACAGAAAAATCGATATATCTCAGAAATCGTGAAGGTTAGGTATATAGAAGGGTTACCAATTTTCAAATATATCTAAATTCCCAATAAGATGAGTTAAAAATATAGGGTGTTCTATTTAAAATTATCAAGTTATAAGTGAAAGAAGTTGTTCAAGTTGGACGCTTAGTATATAACGCTATGTTTAAGTTCCTGAAGATATTATCCATCGTTTCCTTAGAACTAAACTTTTATAGCTCACTCAGTAAGGTAGAATCTCCGATTTTGCCTAATAGCGGAGATATGTCTTATCAAAGATGATAGTGACATTTTTAAAATTTTCGAAAAAATCGAAATAACTTGAAAACATCACATTTTTAACACATCATGCTTTTATAAAATGTATTCTAGAATTCGATGCGGAATCTAAAACTTCAATAATATATAGGGTGTTTTATTTAAAATAACGATAGTACATAGTACTTCCGGTATAACCGGAAGTACCATGTGCTTAAAAGTAATTAACTTTGCTTCCACATAGCCGCTTATGGCCAAACTCTCCTTTTTGTTTCGAATTTGGACTAGAAGGTCATAAACTTCTAATGAACGCGACTCGCCAAACAGCCTGTATATAGATATATATATATATATATATATATATATATATATATATATATATATATATATATAAATTTATTGACCCTGGATAGGGGTTCTAAAGGGGCTAGTTCGCACTCATTTGAAGAAATTTTTTCAAAACTCAAAAGACGAAATCTCGTCATTGGTGAATTTTTTAAAGAAAATTTACTAACAAAGAAACAATACTAGAAGAGAATATAGCAGAAAGTATTTCAGTGAAAATCAAAATTAAGTTTAATTTTTCTTATATCATACAGAGTGATCCATTTATGACGATTGAGCCAAAGAAATTGCAATATCTTCGGAAATACCCTGTATAACGTAATACAACTCTATATTAGGAGAATGTACGAAGCGAGGAGAGTCTTAATATATAGGGTACTCTACTAAAAATAATATAAGTTTGTGATGCCATTCACTTATGGAATAGCCTGTATTTGCAAAAATCTTTTTAGGTTATGCGCATCCTAAAACCACACCATTTCCACATGAAAATAGTTTCCCAAATAGTTTTCATAAGGCAGATATTGACTTTTTTGCACTGTTCGCCCACCCTGTATGTAAAATAAACAACCCTTCTACAAAAACTGTAGATTGATTGATCAATCCTAAATAATATATAAAAGACACAAACACACAAATCAGGGTTCAATAAATAAAGTCAGTGACACAGTTTGAATGTTGTTTTACACTAGATAAATATTTGCACTTCGTGTAAATTGTACTACATATGCGGTGACCATATATTTTGTGTGGCGTCAAATATTGCTTCCACTGCACACAATCTCTGCTAAAAAAAATATTATCCCTGGCTTTATTTTCGCGGCTTGTAAAATATAATAAAGAAATTTATTTAAATTTAAATTAAATGACTTATTTGGTTTGCACCCAATACATTCACTTTGCCATGACGTTTTCTGAGGGAGTCTTGAGTCCAATGAGGATTTTCCCGTGACCAATTTTTTAGGTTGTGACGATTTACGGTCCTATTCGGGCAAACAGCGGCTTTATCAGAAAGGAGAACGTAATTATAAAAAATGAGATCTTCATCGCAACATTAATTGTTCACAAAGCTGTAAATGGCGGCTGAACCATCATCGTTTATCTTGTGTATCGATTGCACCTCGTTAAGATGATACTTCTCTTCTCTAAATAATTTTACCACCAAAGATTTGTCCAGGTTGTTATTTAGGGCTGGATGCCTTGTAGAATGCTGAGGATTTTCTTCAGATTCCAGAAATATATCCAATCTAATGTATTCACTTTCTCAAGGTCGACCTTACCGAGGCGAATCTTTTACGGATCCCGTTTCTGTGAGTTTGGCAACAAATTTCCTTACTGTAGATCTTGCAATTGGCGGTCTATTGGAATGTTGTTGGTTAAATAAGCCGCATGCTCCCTGATGACTTCTAAGCCTGTCGCCATATCCAATCATCGTTAAAATCTCTATTCTTTCTCTTTCGATTAATGGTGCCTTTGTGGTTAAATTCGAATTAGAATTGATTACTTTTAGCACTTGTACACTTTCGTCATTAAGCATATTAATTAATTTAAACGGCAGGATATAGGGTAAAGCACCCAATTGTTTGCACTATGAGGCACTGCTCAGACTATTTCGCGCACCGAAATGTGCCTTTTAATTTGTTATGCAAAATATTGCTACCATATGGATAACTCAAATTTTACTTATAAAAAATTAATTCAGAGAAGCGAAAAGTGATTGAGTATTTTGAATTTTATTGCTTGTCTCCCATAATCACCAAGTATTGGCATCTTGTTCTAGTAATTGGCACCTCGTTGTTGCAGCCATTGGCACCATAAGAAAAATAAATATCGTACGCACCATCAAAGGAATTTTGAAATTTTTATTAAATCTTATATACAGATCATATATATATATATATATATATATATATATATATATATATATATATATATATATATATATATATATATATATATGATAATTGCCGTATATTTTACGGGAAACAAACTATTTAGTACAAAATTTTAAGCAACGTGTTAAATACACGTCAAATTGTTCAGATAATTAAGAATGACAGTATTTTTAATTGCCGCGATAGTGTTATATCCATAGCAACCTTTCTTCTGTTATTTTTCAGTTGACTTACGTTTAAAAATCAAAAAAGTTTTAAAGGCGTCATCGTAAATCGTTAATCTGCTTTTTATTGAGTTCTGTTAGTAAATTTAGTTATTTACTAGGTTTACCTATTTAGTTAAATTATAAAAAAATTTTGGATAATGTTGGAATGTAAAATATCATCTCTAATAAGGTGCCGATTCATTGGTGTGCTAAAAGTTTCTATTTTTTTATCGTGAATCATTACAGAAAATTATGTTAAAAGTAGAAGTCTATTGTTAGACTCCATGGTCTACTGCTTTTTGAACACTTTTTTTTTGTCATTTGTTTTCTGGTATTGGATTTCGTATCCCACTATCCTCAAAACGGTTTTCTCAAAATTGGCAGTGCAATCACAAGATTTTTCAAGCATGTTGTACATAATTGGAAAGCTTTTTTCACAGGCTATCACATAAGCAAAAATCAAATATGGCTGCCATAATAAAAACAAACGTTGATATCTGTAGCTCAAAAAAAAATGACAATCCAAAGTTGAGAATAACACAAAAATATTACTATGCAAAAAGTGTCCTGCTAATGTGCAAATCTTAGACATGTCAGATCAACGGCTTCTTAAATGCCGAAGAAAAAAGAAGTGGACAAATTTTGGTTTTTTAAAAATAACTCGAAAACGAAAAGAGGCAGGGCAAAATACAAGTCATATTTGGAACGAGCATGAAATTATACAAAAGATTGCTAACTTAGCAGTCTCCCTATCTCTAATAATAACAAAGATAGCAATACATTTACATCCAATCTGGGACACACTGTATATATGTATATATATATATATATATATATATATATATATATATATATATATATATATATATATATATATATATATATATATAAACACAGATCTCCTCATTAGTGAATTTTGAATTTTTAGTTTTACGAAAGATTCGCTAATATGTAGGAACATTATTTTAGATTGGTGTATAAAATTACTTTATTCACAAAGATAGATTTACTCAAAACTAAAAATTAACGTTTTATTAGGTCTCAAGAATAACTAAAAAGATGCCTTCCTTCTTCCATGAAAAAAAAATTAAGAGAACTTTATAATATTCTTGTAAACAACTCGTATCCTCCATGATTACTCAAAAAACTATTATACAACTTTTTAAAAAATTACAGTTACAACAGCAGACAATCTACAAATACACATACAATTTCGAGTTAGAAAACCTGTAACATGTTTTTCATATCGATTCCTTGCATTGAGAATATTTCCAATAGATTAAATTTTATATTTAATGATGAAACCAATTTTAAAAAGGTAAAATTTCTGAAGTATCTGACGTGGTATATTGTATTCCATGTAGTAAATATTGTAATTTAAAATACATTGGCTAAACAATCAGAATCCTAAAAGATAGGTTAACACAGCACAAACGTAGTAAACGTGTACAAAAATGTACTTATGCTTTGTATAAACAAAATCTTAATACTGGCCATTATGTAAATTTTATTAATGTTTCTATTTTACATTGTGAAACTTACTTAAATTAAAAATCCTGGACGTAGCAAGTGCGTTATGGTAGTGAATTTTCATAGAAATGATCCGGCACAAAACATTTTATTATAACTTTTTTTTCTTTTAACATAGAAACCTAAGTTTTAGTATATAGTTTACTTTTTATATCGTAAACCTACCTACCAAATTCGGTTACCATAGCTTTTTTATTTTGTAAGATAATTTTTTTTTTCGATCGAAAACAAAATTTTTCCGGAAAACCTCATCTGATGCTTGTGGCTAACGAACTTATCCAATCCATTTAGAAAAGAAAGGTACATGCCGAATTTTATCAACATCGGCCCATTATTTTTTGAGTTATCAGTGTGATACGTATATATATATATATATATATATATATATATATATATATATATATATATATATATATATATATATATATATATATATATAAACATATAAAAATTGAAACTGACCCCGGATATGGGTTCTAGCGGTCCTAGTTCGCGCTCATTTGCAAAAATGTTTTCAAAATGCAAAAGCCGGGATCTCCCCATTAGTGATTTTTTTCTACAAAAATTCACTAAAAAGAATGCTTTTAGAAGACTGAAATAATTTCTAACGAAAATACAAAACTCAAAAGATATTTTTTTAAATACTACCCCTATTTATATTTCTTTGACAAAAACAAAAAAAAACAAATTTAAATACACAATAGTTAGCTTGCATATGTCAGATTGAATCATAGATTTAAATCAAATTTTACAAGAGTTTTGTTTATATTTATTATTTAATATTCTTTGTAAGATGAATTTCAAAACTCGCTTTATATGTGAGTATTTTGAACCTTTGCATTTTTGCATTTTCCCTATGTAAATTGATTTTTTTTCACATTGCAGGCTTGACCATGGAATAAATTATTCCGAAATGTCAGCAATTTAATAAAGAGTTTTGATTTTTCAATTGACACCTATTCAACAATTATATTTATATATATATATATATATATATATATATATATATATATATATATATATATATATATATATATATATATATATATATATATGTATATATATATATATATATATATATATATATATATACAGGGTGTTAAAAAAGATGGGGCAATATTTAAAGGGTTGATTTCATTTTATGAAAAAAAGTTCCCATAAACACAGGTGCTAAAATGCATTGTTTTGAAATTTGGCAGCGTTGTTTGTATTACTAATGGGCTGATTTGGCTCTAATTAGATACAGATTGTTAAGTCCTATGGCGTTGGAGGGGGGCACCTCAATAAAATTTAGTGACATAAAAATGTACGCCACTGACTGCAATTGGATTTGTATATTATTTTGAGATAAAGAAACTAAAACTACAATTTTTTTGTCTCTTGAAATTTCTCTGTATCTTGAATCGTTTACACGATAAAAAATAAAAACCTTCTTATGGCATGTCCATTTATGATACAGAAAATCACAAATACGAACAATAATTTTTGTTGAGGTGTCCCCCCTAATGCCAATGGACTTAACAATCTTTATTTAATTAGTGTCAAATCAGCCCATTCTTACTACAAACAACGCTGTCAAATTTCAAAACAATCGGTGAGGAGATATTTGAATTGTTTAAAAAATATCGTTCTTTTACAAAAAAAATTAACACCTTGTATCTTGCATTTTACAATGCCTTTTAGCACCTATGTTTATGGGAACTTTGTTTCCATAAAATGACCTGGGAAATCAACCACTTAAATATTGCCCCGTCTTTTTTAAACACCTTGTGTGTGTATATATATATATATATATATATATATATATATATATATATATATATATATATATATATATATATATATATATATATACATGCGATAACTCAGAAAATATTTAATCGATTTTATTCAAACTTGGCACATATCTATCTTTTGTTAATAGCTTGAACGATTTAGTTAGTCAGCCCAACCGAACCAGTTTTTCTAAAAATAATTATTTTTCTGAAAAAAAATTGTATCTCAAAAAATGGCAAAGCTTTTTTGATGAAATTTGGAGGACATATTTCCCTGATAGAGACCTTACTGTGTGTTGAAACCGAAATTTTTGGCTTAACGGCAAATGGAGTTATTAAAATTTGAAACATTTATAATAGTTTGCTACCATAGCGTCTCAAATTTTTATATACTGATAGTTTTAATATAATAATATTATAATTTTCTATGACGTCAAACAACGATCGAGCTTTCGGTGAGGTTCAAATGCAACGTCATTTAAATTTTCCGGCTCATTAGCTGAAACAACACAAGCAGCTTTAATAAATGCCTATCACCGGTAGCGGTTATAAATACTTCAAAATTGCTGATTAATTACTTACAAGTTTATCGCGGCTTTTTATACCCCACGGAAAACTTTGAGAAACTTTATAAACAAACGCTTACCTTTAATGTAAAACGCAGATCACTTTAGCCAATAAAATAACTGCCATATTTATTGAATTAGGTCACATTTATTATAATAATGGATCGGAAGGACATCGGAAGTCAACAAGTACGCGTACGCCAACCGATCGCAACCCCGTTGTTTAGAGATAGAGTAGGTCCGTTAGGTTACCGGCGCGATTCACAAGTGCCGTCATTCCTCTCAAACTACCGCTCGAAAACTCCATTAAAGACGCTTGCGCAATTTTATTTTGCAAAAAAAAAAACATATGCAATTTTACATTTAGCCACCCAAAAAAAGAATCAACTGAATATTTCGTCTCTAAAACGCATTATATGTAAATCAAATAGCTTTCAGGAGAGATAAAATTCCCGTGTTGGTTTTTCATTCATGACGCATGGATTCTCTGGAGGTTTGTAAGAAATGTGCTGGCACCACGTTTGCCTTTTATATTCTCTCCATTGCCGCTTTTTATCTTTTAATTGATTGTTATCAGGTCTTCATGAAGAAACGTAGGAATTATGTTTTTATCGTTAATTGGATTTGTTCCCATTTTGTGCATATCAACACGAAGTACTAGAAGTCACACATTTCTTGGAGCCTTAGAATGTAATCAAAATCTGCAAAACAGATTATCACCTACGCGAAAATCCCTACAATCAATAAATTTATATAGGCAGCAAGTGGGTTACGATAGCGAATTTTCATATAAATATTTCAAGGTGGAAAATAAGAGAATACCCAATTAGAATTGTTTTAATCGGTTTGGTGGGATTGTGATTAGATTGTAGATTGTTTAATGAGTCCTATGGGCCTTTGACTTCTCAGCGCTGCGACACACATGTTTTTTTGGTGTATGACACTTTTTTCTTATAGTTGGTCACACCGTTCAGACTCTCCATAAGTCTACCATCGTTTTGGGGGCAATTTTACCTATTTTTTGGTGTGTTAAAGTCACCCATCCATGTATTTAAGCCTTTTGTAGAACTGCAGTCGCATATAACGTTTCTGTTGTTTCTGCTACTTCAGTGCAGTATCTGCAATTTTCACTGTCCGCCTTAGCCCTCTTCATAAGGCGATACTTTACTGGGGAGTGTCCTGTAAAAAGTCATGTGCTTATTTTCAAGTCATTCCTGTTCAATGTAAGAAACAGTTCAGAGTCATGTGCTTATTTTCAAGTCATCTCTCTTTAATATAAGAAACAGGTCAGACTTCTCTGCTGATATGGTGATGAGCCGTTCTGCCTGCCTTAAGACTGGCGTTTTGCTCAAGTATAACAGCATTTGGTTCCTTTCTCAAGTATCAAGTTCATTTCTTACGTGGCTTTTTATTAGTCAACAATGGAGCTCTGGACCATAGTGTGGTATTTTTGCAAGGCTCAATTGTCATTTCCTTGAATCTCTTGCTGCCGTGGTACCCATATCAACGTTACTTTGTTGTCCGTAGCCAGTTGCTTCAACGATTTTTTGCAATTACAAGTCAGTTTAGACTCGGTTTTCAAATATTTTAGAGGCTTTAGTACTGTCTGACAGTCTGAGAGAATGTAGATATTTTTATTAGTGAAATTTAAAAACAAATTAAGGAGGAGATCCCTACTTTTGAATTAAAAAAAATTGCTTCAAATAAGCGCGAACTAGGCCCCCTAGAACCCATATCCAGGGTCGCTTTCAATTTTTATATGTTTATATATAACTCAAGAAATAATCGGCCGATTTTGATAGAATTGGGTGAGTACCTTCCTTTTGCAAGTGGCATGGACGATTTTGTTAGCCAAGAAAATCGGTGCAAGTTTTTCCGGAAAAGTTTGTGTTTTCTTTCGAAAAAAAATTATATATCCGGAGATAACAAAGTAAGGGCAACCAAATTTGGTATGCTGGTTTATATCATGAAAGATATCCGATGTACCAAAATTGAGATCTTTATGGGAAAATATAAAAAGTTAAAGGTAAATTATTCTTAATTAATTAAGTCTATTTAAAGAAAGTTAAAAGTAGTATGCGTGTTTGTATTATGAATAACAAAATCGGCGCCAGTTTTCCCGGAAAATTTTGTGTTTTCTTTCGGAAAAAATTATATATCCGAAGATAACAAAGTAAGGGCAACCAAATTTGGTACGCTGGTTTCTGTCATAGAAGATATCAGCTGTACCAAAATTTAGATCTTTATGGTAAAAGATAAAAAAGTTTGAGGTAAATAAGGCTAGATGCATTCTCATCACAATTAGAATCGTAGACCGGTTTCTCTCTAATGAGAGCTCGTCAGTAAGGCATACTAGTTGCAGCGAAAATACACTTATAAAGTAATACTGCTATGGTAGCCAGCCTTCCAACACTAAGTGTCCCAATAGCACAGAATGTTAAAAAAATAGAGACTGTACACAACTAACAATTTAGTAAATTGTCAGCCCTGTCCCATTTGTACCTCAATATAGGGACAAAGTATCTAAGGCTAGATGCACTCTCACCAAAATTAGAACCGTAGACCGGTTTCGCTCTAACTAGAACTCGTCAGTATGGCATTCTAATTGCAACGAAAATACACCTATAAAGTAATACGGCTATGGTAGCCAGCCTTCCAAAACTAAAAATTTGTGGCACGTTTTTCGTGTCTTACATCTCACTTAGTTTTGGAAAGCTGGCTACCATAGCCGTATTAGTTTATAGGTGTATTTTCGCTGCAATTAGTATGCTGTACTGACGAGCACTAATTAGAGCGAAACCGGTCTACGGTTCTAATTGTGTTGAAAATGCATCTAGCCGTACATACTTTGTCCCTATATTGGGGTAGAAATTGGGGCCAGGGCTGAGAATTTACTAAATTGTTATTTGGTTGTATACAGTCTCTATTTTTTAACATGTTGTGTTACTTGGAGCTGCCGTGACAACATACTACTTGCTTCTGCAACGAGATGGCGGAACGTGTTTTGTGTCTTACATCTCACTTAGTTTTGGAAGGCTGGCTACCATAGCCGTATTACTTTATAGGTGTATTTTCGCTACAATTAGTATGTCGTACTGACGAGTACCTGTCTACAAATCTAATTGTGGTGAGAATGCATCTAGCCTTACATACTTTGTCCCTATATTGGGGTAGAAATGGCCCAGGGCTGACAATTTACTAAATTGTTAGTTGGTTGTATACAGTCTCTATTTTTTAACATTCTGTGTTATTGGAAGCTGCCGTGACAACATACTACTTGGGTCCGCAAGGAGATGGCGGCACGTGTTTTGTGTTTCACATCTCACTTAGTTAAAGGTAAATTAATTTTAAATTAATTAAATCTGTTTAAAGAAAGTTAAAATCGGTGTGCGTGTTTATGTTATGAATAGTGACCCGCGTACCAAAATTTAAGTCTGTAGGTTAAAAGACAAAAAAGTTATAGGCATTAAAAAAAATTGGGGTTTTCCTCAAAACGTCAAAGCGATTTGAAACCTCAAAATTCGCAACATTTAGGCAAAGAACCTGAAACAAATACGGACTATGTAAAGAAGATGTCGCAAGAGGAGTGTTCTACAAACCCTTAAGTTTCAGCTTCAACCAAATTGTCCTTCATTTTACTAAAATATTTACAGAAAATTCATTTCAAATAGACCCTTTCTCTAATGCTTTGGCTGTAGGTTTAGTCAAGTTGATGCTTGGGCTGTAGGTTTAATTGAGTTTGTGGTTTGACGGTCTATAATTTGTAGCTAATTTTCGTAGGAAAAATTCGTTAATGAGGAGACCGCGGCCTTTGAATTTTAAAAAGAGCTCTAGGGGCGAAAAAAAAAGAGACTGTGTGAACAGTGAGCAGGTATATTTAAGTGAAGATAACTCTTTAATTGCATGACTATGTATGTGTGTGTATACGTGTGAAAGGGTCGCTCTGATATGGTTCATTAATAATTCACTTTTTTGTTGTTGCTTTTCTTAAATTAGTCTTCAAAAAGATAAATGGCTTGGCACTAATAATTTAATAGGGTTTAAGTGCTAGAGCAGCGGATACTACGGTAAAGGGCTGAACTTCTCCCGAATATTTGTTTTGATTTAATGGATAAGAAAATAATTTACTTATTGTATAAACACATGCAAAAAACGTCTAAACAAATAAAGTAATTATTATTATTATTAATATTATTATTATTATTATTGACCATAATATTTTACATCAGCCCATACCTACATTCACAACAGACCTACTACAAAGGAGCAGAAATGCCGATCGTACAATGTTGCTATTGGACATTGCCGACTGAATAAAAACATGTTATTAGTTGTTACTGCTACTTGGTGAAACCGCTCCAGATTAAAAACACGGGTAGGACTCCAGCTTCACATGTTTTTGTTTTCTTTTCAGTTACCAGATTCGCTCTTCAAGTACCCCGTAGATAGGCGAAACTGGTTAGAGAAAAGAAAACAAACACTTGTAAAGCCAGATAAATGGTCTCTGCATATGTATTCTTAATAAGTACATGTCAAATGGGTCTGGCCGCAGTAGTACTTTGTAGATTCTGCCAAAAAATAGGCAAAACCTTATTACATGTTTTGTGCCAATATGAAGGCTCGACAAGTTTGGGGTTTCAATCACTAAAACCCTAATGCTGAAAGCTACATAAAAGAGCTATGGAACCTGATAACGAAAATAAATTTAGACAGAGTGCTCTAGAGGCCTGCATGGGAGTGTTAGAGCAGACCTTCAAGATTACAGTGACGTGTCCAGCTCCCCGTGGTTTTATAATTTTTTTGTATGAGCTTTCAGTTGCTGTCATTGTCTTCTTTTTCTAGTGGCAAATTTTCATTGTTGCCTTTAATGCTTTTACTTTTTGTATCTAGCTTATGCTATATATTTTTTAACTTGCTGCTCTCCTTACTGCGTCTATCTCTCCGTCTCTCTCTCTCTCTCTCTCTCTCTCTCTCTATCTCTATATATATATATATATATATATATATATATATATATATATATATATATATATATATATATATATATATATATATATATCTGCCTCTATCTCTCTCTCTATCGATCTCTTTATTTTTATGTAGTTTTCGGTTAACATATTTTTTCTTGTCGTCTACACCTCGTTGCTTTCACTGCATTCTTGCAGTTATTATTGATTTATTAATTCTCAATCACCATGACGTAATCGTACTTCTCATAGCGCTCGCTTCAGTTTTTAGTGAATTTTCTTTAAAAAAATTCACTAATGAGGAGATCCCGACTTTTGAATTTTGAAAAAATTTCTTCAAATGAGCGCTAATTAGGCCTCCCAAAACACATATCCGTGGTCAGTTTCGATTTTTATATGTTATATATATATATATATATATATATATATATATATATATATATATATATATATATATATATATATATATATATATGTATGTATATGTATGTATGTATGTATGTATGTACGTATCACACCGATAACTCAAAAAATAATTGGCCGATTTTGATTAAATTTGGTGAGTACCTTCCTTTTGCAAATGGCTTGGATAAGTTCGTTAGTCAGGAAAATTAGCCCAGGTTTTCCCGGAAAATTTTGTGTTTTCTTTGAGAAAAAAATAATATCTTCGTAATTAACAAAGTAAGGGCAATTAAATTTAATATGCTGGTTTATATCGTTATAAGTGAGATACCTACCAAAACTTAGCTCTGTAGATCAAAAGACAAAAAAGTTATGGGCATTTAAAGATAAATAAATTGGGGTTTTCCTCAAAATGTCAAAGTGACAATTTAAAACATCAAAATTCGCAACAATTAGGCAAAGAACTTGAATCTAATACGGGCTATGGAAAGAAAATGTATCAAGAAGAATGTTTTACAAACCCTGAAGTCTTAGTTTCAACCGTCATTGTCCTTCATTTTACTAAAATATTTCCAGCAAATTCATTTCAAATAGACCCTTTCTCTGATGCTTGGCAGTAGTCTTAGCTATAGAGTTTATCGTTTAATGGTATCTAATTTTTGTCTAATTTTCCTAGAAAATCAATAAAGCTCAATATATCCGTTATTATACAAGATATGAAAAAAAAATTGTATATATTAATTCTAGGGTGTCTTAAACCTACATCTTAAAAAAATATTTCTACAATCACAGGGTGGTCCATAAGTTGTTGGTGATACAAATAATATTTTTTTTAGTCGAAAACGCCTTATGTTTTGGCATTTTCCATCGAAATATAATGCAGGTTTGTAAGTTAAGAAATTCTGGACGCAGCAAGTGCGTTATGGTAGCGAAATTTGATTAAATGCTTCATATTTGAAAAGCTTAATTTGCTATTAACCTATAAGGTTGACCAGGAAACGGATTTTTTCGGTTACACTTTAAGTTTACTTTCGGAAATTTGTGTACGTTTTCAAACAATAAAGTTATTTTGATGAAACGTGGCACATTGTTTTTTTTTGCTATAGAGATTACAGATGTACCAGATTCAAACTGCAAATCAGTCAGTCATAAAAGTTTCTGTCTTATAATTTAGTTTCTTTAACTAAGTGTGATTACGAGTCACATATTTTTAAATATAAGTCTAAGCTATCAAAATAAACATCAACAGTCTTAAAGCTTCGATAAATATTCTGCTTTAACAGTGAAAAAAATGATGATTCTCCCCCAACGTATTATTTTGTTTGGCACGTTACATATTGAAAAATACGACCTGTTAAATGTAACGAGGTTTCACGTATCCAATTTACCTTAATAAAGGACAATCAAATAAATATCCAATATCATGCAACAAGGAGAGAAAGTGATTAGGATTCATATTGCAAACTCCAATAACAAAAGCCATCACTTCGGAATGTGTGACAGAAACAATGGGAAAAGCTCATATTTCCACGGGATACCAAGCATATGAATTATCTTAACTGCACTTATGGAAAAGTCCTGACATTTCTAGCAAGTTTTCATTAAAAAAATTGACGACTAGGGAAACTCTGAAAATTTTCTCCCGCATACGCGAAATAAAGCCGATATTAATAATCCAGAGTATTAGATAAAATTTGTATACGCTCATACAAATTACGCTCATCTCTGGACGTTAATCGGTCTGTTTCGTTTTGTTTACAATGCGCCACCCTGTATATATATATATATATATATATATATATATATATATATATATATATATATATATATATATATATATATATATATATATATATATATATATATATATATATATATATATATATATATATATATATATATATATATAAACAGGGGAATTTTTTTTAAGAGACGCTGAAACACCTCAATTTTAGTATTCAGGGGGACATGTTTTGACATAAAACTCAACTTCGTCACATCAACCCCTTAAGGGTGGTGATAACAACCCTTATACTTTAAATAGGGAGCATGGGTCGAGTGTTACATCATTTGAAGTCTCATTCTTTTCTGAATTTAGCACACTAATTTTGTTGGAAGTTTTATTAACTCGTTTAAAAATTATTCACAGTTGGAGTTGCAAGAACGTAGTTCATTCATTGTGACAAAAAATGCACCAATTAGTCAATTTTTCGTTAAAAAAACAAAAAAGAAAACGAAACGTTCAAAGATGTTTATTTAGTTAAGTAAGTGTTCAAATTGTTGACCACCAGCTTCCATGCAAAAGTAGAAATTTTGTTCAAAACAAGTTCTGACATTCTGTGGCATTTGTGGAGGTATTAGACGGCTTTCTTCAACAATGCATCGTCGTAATTCTTCCAGAGACTCCGGTTCTGTTGCGTAAATTCTACTCTTTAAATGGTCCCATAGAAAGAAGTCTAAAGGAGTTAAATCCGGTGATGTAGTGGGCCACTCAATAGCATATCTACGCCCAATCCATTGTACTGGAAACTCTCTGTTCAGAAACTCCCCAACACGTTGTAAAAATTCGGAAGAGCTCCGTCTTGTTGACACACTAATTTATTTTCTTGATAGCGATCATCATTTTCAACGATGTCAATTAGTAGAGAGTAAACGACATCTTCTAGTAACTCCAAATACGTTTCGCCACACAAATTGCCATCAAGCAGCAATTTGTCCTAAAACTTCAATCTCAGTAGTTTCATTTCTAACCGGAAATTCACGTTCAGGATCCCGTTTTTTGTTGGATACTGAACCACTTTGTCGAAACTTTGCAACTAACTCCAAAATTTATTTTCTGTTAACATGTCTGTTCGGATGTCGTTCATTAAACAAATTTGCGGTACGGTTGGCACAGTCATCGTTTTTGAAAAAAAGAGTAATTATTTCAACTCTTTCTTCTACAGAATACACCATTGTGAAATTAATTTTCGATAGTACTATCAAGTATCAAACCGACCGATAAACTGAAATAATAAACTGCATTTGTCTCATTCCGATAATAAATGTTCTGATAGTCAATTTTTTGTTTACAAACCAACAAAACATTGACTATCAGCACATTTCTTATCGGAATGAGTGAAATGCGTTTTTGCATCTTTAAGAGTGAATAATTTTTAAATGAGTTAATAAAAAATTTGCGTGCTGAATTCAGAAAAAAAAGGGCTTTCAAATGATGTAACACTCGACCCATGTTCCCTATTTAAAATATAAGGGTTGTTATCACCACCCTTAAGGGGTTGATGTGAAAAAGTTGAGTTTTATATCAAAACGTCCCCCTCAATATTAAAATTGACGTGTTTCAGCGTTTCTTAAAAAAAATTCTCTGGACGCAAATTGGTCTGTTTCGTTTTCAATGCGCCACCCTATATATATATATATATATATATATATATATATATATATATATATATATATATATATATATATATATATATATATATATATATAGGTGTCCGGAAGATATGCATCAAGACTTTAGAAGGTGATTCCTCACATGAAATTAGGGCCACAGAGGTCTAAACCAATTTTAACGAAAATAGAGATGTCAAAAGAATTTTTTTTCTTATATAATTTTTTTAATAGTAATTTGATTTTTTCAAATCAAATCTTTCACATGTATTCCTTGTGCCCTTGTGGATTAATGTTCCAAATATGATGCAAATACTCTAGTGTTAAAGAGCTTAACCGGACGTTAACCATCGATCTGTGGCCCACAACTTTTTGGTTTCACCAATTTCTGAATTTAAACAGCACCATGTTAAACAGCATCAACACTTATTCAAAAAAGTATCGCTTGTTGCTATACGATAAAATGAACTGACTCTGAGAAAAACGGCTTCAACCATTTTCATGCTTTAACGCTGTCTTAAACTTATTTTCACAGACTCAACTCAATACAAAATTTATTCACTAACTACATTACCAACATTTTTGCTTGTTACTACAAAGTGCATAACCTTTTAAATGTACTTTTCATCCATGCTCTTACAATTAGTTCTCGAACCGTTGTGCTTCCATTTCGACACACAAATTCATTATTCTCAGAAAGTTGCAATAAACCCTCAAGAATATGCCCTCCTTTGCTCTAATTATTGCAAAACTGTCAAGAATTCGTTGCCTGAGCTCTTCCACGTTATTCACAGGCATTCTGTACACCAGTGTCTTAACATAGCACCAAAGGAAAATATCGATCGGGTTCAAGTCGGGAAATCTGGCAGCCCAATCTATTAATCCACTGTCCCCTATCCCCCTCTCAGGGAAAATTTCATTGAGGTACCCCTCACCGCTAACTTGTAATAAGGCGGTGCACTGTCATCCGGTAGCAATATGGCACGTCCCATTCCAATAGGAACGTTTTCCAACAAAACGGGCAGATCATATTGTGAAAAGTGTAGGTAAGCCTCACCATCAAGTCTTCGTCGAAAAAATGTGGCCCAACTAAATGATCTCCCACGATGCCGGCCCATGCATTTATAGAAACTTTAATCTGAAAGCCACGTTCTGTAACTAAATGAGGATTCTCGTCACACCAATGATGTTTATTATGGAGATTTATTGCACCATCATCCCCGAATTTAGGTTCATCCGTGAAAAGAATGAAATTGATGAAATTTCTGTTGCCATCATGAAAACTGATAATTGTCCTGCAAAATTTAAGTCGTGGAAGCGGATCTGCAGGGAGTGGGACTTGGACGAGGCGTAATCTGGTGATTTATGGTGTACAGCGTTGGGGATTTATGGCGTTTTATTAAGGATTTAAGGTGATTTACTGAGGATGTACGACGATGTCAGGAATCGAATTTAGTCAATTTGGTATGATGTTTTTTTTCCCTAGAATTTGGCGCCAGTGGTAACAGACAACAAATACACCATCGGAGAGCATTTTATTTCATCAAACTGTTACACTTGTTTAGAATTAAATGCACATACACTTATTAACATTATCAGAAATATTCGTGACAATCCACTTTTATCAAGTTACATGTTTTTACCAGTACTTTTTGGAAGCCAGAATTGTTAACAGACGTTCATCAAAACTAAAAGATCCATGAGTTCTACGTATTCAACAGTTGGTAACTTTAGTGTTAAAGATATTATGGGACGTTTGGACCAAATTAAGAAGGTGAACAACATTATTCACGATCTGAAAGATGTAATTGTGTTTCCAAGGGAAGAGAAAAGAAATATCAAAGTGAATTCGATGCCAATTACAGATTTGAAAGACTTTTTAGATATCATGATAGCTGACGCAGTAGAAAGTGCGTTACAAGATGCACAGATGGGCACGCGAGAACTCGGCATTCTGGTCGAAAACAACAGTTTAAGACTGCAATTCCAGTGATAAAGGACGAAAGTCTAGACGACGAAGAAGACGCACAAATAGACGACAACATGATTGACAGACAAAATGCTGATTCAGTCAATACTCCACCTAATCAAGTATTCATCCCTGCCAATAGAAACTGAAGAAATCGATGGTGATGACTTGAACGGTGCAAACAGTAAGTTATTTAAGGACTTATGCGATATATTCCGTGTTGGAGTTATCGATAACTTAATTATAAGAAACTATGATCAAAAATTACTAGATGAAACAGTTAAAGAAGGACCATATGTTCGAGTCTAAGTCGGCAATAATTCTGAGGTTATTAGAAAATCTTCGCTCTAATTGGATGTCACTTTTAATAATGGTCCACTTATTATTGATGCGACTCCACGAATCCTCCTCTGTTTGAACTGGTGTCACATACACAAATTATTTTTTTTAAATCACCACACCACCCCCCCGCCAGTGAAAAAAGTTACATTTAATTAAATCTGGTGATGGTGCTGGCCAATGTTGAGGACAATTAATTCAACGACCTATCCTATATCGATTTGGAAACTGTTGGTTTAAAAATCCACGAACATTTGTAGTGAGATGTGGTGGCGCCCTATCATGCATAAACCACATTTCTCTGCGCAGTTGTAAGAGCAGCTCCTCTAGTACCTCAGAAGGAACATTTTGCAAGAAAAGCAAATATGTTGCGCCGTTTAAGCGGTTTGGTAAAATAACCAGCCCAACCAAATGTCCTCCAACAATACCTGCCCACACGTTTATTTTAATTTATCTTTGGAAATGGTGGGTCACCGTAGCATGTGGATTTACATCCGAATATTCGTGGCAGTTGCGCATATTCGTAATCTCTCTCCATGTAAAGCAATATTCATCCGTAAAAAAATGGTCTTTGGAAAATAAATGTTCTGGTGTAAGATGAAATTACAACAAAAAAAACAGTCTTGCCTCTAAATCCTGCGGTAGCAGTTTTTGCACTTTTTGAATGTAACAAGAATGCAGCAGAGTGCGTCGGATAATTCTATGGACCGTCGGCTGTGTTATAGAAAACTGCCTGGATAGTCGTCTGATGCTGGCTTGAGATTTACTCTCAATACTCTAGAAGACGCTTCTCAGTTCGTGCATTCACTGCATGAACGCGTCCTCCAGAATTTTGTATGGAAAAGTCACCCGTTTCTAGAGCTCTACGTTCAACATTGGCAAACGTTTCACGATGTGGTATATTATGATTAGGAAATCTTCTTCGATATACATCTACACTTTTCCGGCAATTACCCACGCAGAACCCTAATACCATAAGTATGTCCACTTGTTCATTAACCGAGAATTTTCCAGCCATTTTGAACAACAAATTATTATCACAAAAGGAAACAAGAAACAGAAGACAATAATTATTATTGTAAAACTATATAAATTTAAATGATGTCAGATCTGACAACAACTGTAACCTAGAAACAGATGACTTTCAGAGCGCCCAAGGCATCCCCTATAAGCCTTTAATGTTTAATAAAATCTTCAAGGGACATAAGTTTTGTTTTGATCTCGACTCTAAAAATCTCAATTTTCTCAAAAAAGAGGTGGTCTGTCGAAAAAGGGACAAGAGGAGGAAAAGATAGAAAATTTAATTTTCTATGAAATTGATTGACCTTAAGTTTTAATTAGATTGGGGTTTAAAAAATCTAATCATTAAAATGGTGACCCACCCTTAATTCCCCCTTTTTGAGTTTATATCTACTTCAAATTTTTCTTAAAAAACGATGTTGATTAAAGAAAACCATATGCCAAATTTGGTTGTTAAATGTTAATGCACTGCTGCAATACAGCTGTTTCTTGTAATTATTAAAGAATCTTCCGAGGTCAATATTTCACCAACCATGGGTGTCAAAGAATTTTTTTATAAAAAATCGACATCTTTTGAGGTCATCTACAAGCACACATTCTGTTGCGTTGTGAATCACCCTATATATATATATATATATATATATATATATATATATATATATATATATATATATATATATATATATATATATATATATATATATATATATCTAGTGACACCCTTGTATTTGAAATTGGTTACGAGTCGATTACAATACTCAGATCTTCCGGTGAATGAAACTTTATAAAACTCGCTTATTTGGATTTCTTACTCCACCCTAGAATTTTTTGGCGATCCTCCCGAATAACCCTTTAGTTGTTACAAAAATTGCTAGATTCCCCTTGCACATTATACCGAAGCCGTATGTCACCTCAATGTGAAAAGCAAACTGCTAGGTGTTTGACGAGATATTTCATATGTTCCACGTATCCTTGTACCACTTACTTGTTCCCTCTAGCACTTTGGGGTTGGCAGTTTGTAAACTAGCTGTGATACGGGCTCTTGCTTTACACGTTTACGTCAAGTAAATTAGGTTATTTTCTTCCTGGATACGTCTACTAGAATACAATAAAAAAACTGCCAAATCTTTAAAAAAATATATAGAATATTTTACTCCTTCGTTGTAATGTCTTAAACATTGCTTTTAGTGAATTTTCGTAGAAAAAATTCACTAATGGGGAGATCCCGATTTTCGAATTTTGAAAATTTTTTGCAAATGAATGGGACTAGGACCCATATCTCGAGTCAGTTTCAATTTTTATATGTTTATATATATATATATATATATATATATATATATATATATATATATATATATATATATAAAATTTGGCACGTACCTTTCTTTTGTGAATGGCTTGGATAAGTTCGTTGGTCAGGAAAATTGTAGGAGGCGTTCCGGAAAAATTTTGAGTTTTCATTCGAAAAAAATTTTTATCTCAAAAAATAAAAACGCTATGATAACCGAATTTGGTAGGTGAGCTTACTATATAAAAACTAAACTATACACCAAAATTTAGATTTCTCTGTTACAAAAAAAAGTTATAATAAAATATTTTGTGCCAGATCATTTCTTTGAAAATTCACTACTATAACGCACTTGCTGCGTCCAGGCTTTTTAGATAAGATGGTGTTTAGCGCTTTACAAAAACCTCAAAGGTGAATTGATGTAAACATAACTTCACAGATACTCGTTACACTGTAGCAGGAATTTGACACTAAACAATTGAAATGACAGGGCATTTGTATGAATTTCATTTTAGTGAATTTTCTCAGAAAAATTCACCAATGTGGAGATCCCGACTTTTGAATTTGGAAAAAATGTTTCAAATGAGCGCGGCCTAGGACCCCTAGAACCCATATCCGGGGTCAGTTTTAATTTTTATTTGTATATGTATATATGTATATATATATATATATATATATATATATATATATATATATATATATATATATGTACGTATCACCAAAAAATAATGGACTGATTTTCATAAAATTTACCATATACCTTTCTTTTATAAGTGACTTGGACAAGTTCGTTATTTAGGAAAATCGAATCCTGTTTTCCGGAAAAATTTTGTGTTTTCTTTCGGAAAAAAATTTTATCTCAAAAAATTGAAAATATATGGTAACTAAATATGGTACGTAAGTTTACGATATTAAAGGGAAACTATGTACCATAATTTATATTTCTATAGTAAATGAAAAAAAAGTTATAAAGAAATATTTGGTGCCAGATCATTTCTATGAAAATCCACTACCATAACGCACTTGCTGAGTCCAGACTTTTTATTCGTCACCATCGCTCGTGATTAGATTTCGTACGTAAAAATAAAACCTTTTTATATGAACATAGGTCCGTATTTGCTTCACTTCGTAGCTACATCCAAAATGCCTGTAGCAATTCGATTGAAAATTGGTGGGTAAAAGTATTTAGACTAGTTCATATTTAACTGCTTCACCAAGGCCGTCTGTAAGCTATCACTGCATTACTTTCAAAAAGCCTGAGCGCCACTGCCGCTTCACTGAATTTTCTCTTAAAAAAAATCATTATGAAGAGATCCCGACTTTTAAATTTTTAAAACATTTCTTCAAATGAGTGCTAATTAGGCTCTCTAGAACACATACAGATATATATATATATATATATATATATATATATATATATATATATATATATATATATATATATATATATATATATATATATATATATATATATATACATATATATATATATATATATATATACATATATATATATATATATATATATATATATATATATATACATATATATATATATATATATATATATATATATATATATATATATATATATATATATATATATATATATATACATATATGCATATCTGTGTGTGTCACACCGATAAGACAAAAAATAATGGGCCGATTTTGATGAAATTTTGTGAATACCTTCCTTTTACAAGTGGCTTGGATAAGTTCCTTAGCCAGGAAAATAAGACCAGGTTTTCCTGAAAAATTTTGTGTTTTCTTTAGAAAAAAAATTATATCTCCGGAATTAACAAAGTAAGGCAACCAAATTTGGTACGCGGGTTAATATTATTATAAGTAAATTACCTACCAAAATTTAGTTCTGTAAGTTAAAAGAAAAAAAGTTACAGGCATTAAAAAATAAATTAAGGTTTTCCTCAAAACGTCAAAGTCGCGATTTAAAACGTCAAAATTGGCAACATTGAGGCAAAGAACTTGAAACTAATACGGGCTATGGAAAGAAAATGTTTCAAGAAAAATGTTTGACAAACCCTAACGTCCTAGGCTCAACCGTTATTGTCCTTCATTTTACTAAAATGTTTTCAGAAAATTCATTTAAAATAGACCCTTTCTCTGATGCTTTGGCAGTAGTCTTAGCTATAGAGTTTATCGTTTAATGGTATAGAATTTTTGTCGAATTTTCTTAAAAAATCAATATAGCTCAATACATCCGTTATTTTACAAGATACAAAAAAAAATGTATACAATAATTATAGGGTGTCTTGAGCTACATCTTAAAAAATTATTTCTACAATCACAGGCTGGACCATAATTCGTTGCTTGATACAAATTTTCTTTTTTTTTTAACCAAACACGCCTTGTGTTATTGCATTTTTGCATTTTCCATCATAATATAATGCATGTTTGTAAGAAAAGAAATTCGGGACGCAGCAAGTGCATTATGGTAGCGAATTTTCCTTAAATGCTTTAAATTTGAATAGCTCAATTTGCTATTAACCTATAAGGTTGACCAAGAAATCAATTTTTTCGGAAACACTTTAAATATACTTTTAGAAATTTTTGTACATTTTCAAACAATAAAGTTATTTTGATGGAACATGGCACATTGTTTCTAGTATATAGGTTATGCCGGTAACCAAATTTGATGCCTGTTTTCTTTAAAAAAACACACACATATATGCTAAAAAATTTTTTATAAAAATTCACTACCATAACGCAATTGGTGCGTCCAGACTTTTTTTCTTTTGGTAACACAGTTAGTATGGTCGTTTAGAGCCTGTTAAAAGTTACCACTTAAAATTTTCTCGACTTCGATCTTTTTTATTACATAAATGCAATTATGTTATGTTATGTAGTGTATTATATTTTTTTCAGAATTTTTAAGGTTCTTAACTTAAACTGTATACTAGTTAGAAGTACGTGAATTAAATCACAGCAAGTGTTGAAAACGGCCATCAGCCACTTCCTTACAAACCATCAATCGTCGGTACAAAGATCATCTTACTCTGGCACAAATGCGAGAATTACAAATGCTAGTTCTATGCCCTGTAAAAGTCCTTCAGCTGTTTGTACTGGTGTCTTGTAAATTAGCTCCTACGGCCTACATAGCTGTGGTAACAAAGAAAAAAGTCAGTAGCGCACAGGTTTTTTTAGAAACTTATTGCAGTTATTGTTGATGAAACATAATTGGTACGCCCCTGTCTCTTTTACTTTCATTCGGTTGCAATGAAATGGATTATGAAATCCAGAGATAACTAATTCCAGGTAGAAACTTAAAGAATAGTGCAACCGAATGAAAATAAAAGAGACAGAGGCGTACCAATTATGTTTCTCCAACAGTTATAGCACATACGTATGGCCCTGTTGAAGCTGTCCACAGTTTAGCAGTAAAATATGTACTAGATTGGATAACTCTCACCCTACACATTGTATTTTGGGTCCTACAGTCGTTTTGTAGAAATTTTGAATTACCAAAAAAAAACTTTAACACCAACTATGAAACAAAACAAAATCAGACCCATGTTGGTATGGAAAAAAGTATTATCTTTAATAAGGAATCTAACCACAAGCGATAGCACAGTTTTTTTAAACACCCTATATAACAATTTTAACTGACCATGGGTATGACATTGGAAATCACTATGCACACAGCCTTGAATTTTTATCCCACTATAAATATCATACAAAAACATTATAATTGGAATGGATTTAAGAGCATGAAGATCTGTTTTTAGCCTATATCCCGGCTAAATAAACAATCAAATACCTATGAGTATCTCACACATTTTTTATATTTAAAGCGAAAAGAATGTGAAAACTTTGTTATTAAACATACCTATATTCCTAACCCATATCGAATAAGTTCAAATATGTTTGATGTTTCTCAATTTAAAATTACCATGGCTTTTAACAGTAACACAACTCCTAAAAGCGAAACGCATAAAAAGAGATTATCCGGAATTTAACGTTTGTTTGTGCCATGTAATGAGTTATGGTTCTATTGAAAATCATTCTATCAAGGTATATGTACGCGAACAATGCCTCAAATGGCTGAATAATGATCATTTTATGATAATACAGTAATGGAGGCAGTAAATACAAAATGACTAATTTGTAGGGGAGTGCTATTTTTAGTGACACGTTAACCAATCAATCAGGATTTTGTTATCCAAAGTTATGAATTATCTGATTAATATGTACATTTATTAGTGAACTTTCATTAAGAAAATTCACTCATAGAGAGGTAACAATGCGATAGTGTGAGAATTGTTTTCAAATGAGCGTTATATAACGAGTTATTGCCATATTCGCTTACTGATAAGGCGATGGAGTGCTGTTTCTGTTGATCGAACTGCTCTAAAAGCGAACTGGTCCAATGGTATAAGTAAATCGTTGGTGTCCGAATTCTGATATGCCATTCAACCCATTTTATAAAGTGATCAATACAGAAGACATAAGACCCACCAGTATGACTGATTTTGTCTGCATATAGTTTTCTACATCGATTCTAAGTACGAACACCACCCTGACAAAATACATATTGATGCCAACAAAAAGTCCGGTTCTCTTTGTAGCATGCCTGGTATTATGTCATGCGGACCCTACGAATTAAGTCGCTCAAACAAGTTTATTGCCCATTTCATTTGATGATAAGATAAGAGATAAACTAATGCTCACTGAAGTCACAGACCTATACGTGAGCCACCGTTTTATATTAGGATCTCTAATTAAGCATGATATATCTTATAAGCAACAAATCGAAAGTAAGTACTGTCATCCTAGCGATGTAGTCTGGAACAAAACATACAATTTTAATGTCAATATTTGGATAAAATGGAAAATTCAAGTTTTGGAAAGAGTTGCGGTGTAATAGAGAGCGATGGAAATGGATTAGTTTGAGTTGAAGACAGAAAAAAGGAATATATTAAAGTAAATTATTTTCTAATGATCAAAATCTGAAGTCTGCCAAATTAGAAACGTTGTCAAGAACTTTGGGAGAACTTTGGGAGAATCAACGTTTGGATAAAAACTGACTAAATTGCGCTGTTTGCAAGTACAAGTAGGATACTTATTTGTAAGGCACTTTGTACTATTATTCTAAAAATAAACTATAACTATAACGATAACATCTGGGATCTAAATTAGAAGCCTGTAGGGAATTACATTTATTGTTGTAACAACTGTTGCACACACATATCCGTACTATCAGCAACACACAAATCGCACTCTCCCATACCATTCCCACATACTCATATCCATTTCGCCGCTGGGAAGCTCCAATCAAATGCTAAATATTTCTTAAACCCATATATTCCTCTAAGTCAATTCGACGAATCAGACTTATCCACTCTGTAATCCTACGCTTCAAGAGATTAATGCTTGTAATCTGTCTCAGTGAGGTTGTGATCTTTGTGCAGAGTCGAGGTCCAACCTATTTGAAATCTCTTTGCACAATGGTCTTAGCACCTTTTTTATATCGCGTACCGTGGGTGTGACCAATACTCTGAAGAAGGTCTTGATTCTTATGTATCCTTACCACAACGCTCTTAGCATAGATCTGCTTATGTAAAAAACCACTTTCTTGATAAACGCTATCACTCGGATAAGTGTCTGGAATATTCATTATCAACTTTATAAAACGCTTCTGTAGTATCTCCAATGGCTTTAGATGAGTGGCCATTATACCATTCCACCCAATCACACGATATCGAATCACAGACTCAGCCAGAGCATGATACACAAGTCTCGATTGATGACAATTCAGAATCTTTTTTAATTTAGTTAGTCTGTATGAAAGATAACGAAACTTACCAACAGTACCAATCATGTGAATATACTGTCTTAAGTGTGAATCAATTATGACTCCCAAACATTTAGCTGACTTCACCGATCATATCTCACAAGCACAATCTAGTAACTCAATTTTCAATGTCTGGTATGAGGTCACCCTTGATTCGTTACACGAAGAGGCTACAAAATTGGTCTTTTTAACGTCTATGGTTAACTGCCTCTCATCACACCACTTTTGATCAACTTCAAGTCATCTTCTGCTATAGATCTTAAGCGATTCTAAGCTGTTTCTTCATAGAATATGGTTGTATCGTCAGCAAAGCAAATTATTTTTCCCACAGATGATAATTGTAGGAGGCCGTTAGTATATATGCTGAATAAAATATGACCAAGCACCGTACCCTAAGGGACCTCGACACTAAACAATCTGTTGATCACTATCGATTATTTCCACCCGTGTAATCTGTAGTTGTTCATTTATATAACTCGTGAACAGTTTAAGAGGGGTGCCCCTAAAACCAATATCTTCCAAAATTCCAGGCAGCTGATTATGGCTCGCAGTATATAACACCTTAGCTTGATCAAGGAAAACGCAAAATGCGAACTTATCACCATCAAGTGTGTCAGTCAGTAATATCTGTACTCAATTTCAGAATAGCATCATCGGTTGATAAACCCTCCTGGAAACCAGATTGTCGTTTTGAAAATAATTCATTTTTTTAGGTAATCTGTCATTCTTTTCTTAACAATCGTTTCTCCAACTTTGGTCAGATTAGAAATCAAAGATATAGGCCGATAGTTTATCATGTACTCTTTGCTACCGGATTTATTAAGAATCTTAATTATGGGCTAATATGCTAATTTGAATGAAAATGGAAACACACCAGATTCTAAATTACTATTTATCCAGTCTCTTTTTACGGCTTCTTTACATGGTGCCTGGACCTAAGACTGCTACCGGTCTGACGATTGTTCTGTTGTTATATTAGATCCAAAACAGTGTGTGGTACTATGTCCACCAAACCTTTTTTACAGTCATTGTAGTGCATCTTAGTGTTTTAGAATAATTTTGTGAAGTCTAAAACAATGTAAAGTTTTTCAACTTTGTTGTAGTATCTTTTGCACAAACGCCTCTTTGCATTCTTAAGCTCTTTTTTATTAGTGAATTTTCTTAAAAAAAATTCACTAATGAGGAGATCCCGACTTTTGAATTTTGAAAACATTTCTTCAGATGAGCGCTAATTAGGCCCTCCAGAAAACATATCCGGGGTCAGTTTCAATTTTTATATGTTTATATATATATATATATATATATATATATATATATATATATATATATATATATATATATATATATATATATATATATATATATATATATATATATTATATATATATATATATATATATATTTATATATATATGTATCACACCGATAACTCAAAAAATAATGGGCCGATTTTGATTAAATTTGGTGGAAAAATTCCTTTTGCAAATGGCTTGGATGAGTTCGTTAGCCAGAAAAATCTGCCCAGGTTTTCCCGGAAAATTTTGTGTTTTCTTTCGAAAAAAATTTATATCTCCGGAATTAACAAAGTAAGGGCAACGAAATTTAGCACGCAGGTTTACGTCCTTATAGGTAAGTTATCTACCAAAATTCAGCTATATAGGTCAAAAGACAAAAAAGTTATAGGCATTTAAAGAAAAATAAATTAGGGTTTTCCTCAAAACGTCAAAGTGGCGATTTAAAATGTCAAAATTGGCAACATTTAGGCAAAGAACTTGAATCTAATACGGGCTATAGAAATAAAATGTCTCAAGAAGGATGTTTTACAAATCCTAAAGTCTTCGTTTCAATCGTCATTGTCTTTCATTTTAGTAAAATATTCCCAGAAAATTCATTTCAAATAGACCCTGTCTCTGATGCTTGGCAGTAGCCTTAGCTATAGAGTTTATCGTTTAATGGTATATAATTTTTGTCGAATTTTCGTAAAAAATCAATAAAGCTCAATATATTCGTTACTATATAAGATATGAAAAAATTTTGTATATATTAATTATAGGGTGTCTTGAGCTACATCTTAAAATAATATTTCTACAATCACAGGATGGCCCATAAGTCGTTGGTGATACAAATTTCCATTTTTTTTAATCAAACACGCCTTATGTTATTGCATTTTTGCATTTTCCATCGAAATATAATGCATGTTGGTAAGAAAAGAAATTCTGGACGCAGCAAGTGCGTTATGGTAGCGAATTTTGATCAAATCTTTCATATTTGAACAGCTCAATTTGCTATTAACCTATAAGGCTGACCAAGAAACGTGTTTTTTCGGGAACACAGTTTACTTTTGGAAATTTTTGTACATTTTCACACAATAAAGTTATTTTGATGAAACAAGGCACATTGTTTTTACTATATAGGTTATACTGGTAACCAAATTTGATGCCCGCTTTCTTAAAAAAAAAAACACATATTTGTTATTAAAAACATTTTTATGAAAATTCACTACCATAACGCACTTGCTGCGTCCAGAATTTTTTATATTCGACTAGTGTACTCTTGCTCTTCTAAACAGTTTTGTGGCCTATCGGCTCATTCTTTTAATATTTGAGTTTCGCCAAGAGTTTCTCTTGATATAGCATTCCTTGTGATCATTATCAGAGATGACCGCGTTTGTAAATTGCTCCGAAGCCATTTCCAATTCATAAAAAATAGTGGCAGTGGGGTCCACCAAAAATTAGGTTCCAGTTCATCTTTTTACAAGCTTAGGTTTGCTCTTCTTGGGTGACAGTCTTTTACCGCGTTACGTGTCCGCAGTATGAAATACGTATCCTTGGTCTGAGCAGTTCTCGTTCTCAGGCACATGCCAACATTTGACTCAGTTTATAAATGTAAGTCGTAACTGTTCAGTCACTTCCTATCTTTGCTTGGGGATAAATATATGATCATTGCACCTGTTAATAATGTTTATTTTATTTTCCGTAATAAACTGTAAGCAATGTTTTTGTTGGTATCGAAACTGCCACAGACTGCATGTTATGCGTTTCTGCAACAGCAGAAGGTCAGTAGGTATCCTTCACCACCACAGACCCTCACTGGCTGCTTCATGTTGTCTGCTTGTGATGACCCAGGACCGTAGTAGGAAAGGTAGGCTGGTACAATCACGAATTCTCTTATTTCGTTCTTTAGTGGTGTTATTTTTACAACGACCAGATCTTGTGAAAACAATTTACCTGAATAAAAAACCTATGTTTCCCTTCGTGTGGATGCAGGCTCTTGGTCTATCGGTCGATCAACTATATTATAGTTTTCCACCGCACGCCTTAATTCCTAAAACCTTTCCTTTATGAGCCCATGGTTCTTGGATGAGAGCATCATAACAGGTCTCTATCATTTTACATAAAGCGACCCGCCCTACTCCAATGAAGATTCACCTGTAGTTTTTTTATATTATTTTAAGAGTATCATCTTAGTTGACGCTACTCTGATCCCTGTTTCCGTAAAGATATTCCCACAACTGTAAGGGATCTTTGATGGTTACGGCCAGTATTTCCTTCTATCAGCAAGTGCGGTATATAATTAGGTGTGCCCTGCGCTCCGAGATGTGTCGCTAGTGGCTAAGTTCTCTATTGACTGCATCTCATCGGCACGCAGATTACTTTTGGATCGGGGAATCTTTATAATAGTGTTTCCTCGATGCGGTCCAGGCGGTTAAGCGAAGACCTTAGTTTTTTCTAAGGTACAAATCCGCCACTAGAAGGTTCATCCTTGTATCCCTGAGGGACATGACACATTATCTGCTTGCGTACTTTTTCTACTTTTTCATATATTTGACATTATTTAAGTTCGGTTTTTACGTAAAATAAGCAAAAACTAAGGAACCCATGACAATACCAACACTAGCCCTTTAAAACTAATAATAAAGCGGTAAATCTCACATCAGCAATTATAGTATCAATTATTTGTGACACTACTCTTGCTAATATTCACCCTTTAGCATCGTTTACAAAATGGATTATCACAAGCGACGTACAAGCAGAACCCACATAAAAGTAAATAACGCAAGACTTAAATAATCAAAGTGTGTAAATATTTTACATTTAAATTTGACCCTTTTGCCGGTTCTTCAATGATTAGTGGGACTGAAGCACCCTGGAGCTTCTGCGGTCTAACAATTTTTTATATCAACTTTGTGATCGGAGTAATTAATGTGCAAACACGAATACAAAATACTTTTTTTCTGCTAGGCAATATACCCGACAAATGCGAGATACAAAGGGCTAACAATGTCAAAGACTGGAATTTGTTGAGGCGAAACGGTAGCAAAAAGTTGCATTACGCAAAACAAAATTGAAGCTCACGAAAGACAAACAGATCTGCTTTGAGTGACGCCGTGTGTTTTAGAGTATAAACCTAAGAATGACCAAAGCCTGCTTGATGTAGGCGACACAGAGACGCCAATATTTACCTTCATTTTGTTCAGTTGACTTCACCGAGAATAAAGCTGCTTTCTGATAAAACCCAGCATTTTATCAGGAAGTAAATTCGCTGGCTCAGTGTTACTAGACGGCAAAAGTAAATAAGATTATCATGAAAACTTACATTATAGTGTTTCTCCAGTGACTGTATCAAGGTCCCTAATAGAAATATCACTCTTATTACGCGGGTGAAGAGAATATGTATTTCAAACCAGTAAAACCAAATATATTCGATTGAAGAGGTAGTTTGGTTACTATTGCTTCTGTTGTTGAATTTAAATTTGGAACCGTTTTGTTTTTTAAACAACTGAGTTATCATCATTACAGTCTAAACGCGACGTTGACTTGTCGTCGCAACCATGATTATCTGTCTCCATCAGATTATCTTAATTCATTGTGGTTTTTCTCACTTCATCAATTGGACTAAGTTTTTCATCATAGTCCACCTTTTTTTTAATACGTGTCCTTTAAGTGAGGTTGTCAGAAAATTATGATGTCTTAAACTATACTCAACAAGCCTTGCCTTTCCCCAATCAATTTTTTTCAGCAAGCATATTACTTCTCTCACCTCTTCCACCACACTTCATCTTTATATCGGTATTTATCATTTTTTTTCTTTTCGCGTTTCAAAGGTGTTCGGTAGTTATTCGTAGCCAAAATATATATTTCGCTTTCATACAATGAAACACTCCATACGTGTGACTTAATAACCGCCTTCCTTAGATTTAAATTTAAATGTTTATTAGCGAGAATGGTACTTGTCTATTAAATTCTTGCTTTGCCATCACAATCCTCTTCCCTAGTTATTTGCCGCATTTACCGTCATAATAATAATAATTCCAATGTACGTAAACTTTTCTACTTGTTCAAGTTGTTTTCCGTTTTTAGCCAATTTTTTTTAATTCGCTAATGAGATGTGTGTGTATATATATATATATATATATATATATATATATATATATATATATATATATATATATATATATATATATATATATATATATATATATATATATATATATATATATATATATATATCCGACCGATAACTCAAAAAATAAGGATCGATCTTGATCAAATTTGGTGAGTACCTTCCTTTTGCAAGTGGATTGGATAAATTCGTTAGCCAGGAAAATCGGACTTGGTTTTCCGGGAAAATTTTGTGTTTTCTTTCTAAAAAAATTCATATCTCCGTAAAAAACAAAGTAAGGGCAACCAAATTTGGTACACGTATTTGTATTATAAATTTAGGTCTCTAGCTTTAAAAACAACGAAGTAATGGGCACTTAAAGAAACAAATTTTAGAGTTTTCCTCAAAACGTCAAACTCGCAATTTTAAACGTCAAAATTGGCAATGTTTAGGCAAAGAACGTGAAACAAATACCGATTGTGAAAAGAAAATGTTGCACGAAGAGTGTTCTGCAAACCCTTAAGTTTCATATTCAGCCGTCATTGCCCTTCATTTTACTGAAATATTTACAGAAAATTCATTTCAAATAGACCTATTCTCTGATGCTTTGGCTGTCACTTTAGTTAAGTTGAAGCCTTTTTGGATATTTATTTGTAGGTTTAGTGAAGTTTACTGTTTAACGGTCTATAATTTTTTTAGCTAATTTTCGTAGAACAAATTCGTTAATGCATTTTTGCATTTTTTATCGAAATATGATGCGCTTATAAGAAAAAAATCTGGACGCAATAAGTGCGTTTTGGTAGCGAATTTTCGGTAAATTTGCAGATTAGCTCCCGAGCGCTTTTCAAAAAACTGTTTTCAGAAACTTGCCTAGGGCCCCCCATGGATGCACAAACCCCAAGAAAAATTTCTTGTTCACACCCCCCAAGGAAGTTACGGGACCAGGAGTGAATAGGGGTGCTGGGCGGGGTAGGTATTAAAAAGGAAATATGAGCAGAAGATGCGAATAAAACGGGCTTGAAAGTTGTCTTTTTCACATCTTGAAGCCATATCCCCCTTAATCCCTGCCTACCCTGCACAGCACCCCTATTACCCCACGTGTCGTAACTTCCTTGGCGGGTATGAACAAGAAATTTTTCTTGAGGTTTATGCAACGAGGGTGGTTGTATGCACGCGAGGGGGGCAGGAAAATCCCCACCACGAAGCAGCCACCCCCCAACCCCTCAACCCTACCGAAAATCGAAGCGGGGGGGGTCTGTTTCGTCGTAGGCATTTTCCTTCCCCCCTCGTGTGCATACAACCACCCTCGTTGCATAAACCACAAGAAAAACTTCTTGTTCGTATCCCCCAAGGAAGTTACGTGACCTGGGGGCGAATAGGGGTGATGTGCGTTGTAGGCGGGGTTTAATGGGGATATGGCTTCAAATAGACAGCTTTTAAGCAGTTTTCTTCACTTTTTCTGCTCATATTTCCTTTTTACTACCTACCCCGCCCAGCACCCCTATTCACTCCCAGTCCCGTAACTTCCTTGGTCGGGTGTGAACCAGAAATTTTTCTTGTGGTTTGTGCATCCAGGTGGGGTCCTAGTAATATTTCTAAAAACAATTTTTTGAAAAGCGTTTGGGAGCTAATCTGCAAATTTACCGAATTTTCATTAAATGCTTCAAATGTCAATAACTCAATTTGCTATTAGCGTAAGCTTTGTTGGTTAGGAAACCAACATTTAAGTTTATTTTCGGAAAATGTTTGTATATTTTCAAGCCATAAGTAATTTTGATAAAATATAGTACATTGTTTCTACTGCATAGGCTATACCGGCAATCTGATTGATGCCTGCTCGCATTTGCTATTAAAAACATTTTTATGGAAATTCACTTTCATAACACATTTGTTTCATACACACTTTTGAAAAATGTTTATATATTTTCAAACAGTAAGTTTATTTCGATGAAATATGATACAATTTTCTACTATATAGGCAACCAAGTTTGATGCATGCTTTCATCAAAGAAAGACATTTGCTATAAAAAATATTTTAAAGAAAATTCGCTACCATAACGCACTTGCTGTCTTTTCCTTTGGCCTATTTATTGTACCCTTTATAAATAACTTGATTAAACATTGAGATAATGGGTATCCTTGCCATACACATTTACCCATTTTAGCTTTAATTTCATATTCGTTAAGATATTTTATGTATTTTGTATAGATTGAGAATAATGCGCCTACTCCTCCAATCCGAACTTCAACTCAGTTCAGCTTTCTTTACTATATGATACAATATTTTGCAATATACATTATCCAATGCTCTTTGCAAGTCTACAAAAGCAATAAATGTACCTATATTTTTCCGAGCCTGCTTTGTCCTATTGTTTTAAGTGCCCGCAGCGCTTATTTAACATAAAGTGTATCTAAAAGGAATATAACAAACAGTGCAATTTATCTTAAGTACTAAGATGAAAATTACAGATACACAGTATGTGGTGATTTTAGATGGTTGGATTTTCAAAAGTACTATGAGGAAGACATACAAGATAATACTGTTTCTCCTTCTTTTAAAACAATCAAGCTAGAGCAGAGCATTTTCGTATAAAACACTTGCTGCTACCAGAACCCTTTCTTCCAGGCTTAGAAAATGTAGAGTACGAACTTAGAGTATAATCAAATTAGGTTTTCATCACTCGGTTGACATAAAACTTGGCAGTGTAAAACAGTTCGTGGTAGCAATTGATAAGAACGGTCCAGCTTCGAGTACCTTTGTTATGATTTTCTAGAAATTTCCAAAAGCTAAAATTCAAGCGCACATTTTATAAGGCTTGATAAACCTACCATATTTGTTTTACGGACGTTCGAAGAAATAATGTCATCGACGAATGTAAAGCGTGAAGTGCATTTCGGCATGTACCTGCAAATTTTCTAGACGATCGCTGAAAGCAAAAGATGCACGCATTGGTGTAGAGTTAGCTAGTTTCCATACAGTGTACTCTACAATGTTACATTTTACTTGGAGCTGAAAAAATGCTTACATATCTCGGCAACTGATTATTGCTCCGTAGGTTAAATAAGGTTTTTATTTCCAAAAAAAAAAATAGAAAGGAAACACGACGCAGCAGTTCATATTTTATAAACTGAAATTTTACTACTTAACACGGAAATTTAAACTCAGTTGGATAGTTAATTAATTACTTGTGCTGATTACATATAAAACTAAAAAAGCTAATAGGCTTACTTACCTGAATGTAAGACCGCAGTAGCGAAGCGCTTTGAGCCAGTCCTGGAATATAAAAATTAGATAAAATAAATTGTAGGTGAAAACAGCTTTGTTATTAACTAAAAATTTAAGTCTTTTGTCATGCGAGTTGATAAAATTTTGATTGATTTACTACATTATGTGTATACGGGCACTATCAGCAATCGTGTTCATCCGCTCTACCTCGCTTATTTTAGGGATTCCGAAAACAGTCGGTATGCCTATTTATCTTTATATCCAAATTACAAATTACTGGTCACAAAAATTAAATAATTCCGACATCATATATGTATCACACCGATGACTCAAAAAAAGATAGGCCGATTTTGATCAAATTTCGTGAGTACCTGCCTTTTACAAATGGCTTGGATAAGTTCGTTAACTAGGAAAATCGGCCTAGTTTTTCCAGGAAGATTTTTATATCTTGTTAAATAACAAATTTGTGGCAATTAAATTTCGTACCCGGATTTATATCATAAAGAAGTTCGAGACGCAGCAAGTACGTTGTGGTAGTGAATTTTTATTAAATGCTTCAAATTTGAATATTTCAATTTTCTATAAGCTTATAAAGTTGAATTTTGGTACGTAGTAAGGCATTTCCCAGTGTAACATATTCGCCAAATTTTATTAAAATAGCTTTGTAATCTTAGGCTAAAAATATTTTTTTAGAAACAAAATTCAAAATTTGAAAAACTCAATTTTCTATAACTCTATAAAGTTGAACTTTGGTACGTAGTAAGGTCTTTACTAAGGCAATATATACTCATCAAATTTCATTAAAATAGCTTTGTAACTTTCGAAGAAAAAATTTTTTTTTTGAAAGCAAACTCAAAATTTTCCCGGAAAACCTACTCCGATTTTCCTGGATAACGAACTAATCTAAGCCATTAATAAAAGGAAGGCACTTGCTGAGTTTGATTAAAATCGGTTAATTATTTTTTATCGGTATATATATATATAAACATATAAAGATTGAAACTGACCCCCGATATGGGTTTTAGGGGTCCTAGTTCGCGCTCATTTGAAAAAATTGTTGCAAAGTCTCACCATCCATACCTCTCTATTAGTGATTTTTTTTTTATAAAAATTCACTAAAAGTGAACTATGTGCAACAATTTAGATCTGTATGTTAAAAGACAAAAAGTTTGGGGTATTTAAAGGAAGAAATTTGGAAATTTTCCTCTGAAAACGTCAGTCACGATTTGAAAGTTCAAAATTTTCAAGATTTTGGCAAAGATTTCTTTTGCAAGTGGCTTGGACAAGTTCGTTTAGCCAGGAAAATTGGCACAGGTTTTCCTGGAAAATTTTGTGTTTTCTTTCTTCGGAAATAACAAAGTAATGACAACCAAATTTGGTAGGCCTGTTTGCATTACAAAGTGTGAAACACGTACTAAAATTTGGGTATGTACATTTAAAGACAAAAAAGTTAAAAGCCATTTAAAGACACAAAGTGTCCTCAAAACGTCAAAGTCGTAATTTGAAACGTCAAAATTGGCAACATTTAGGCAAGGAACAAAAAATGTCGCAAGAAAAGTGTTTTGCAAACCCTTAAATTTCAGCTTCAATCGTCATTGTCCTTTTATTTTTGTATGTCCATTTATTTCAAATAGACTGTTTCTTTAATGCTTTGGCAATAGTTTTGGTTCTGGAGTTTATCGTTTAATGGTCTTTAATTTTTAGCCAATTTACAAAAAAAATTCGCTCTTGAGACTTTTAAATTTTGAAAAGATTTCTTTGAATGAATATTAGATTTCCAGCAAATTCATTTCAAATAGACCCTTTCTCTGATGCTTTGGCAGTGGTGCTAGTTAGTTTATGGTTTAATAGTGTATAATTTTAAAAAATCGTAGCTTTACATTTCTTTATTCGTGACATTAATATTGATATACTTGCAAGTTACGATTATGCAGGAATACTTTAATGTCTTAAGCGCTGGGGGATTTTTGTCTTATATTAACAACAATACGAGGGTACAGGGTGATTCCGGATCATGTCTGGGTGATATTTTCATTAGAAAGCGTGATCTGGATTACGTATCGGCTGGGATTATTCGGACAACTATAACACATGATATCTCTGTCGTTTCACAGGTTGTTCCACCCAGGAATGAAGCAAAGGATGAAAAATGTGAGAAATATAGAACGTACGTAGACTATAATAAGTTACAAAAAATATTATCTGTTGACAATTGGGCGCAAATTTATGGAAGAAATGATCTGGAAAGGGCAGCGTCTCGTAGAAGCTTTTAAGAGCACAATAGTTCTTAGTAGCAAGAAAGTAAGAATCAAAAATAAATCCAAAGCCAGAAGAGAGTGGTTAAGTAAGGGAACAATAACATCCATAAACAAGAAAAATGAATTATACAGAAAAAGAAGAAAGAGTTCCAACGATGTCGAACTTAGAAAGCAATACGTATTATATAGGAACAGAGTTAATGACTTTATAAAACAAGCAAAAAAAGTATTATCAGAGAGAGATTATTCGTGGACAAAACCGTAGAAAAAACTTATGGAAAACTGTAAAAAATATTACGAACGAAAAAACCGGAAAGAGGAAGATAACATAAATAAGGATAAATGCTGAACTGATAGAAGACAGAAGGAAGATGGCAATATATATATATATATATATATATATATATATATATATATATATATATATATATATATATATATATATATATATATATATATATATATATATATATATATATATATATATATATATATATATATATACAGGGTGATTCCGGATCGTGTCTGGATTATATTTTCATTAGAAAGCGTGATCTGGATGATGTATCGGCTGGGATTATTCGGACAACTATAACAGATCATTTCTCGGTCGTTGCACAGGTGGTTCCACCCAGGAATGAGGCAAAGGATGAAAAATGTGAGAAATATAGAACGTACGTAGACTATAATGAGTTACAAAAAATATTATCTGTTGACAACTGGGCGGAAATTTATGGAATAGATGATCTGGAAAGGGCAGCGTCTCGTAGAGACTTTAAAGAGCGCAATGGCCCTTAGTAGCAAGAAAGTAAGGATCAAAAATAAAACCAAAGTCAGAAGAGAGTGTTTAAGTAAGGGAATAATAACATCCATAAACAAGAAAAATGAATTATACAGAAAAAGAAGAAAGAGTTCCAACGATGTCGAACTCAGAAAGCAATACGTATTCTATAGAAACAGAGTTAATGACTTAATAAAACAAGCAAAAAAAGTATTATCAGAGACAGATTATTCGTGGACAAGATCGTACAAAAAACTAATGGAAAACTGTAAAAAATATAACGAATGAAAAAACCGGAAAGAGGAAGATAAAATAAATAAGGATAAATGCTGAAATGATAGAAGACAGAAGGAAGATGGCAATATATATATATATATATATATATATATATATATATATATATATATATATATATATATATATATATATATATATATATATATATATATATATATAAACTTTTCAACTGAACTGACTCTGGACTTGGGTTCTAGGGGCCCTGAGGCCCTGAGGCCCTAATTCGCGCTCGTTTCAAGAAATTATCTAAAAATCTTACTATCGATACCTCTCTAGTGGTGAATTTTCTTAATGAAAATTAACTAAATGACAACCTACATAAATTGCAGTTCAATTAAAGTTTTACACTATGCAAATTATGCAATGTAATTGAACTGAAAAACTTTAACCTTCCAACCGTCACTTCCAAAATTTGATTAAACTTTGCTTTCTGCCATATTTATTTCAATATTTATATTCCAAAAATATCCTTGTTACTTATCGGCTTCTTATAGTAAGGCGTTCAATCCCAGTGTAAACACAATACTGCTGAAAGTAAATTTGTTTTTGAGCACAAAAGTGTTCATAATAACTTTTTACACACACACACACACACACACATATATATATATATATATATATATATATATATATATATATATATATATATATATATATATATATATATATATATATATATATATATCGTATATATTTACTTAGTTGACCCCAACATTACCCAAGTGGCGCTCGGTTTATAACAGAAATTTTGTCCTGCTCAGGTGGAGTTAATTTTCGTTACTTCGCACCGTTTGGTAAAGGTATCAAAAAAATATGTATACTCGCTAAACAGAACACACAAATCAAAAGCTGCAAAGTTTCAAAATAGTGTATTTTATAATTCCTATATTACAAACAATTGCGTTCTTTTTCTTGTTGGCATAAAATGTGGACACAATCATAAGATTCAATTGAGGTTTCCCACAATAAAACGCTCTTGAGGCAGCTATTAAAAATTTCTGGTTGTAAAACTTATCAAGCTCTTCTGTGGGTTATTTAGAGTTCTTATAACATATGTAACGAAAAAAGTTCCTACGGGTAAATAAAAAAAATGGTAGAATATTAACGAACAATACTATTTGCCATGTTCGCTCATAAAATATCAGAGAAAAGCCTTTGGAACAAGCATATACTTTTCCGCTTATAAGAAAATAAATCATGTAATAAGCCGCTTTTCTAAGACTCTCATTATGTTTTATTCGTTTGCAGGTTATGTCATGGTAAATATTTACGAATACGCAGGATATTTTCCAGCAACTGGTGTAAAGGTCAAGTTTTTGCTTATATAATAATAAATATATACTTAGGGTTTCAGTTTTTTTTTTTTTTAATAACACGCAACAGCAATTTGTTCGCTGTCAGTCTTTCTTTTAGGATGTTTTTCAGTTACACGTTTCGTCTGTTTCGTCTTGTTAGTATATATATATATATATATATATATATATATATATATATATATATATATATATATATATATATATATATATATATATATATATATATATATATATATATATATATATATATATATATATATATATATATATATATATATATATATATATATATATATTACTAAGGGTTTCAGTTTTTTTTTAATAACACGCAACAGCAATTTGTTCGCTATCAGTCTTTCTTTTAGGATGTTTTTCAGTTACACGTTTCGTCTTGTTACTATATATATTATATATATATATATATATATATATATATATATATATATATATATATATATATATATATATAGACATATCAAAAGTTAGGCAAAAGTTAGGTGCAAAATAGTTATGTATGTACCAAGGGTATAAATAGATGTTTATGCTCGATACAAATCCGAGGGCCTCCGGCCCGAGGGTTTGTAAGTCGCTCGAGGGCATACACCTCTATTTATTCCAGCGGTGCATAAATTTTTTTATGTCATACTAGTCATACCCAAACAATGAAACACGAATCACCGTTTGCTGAAGGCAACCTAACTATCACCGGATCTTTTCAGAACTGTCAATTTTATGTTAATTCGACTAAATAATGTTAATTAAATATTTACATATTACCTTTATTCCATTATCTGTAATTTCATTAATAAAGGTTATTAAAGAAGTCAAATAAAAATTATTTATTTTTATGTGCGCGCGGGCCATAAAGTGTACGTTTTGCTCGCGCGGGCCAGAAAGTACACCATTATGTAGTTGGTAACTAAGCAATAGAAACACAATAATGAACTAGTATGACATTAAAAAAAAATTTACATATATAATTATTTCTGGCATTTTATATAATTTTTAAATGGCTTATATTCCAGAGATACACCTTCTCTTTCTGGAAGACAAGAATAATTCTAAAGATCTATTCGTTCTTCTTTTTAGTGAATTTTCTTAGAAAAAATTCACTAATGAGGAGATCTCGACTTTTGAATTTTGAAAAAATTTCTTCAAATGAGCGCGATCAAGGACCCCTAGAACCCATATCCGGGGTCAGTTTCAATTTTTATATGTTTTATATATATATATATATATATATATATATATATATATATATATATATATATATATATATATATATATATGTATGTATGTATCACACCGATAACTAAAAATAATGGGCCGATTTTGATAAAATTTGGCATGTACCTTTCCTTTGTAAATGGCTTGGATAAGTTCGTTAGTCAGGAAAATCGGACGAGGTTTTCCGGGAAAATTTTGAGTTTTCATTCGAAAAAAATTCTCTCAAAGAATAATAGGCCGATTTTGATAAAATTTGGCATGTACCTTCCTTTTGTAAATGGCTTTGATAAATTCGTTAATCAAAAAAATCGGACGAGGTTTTCTGGGAAAATTTTTAGTTTTCATTCGAAAAGAATTCTTTTCTCAAAAAATAACGTGCTGATTTTAATAAAATTTGGCACGTACCTTGCTTTTGTAAATGGCTTTGACAGGTTTGTTAGTCAGGAAAATCGGACGAGGTTTTCCGGGAAAATTTTGAGATTTTATTCGAAAAAAATTTTTTTCTCAAAGAATAAAAGCCGATTTAGATAAAATTTGGCATGTACCTTCCTTTTGTAAATGACTTTGATAAATTCGTTAATCATAAAAATCGGGCGAGGTTTTCAGAGAAAATTTTGAGTTTTCATTGAAAAAAAAAAAATTATCTTAAAAAATAAAAAATCTATGATAACCAAATTTGGTAGATAGGTTTACGATATAAAAAGTAAACTATACACGAAAATTTAGATTTCTATCTTACAAGAAAAAAAAGTTATAATAAAATATTTTGTGCCAGATCATTTCTATGAAAATTCACTACCATAACGCACTTGCTGCGTCCAGGCTTTTTTAATATCAGTATGTTTAAAATCTGAGAGCTTTCAACGGATGTGTTTACAAGCAAATTTCAACTTTTAAAACATTAAAAAAAAATAATGTAAAAGTTTCTGGGGAAAAAAGTAAAGATAGGAAGAAGAGCACTACAAGATATAAAAATCTTGGGAATTAAATCTGTCAGTTTAAAACTAGATCCTATGTTGTAAGATATGTCCGTGGCCAAATGAGAAAACCCTCGAGGCCAATCAAATCTAACCAAATAAAAATAATAATAATAAACAAGTTCTGGCATTTGTCAATTATAGAATGTATTAATCGCAAATATATACTTGCTTTCTGTTCCTGATTATTTGGCACCTGTTGGTATTTCTGATCATGTGACAATTTTCTGCAATCTACAAACACCCTGCAAACTCAGAAGAAAGCTACAGAAAAAAACAGAGGAGAATTGTAGAAATTGATGAAGTGAATAGTCATCCTTCATGCATGGAGTTGTCGACCAACATGTAGGACATGCGTGTGGAGAAAGAGTGGAACTATTTTGTGGCAACTTTAAACACTACGAGTGATCGATTCATCAGGTATATAGTTATCTTTTCTGATCCGGTTAAAACCATGGCTAAGGAGTGGCGAGATAAGGCTCATAAATTTCAAAAACACTCTTTAGCGTAGATATAAATGCTCACCAACACCACAGAACTATACGGTGCATAAATGTTTTTATAATCATTTAAAAATAATTATTCTACAAGCAAAATGGGAATATGAATGCAATCTTATATTATTTAAAAACGGCAAGAACTTTTACAAATATGTTAGAATATCTCTTTCTTTTTACTTTTGTTACTGTTCCTTGGGTAAAGGATGACCCTGGAAGGCTTGCAGCTGGAGATTCCGAGACTGCAACGCTCAATTATACTTATCTTTGGCTTATATATGTAATATATAAATGAAAAAGAAATGAAAATAAAGTGAACTTATTTAATTTGGTGCTGTATTCTATATTATCTGAAAAAGACATTATAGGCGATGAAATGGAATGTAGTTTCGGTAATTTTGTTGTTTACTGCACGGAAGTTTTTTAGAAATTATTTTTCAGAAAGATGCTTGGAACCTCCTTGGATGCACAAGCCACAAAACAAATTTATAGCGAACAACCCCCAAGAATGTTAAGCCACCAACAATGAATAGTAGCGCTGAGCGGGGAGGAAATATGAGTGGAAAATGCCGAAAAGAAAATTAATCGGCTTTGAAAAGATGCGTTTTTCACATTTTGCAGCAATACCTCCTTTAAACCTTGTCTACCCTGCACAACACCTATATTCGCCCCAGGTCCCGTAACTTTCTTGACGGTTGCTCCCAAGAAATGTTTCTTGTGCTTTACGCTTTGAAGGCGGTTGTATTCATGCATAAGGGGAAGAAGAACTCGCCGTGTTTTTGGGTGAGGAACCCTTTTCGTCCTGGAGGTTCGTCTTCCCCTTCTGCATGCATACAATCACCCTCAAAGCACGAATCATAGGATTTTTTTATGTTCAGCTTTCTAGTGGATTATTTGTTGAGTATATTTCGTGCCTATCAATTGCTTTGTTTGATATTTGTATCCAAAGTACTGTAGAAGTATTTATGTTAGGGATCATATTTTTGCTTGCCCTTCCTTACATTATTCTTTACTGTTCATAACTCAATAACTTTTTTTTTAATATTAATATAAGGCTAAATCACTATTATATTATATATTATTCTTATGAAAATTCACTACCATGGCGCACTTGCTGCGTCCCGACATTTTGATATATTACCTTGGTGCATGGCTTGCAGATTTATTTGATTTGGTCTCTTTTATGTTTGTTCCAATTTTATTTTGTGATAGTTCCAAGTAACCCACAGATGTTAATGTATTATACGCAAAGAACCGGCCATTTACGTTTCCGTGCAGTATTCCATACCAAACTATAAGTTCTTCTGGAAATTGCGTGCGAATTTTCAAGTTGACATGGGAATTATCAGGGTGCCAGCATCTACAGTTATGCTTATCTACAAAACCACTTATCATCAATTATATATATATATATATATATATATATATATATATATATATATATATATATATATATATATATATATACATATATATATATATATATATATATATATATATATATATATATATATATATATATATATATATATATATATATATATATATATATATGATAAAGAAAGTTAAGCTAGGGTTTTCTGTCCCACGATTGGGTGTCAATTGATATAGAAGGTTAACGTGTTCAGAAGTATTTACGAAGATTGATTTGAAGCATAGTTTTTGGCTAATTCTGTTACACGAAGATAGCCGGGACTATACAGGTTTTACGATAGACGGAGTGGTCTATGGATTTTCAGTAGTGCCTTACGGGATTCAATCCGCATGTGCAGCACTGACCAGAGCACTACATGATATATTAGACAAGTATGAACAGTTTGTAGTACATTATGTAGATGATATATTGAAGAAGACCACCAAGGTCACGTAGAAACAGTCTTAAGAGCACTAGACAAACCTGGTTTAAAAATCAGCTTAGGGAAATGCCATTGTCCATACAATTTTTTAAATGTGCACCGACCCGTAAGAGCAAATCACCCACACGCTATGGCAATTAACACATGTATATACGAACACCCCAGGGACGTCTTTAAAAACGACAAAGGAGCAGATAAAATAGAAGAAAATGTAGGTTTGATAATTTTGAGTGCGAATTAATTAACAAAAAGTTAAAATATTATTTGACACAGGATCTGAAGCCTCTATTATCTCTGCAAGAGTAGTACAATATTTAAGCGTGGGGAGAGTAAAAATACCAAAAATCACACTCGTAAATGCTAGAGAAAAGAAAATTGGGGAAATTAGTGAGACGATATCTGTGGAAGTAGGAATAAACAACGAAAAACTGGAGCAACAGCTGTTGAAAATGGACGATATGGAATATGACATAATAATAGGCTCTGACGAAATGGAGAGACATAAAATTATAATTGATTACCTGAATAAATACATACTAATTCGCAACGAGAGAATAAAAATGGAAAGATTTGAAGACAATGACGTAAATGGGGAGGATGGTAGTGTAGTTAGGAATAGTTTAGTGATAGAAGATCACGGTTTTAAGAATAAAGAAAAAGCTATATGCGAAGTAAGATAGAGCAGATATGATGAAGTATATGAAGAAAATGAGGATAGTATGCAGATAAACTGCGAAAATAAATATTTAAAGCAAATAAAGGGAGTGCTAGAAAAATACAGAGGGTTAATTATAGATGAGACAAGTGTTGGACGCCAGGAACATAAATAGATGTTCAGTTCCACAATATGAAGCCTCAGCGAACATTGACTCAATTTTTGGAAGGTTAACGTGTTCGGAAATATTTACGAAGATTGATTTGAAGCATAGTTTTTGGCTAATTCCGTTAGACGGAGTGGTCTATAGATTTGCAGTAGTGCCTTACGGGATTCAATCCGCATGTGCAGCACTGACCGGGGCACTACATACTATATTAGACAAGTATTAACAGTTTGTAGTACATTATGTAGATGATATATTGATAAGCAGTAAGGAAGACCACCAAGAGCACGTGGAAACAGTCTTAAGAGCACTAGACAAAGCTGGTTTAAAGATCAACTTAGGGAAATGCCAGTTTTATCAGAAAGAAGAAATATTTTTGGCATACGTCATTGAGCAAAGGCATAAGAATGGACGAAAAACGTGGGACTAAAACAACCCTAGCTAACCTATCTATATCAATATATATATATATATATATATATATATATATATATATATATATATATATATATATATATATATATATATATATATATATATATATTTATATATATATATTGATATAGATAGGTTAGCTAGGGTATATATATATATATATATAGGCTATATATATATATATATATATATATATATATATATATATATATATATATATATATATATATATATATATATATATATATATATATATATATATCTCAGGGTGCTTCACGGTGAGTGGCCTATTTGACATTTCTGGAAAACTACATGTATTTAAATTCTGGTATCCGCACCTTTTTGATATTGAGCTTTCGGCACAAACTTGTTTTAATGGAACACCCTGTATATTATTAACTTTTTGAATTACACATTTAATTTAAGGACCACTTAATGACAACATATTCGGGTATTTCGTACAGTTTCGTATTTATTCGCCATTTTGTAGAAAAAATTACGATTAAAGCGTTTTAGAAAAACTCCAATATCATTAGAGACATGTAAGATAGAAGCATTCTGTTTTCACTATCCCATAGAGCGTAAAAATTCCTACATAAAATTTTAAACACAATACGATTTTAACATAACTGTTATTGATAACATACATTTGAATTTGAAAATTTTCAATCATAGATAACTTGATTTTTTTAATGGAACGGTACCCATGTGTCCCCAGCATCTGATTGAGCGTTAATTTGCCTATATTTTAAGTATACAATACCCTATGCCTGTCTCCCATAGTTTTTTAAAAACTGATTTGAAAAAAGTAATGTTTAGCGGGGTGGCGCCAACCTTTGACTACTTCTGCCTTCAATAAGTGTCTTATTTTAAAAGGGACATACAATAACTTGCAGTACCAATCGATTCCTTTTTTGATAACTTTCCGACCTATATTGGGTATTTCCTATAGCTAAATAGGACAGTTTTTGAGGTATTTAGAGACATTCAAAACATAACACAGCATAATTTTTCCTTATATTGTGGTTGACCGTCAACGTAAAGCAAGGGTGCCATGATGAACAATTTATATAACATCTTGTCATTCTAAATTATTTGACAAATGTCAGTGTATTAATGTTCACAGTTAATATGGAAAATCATTGTTCCAATGCATATTATTTAAATTTATTTTACATCCATGGAGAATGTAACCGAATTATTAGTAGAACATGTAGAAGGTTTAATGAGTTAAATTCTAATCTGCAACCAATGAGTGAAAAGAAGTTTAGAAGAATTGAGTTTAGTTTCCTACAATTTGTTACTTTTATAGCACCCAAAGTTAATGCCAGTCCAGTGACTAGAGATGAAGATAACGAAATAACTGTCCTGGCTTATTTCGAAGCATATCGATATGCCTCTATTTACACTGGATTGAATGACATAGGTATTCCTTACTCCCCTGTAGAAAGAATTTTGTGGAAGCACAAAATGCACAACTACAAGTTTACTTTAGCGCAAGCTCTGCATCCAGAAGATGCTAGTAAAAGGGCCCAGTTTTTGAGACGATGTTAATTCATATTCAAGGAGATAATGACTTTTCTTTAATTATATGGGCTGATGAATATAAATTTTCTCGCGAAGGAGTTTTCAGTAGACCTAGCAGTCATGTTCGGGCAAATCAAAACCCTCACGCTATTAAGGAAGGGGCATTTTAAGTAAAATTTAGTTTTAATGTGTTTTGTTTATTGAAAGGTAATAACTTTTAATATCATATTTATGATAGAACCTTAACTTTTAATCGTTAAATGGAAATATTAAGAACAATAGTTACAGACTTTTTAGATAATTTACCATTATCAGAATGTATAACTTGTTGGTAGCAACATGACAGAGCTCCTGATCACTCTACACAAAAAATATCTAACCCACTCGACGATCCATGTGAAGATAGATAGATGGGAATGTGCGGTCCCTGGATATTTCAAAATCTTTGGGGAAAGATAAAAACCAAAGTATATGAAACGCCCGTCAATTCACGCGAAGAATTGGAAATCAGAGTAAGAGAGACGTTTGAAGAGTTAGATAGGAATGAGGTTATGTCAGCAACCACTAGCGGTGTTACGACATGAATATTAAAATGTTTGAGTGTTAATAATAATAATAATAATAATAATAATAATAATAATAATAATAATAATAATAATAATAATAATAATAATAATAATAATAATAATAATAATAATAATAATAATAATAATAATAATAATAATAATATTTATTTGGTCCATTAGTTACAATTATTGTAAATCCGACAAGTCAAAAAACTTACAAGATAAAAACGTATCACAACTTATCACAAGGCTACGTGCCCAAAAATCTAAAATATAACGAGCTTAACATCACAACAAAAACATACAATCACAGTGCCGCTTCACAAAATTCACCCAAACTATAAAAACTATGAGTAATCAAAGCAACCTTCAGTTGCTTTCTGAATTTTTTTGCACGATTTGTGTCCCTCAGAGAACAAGACAGCTAGTTGTACAAAAAGCAACCTGCATAACATGGCGACTTCTTTAAAAAATAATGGTGACGTTTATTCAGGTGAAAATTATCTTTTTCACGAGTGTTGTACCCATGAAAATCCGAGTTGATAACAAATTTTCTCTTGTTTTTATGAATGTAAGTTAACAGATGGAACAACTAAACTGCTGTTAAAGCCATAATGTTACTTTGCTTAAAGATGTCACGATGAAAGTGCCCATAAGGTAGATTGTATATTAATCTGAGGATTCGTTTCTGTAGCACAAATATTCTATGGAGGTCCGAGGATTGGCCCCAGATAACGATACCGTAACTAAGATTTGAATAGACAGTCAGTTAATAGACTTTCAGCAGATGTTCCGAGCTTAAAGAATCTTGAAGCATCAAAATTGCATAAAGCGCGTAATTCCTTGCACATTTGATCGATCTGGTCTATATATAACAGGCTACTGTCAATTCTAACACCCAAAAATTTTGTCACCTTTTTGAATTGCACCGCATTTCCGTTTACCAAAATAGTGCTGTCGCAGATCCTCTCTCTTTGGTGGCAGTTATGCATTTCAAGAGAAAAAATCTTGTCATAGTTTAGAATTAGTCAGTTTCTATAACACCATTCATCAAAAGACCTACTGATTTTAATTTTAATTCAGTTTCCTCCACCGTCTTGCCGTAGACAACAATAGATGTGTCATCGGCGTACATGAAGACTTTTCCGTCTTATATAAATTGCGGAAAATCGTTAACATAGAGTGTAAACAAAAGTGGGCGAATGACACTTCCCTGGGATGTGCCCATACTTACACTATATCTTTGGGAATTAATATTATTCGCTTTTACAAGTAACAGTCTGTTGGTAAGATACGAAAGCAGAAGGTCGTTGCAAGTGCCTCTTTTCCCCAACACCCACATATTCTCCTTAACAAAAAAAAGGATTTACCGTGTCAAAGGCACGAGACAGGTAAAAAAATAAGGGTACCACAATGTAATTGAGGTCCATTCTTTCGTTTACATATTGAGTGTATTCGATAAGGGAAGTTTCTGTGGAATGATCAGCTCTATATATGGGCTGTGATGGTGATATTATATTATCAGCGTTTAAAAACTTAACAATCCTTTTAAGTACTGCTCTTTCTATGATCTTTGCAAAAATGCTTAATATAAAGATGGGACGATAGTTCTCCAAATTGTGACCGTCTCCCGCCTTCAACACAGCAACAACTACAGCCAGTTTTAATATGTCAGGGAATTTTCTGATACATATGCAGGAATTTGTAATCTTTGTAAGTGGCGCGGGAAGCTCAGCAGAACTTTGTTTAATAATTTCTCTTGGAACATCATCAAAGCCGCATGATTTTTTATTAGGAAGTTCATTGATGATGTCAATAACTTTACATTCAGTTAGAGGCGTTAAAAAAGTGTTTTGGGCTTATGTTTTCTGGCTGTGCAGCTATAAGACATCTGGCCCCCGAAATGCAACATGAGCTTCCACTAAGAAACACATGAAAAATATCCGGAAAGTATCTCAACAATGGACAATATTTTAAGCAGTTACTAGTTTAGGAGGTGTGAGTTGTTTTGTCACTCGTCTTGTAATAATACTTTGAGAAATTATAAGATTGTGTAAGGTAATAATATCACTGTTGTTATCGTTAGAAAGTTTTTTTTAAATGTTTTTACAATAATTTAAATACATAATTTCCAAACACATTAACAATATTTATTTATTATAATTTTTAACTTGAACGTGAAATGTTTTTGTTTCTAGTGTATTTTATTTGTTACGTACAAAAAAATGACCTCGTCCCGCTAACAATTACTATTTCCAAATCAATTTTCAAAGAAAACTATAAGAGACAGATATAGGGTAATGCATACTTAAAAGATAGGGAATTTAACGCTAAATCAGATGCTGAGGACATAAGGGTACCATTAAAAAAAATAAGTTATCTATGATTGAAAATTTGCAAATTCAAATGTTTGTCTTAAATAATAGCTATGCTAAAATCATATTTTGCTTACAACAGTATGTAGAAGTTTCTACGCTCTATGTGATAGTGAAAATCGCATGTTTCTATCTTGCATGTCTCTAATGATATCGGAATTTTTCTAAAGCGCTCCAATTGTAATATTTTCTACCAAATCGCGAATATATGCGAAACTGTACGAACTAGCCTGAATATGTTGTCATCAAGTGGCCCTTAAATTGAACGTGTAATTCTAAAAGCTAATAATATACAGAGTGTTCCATTTAAAAAAACAAAGCTTGTGTCGACTTCCGGTATAACTGGAAGTGCAGGTTAATTGAAGATATTTTAGTTAGAAAGATCAGTATCGAAAACGTGCGGATACCAATTCTCAGACGTTAAATACATGTAGTTCTCCAGAAATGTCTAATAGACCACTCAGCGTAAAGCACCTTGTATATATATATATATATATATATATATATATATATATATATATATATATATATATATATATATATATATATATATATATGTATATATATATATATATAGGGTAGGTTAAATTAGAAAAAAGTTGCCCATTTTAGAGCTCAATTAAACGGTATTTTGAAATTTTGGAAATTCCGATTATTTCCGGAGATATTCGAAAAAAAACGAAATTCTCCAATTTCGGTTTAATTTTTTTCTGACCTTATTTGAGAAGATATTGAAAAACAAAAAACAATTTCTCACGTACACTTTTGAATCTCTACAAGTTGGTGTTTACAGATTTTTTATACAACGTTTCGTCTTCGAGTAACCATCATCAACTTTAATTTTTTAAATACGGCCCTGCAATTTTTATTTCAAAACTTTAAACCATTTTCAAATATAAATTAAAGGATGTATAATTTTTATGTGTTTGAATATGTTTTCAGCTTATTTCAGTCATAAAAGATGTTTTTTCGGGAAAAATATTTTGAGTACGGCCCTGAATACTCGAAAAGCATTTATTTCTATAAGTAGTACCTTTTGAAAAGTCAATGAAGAGAAAAACGTTTTCAGTAATATTTCTTCGTTATTAAAATGTAACACCGTACTATTATAAGACTAGGTCCTAAACATAGAGGGCTTTGAAAAATAAACAAGTTGTCTCTAATGACAATAGAGATCTTTCAGCAAATATAAATGTCAGTGTCAATTACTTCACTTTGTTAAATACAGTTAATTAGGTACAAGCTCTTTCAATTTGTTTAAAAATGGTTGGACATTTTTCTTTTGAGGAAAAGTTCGACATGTTAAAATGTTACATTTTGTGCTATAGTAATACAGGAAAAGCTGAGCAACCTCTTAACTTCCATTTTTGGGGGTATGTCAAAAACTACGTATATCAACGAAATTTTCACACGGAGGAACGATTACGTCAACTGGTTTTGCAAGCATTGCAAACCATTACACCAGATGCAGTAAACAATGTTTTGGATTCCACAATTAGACGATTTTACCTATGCCTAGAAAATAATGGTGATTTGTTTGAACATCTCTTATGATTAAGGCAGATAATCTATTTACATATAATATTCATTAGTTAATAAGGTACCTACATTTCATGAATTTAAGTTATTTTATTGGTTTATTTATGACAAATGTGTTTCTTTTTCATTAATAAGTTTGAAGAATCTTACTGAAAATGTTGTACTTCATTGACATTTTATGACCTTACCGAAATAAACGCTTTTCGAGTATTCGGGGCCGTACTCAGAAGATTATTCCTGAATAATTTTGTTTTTTGACTGAAACAAGCTGAAAACATATTCAAACAATTAGAAATTATACATCTTCTAATTTAAATTTGAAAATGGTTTAAAGTTTTGAAATAAAAATTGCAGGGCCGTATTTAAAAAATTAAAGTTGATAATGGTTTCTCGAAGACGAAACGTCAAATAAAAAATCTGTAAACACCAACTTGTAGAGCTTAAAAAGTGTATGTGAGAAAGTGTTTTTTGTTTTTCAATATATTTTCAAATAAGGTCAGAAAAAAATAAAACGAAAATTGGCGAATTTCGGTTTTTTTTCGAATATCTCCGGAAATAATCGGAATTTCCAAAATTTCAAAATAACGTTTAATTAAGCTCTAAAATGGGCAACTTTTTTCTAATTTAACCCACCCTGTATCTCTTACGGTTTCCAATTTCCCCATGCTATCCCCTCCTTATCTTGGACACACGGTATATATATATATATATATATATATATATATATATATATATATATATATATATATATATATATCGGTGGTTGGGTATAGTCGCGAAAATTGACCGACGTTAAAGAAAAAGAAATATATATATATATATATATATATATATATATATATATATATATATATATATATATATATATATATATTTTCTTTAACGTCGGTCAATTTTCGCGACTATACCCAACCACCGACGCCAGCGAGCAGTTGCACCTCACTATCCTGGAATTTTTTCCGAACCCCTGCCTTTCTGCAAGGAAGATAGGGATCTTTAACGTGCCCAACATCGCATGGACACGGGATTGCCAGATTTACGCCCGCTCCGAAGAGCTGAACGTGCAGACATTCAACTTGCTCAAATGCAATGCCAGAACCTCGGTTGATGTTAATTGTACAAGTATCTACTGAAAAAGGAGAACGCTGGGATCGAACCCGATACCCTTCGGTTTAGAGGCACACGTTCTTACCACTGAACCACCGAGGCTCAAAAACATACATAAACTTAATAAAATTAAAAGTGACCTGGCATGTGGGTTCTAGTTCGCGCTATTTTGAAGAAATGTTTTGTCTTAAAGTCACAGTCTCCCCATTATCGATTTTTGTTCAACCAAAATTCGCTAAAAGGAAACAACTGTACACGTCTTTTTAAGTTTCAAGTTTAATAATTATGAAGGTATTTAAAAGCGCCACTTTGTGGGTGACATTTCCCAGTATTATAACACGGATGGAACAACGCATTTTATCATTTTCATGAACAACTGCCAGAGCTGAATGACCTACCCTGCTGGGAACTTGTATCTGTGCGTCAGATGGGAAAGTGTTATTTATATGTCATTAGAAATGGGGAGATAAAAACTTTTCTCACTAACTCAGTAGACTGTTTATTCTTACAAAATCTAAAGTATAGCATCTTGAGTCGTAGGTAGCTAAATGTATGTAGCAGCTTCATAATAAGACACTTTATTAAAAGAGTCTAAGTTTATGATTACCTAGGCGAACTTGAAAGCGAAACCTTTAAAAAAGCGGGCTGAAAACCTCATAATATATACTGGTGGCAGACAATTTATGACCAACTGTTTTGAAGATGATCAATTGCTTGTTGTTAAAAGAAAATCTAACATATTGAGTGTTTAATCTAGTGGTACTGTAATGTGGTATGCAGTGTCATCATAAACTTTTAATTTCTTTCTTCTTTTCTTTAACGTCGGTCTATTTCCGCGATTATGGCCAATCACCGACGCCAGGGAGAAGTTTCACCTCATCATCCTGGAAATTTTGCCTAACCCCTGCCTTTCTGTAAATAAGGTAGGGATATTTAACGTGTCCAACATTGCATGGTACACTGGATCAGCGGTTTTACGCCCTCTCTGAAGGTCGGAACGTGTAGGGATTCAACCTGCTCAAACACAATGCCACAACCTCGGTTGATAATAATTTTACAGTGTGTACTAAAAAAAGTGAAAAGGGAAGCCTGGGAATCGAACCCCGTACCCTTGGGTCCAGAGGCATAGACTCTTAATTTAAAAAGAAAATATGTACTCTTAAACCACTGGCGTTCAAGACAAAAATGAGATAATTGTTACCGATACTTAATAATAATAAATCGAGATCTAACACTTTAGGCGACACATTTGAAGTGTATTTAAAAACAGACATACAGGGTTGATAAAGAATACCACAAATGGCGGAGCCTAGCTCATGAGATACTTTAGTTAACCATCCGTAGCATACATAACAGATACAGGGCTTTCATTAATTCCCGAACCCCACGTGACCAGATTCTGTCTCTCTCTTAGTGGAATATGATTTTATGAGTTGGCAGTCCAAAAAGTAACCAAAAAAACACTAGACTAGGGACCCTAAAGTTACTAAATTAATTGACAATTGACAGTTCAGTCCATTGGCACTCAATTCCCTTTTGACGGTTATTTTGTATGTATATTGTGCATTTTCCAGGTTCGACCAGTGTTTACCTTCTTCAAATAATTTTCTATCTGTTGGACAGTAAAAATAAACAGTTTTTATCAAAACTTAGCATTTTCATTCTGTTTTTACGTAAGTTTAAAGTGTAGGTATGTTAAGGTTATGTTGTTGCAGATATTCGATATCGCATGGAACGAAGCCCCACCAAATCTGTTCGTTGGTAATCTGCCCAAACAGGTACATATTTGTTCAATGTAACACAATACACATTCCTAAAACCGTAAATTAGAAGTTTAAATAATCGGACCTCAATTTATTTACGTACATTACAAAATTTTGATAGCTATACAAAATAAAAGTAATATTTTATTGTTTTAAATTTATTTTTTTAACAATCAATAACAGTAAACCATTCATGAACAGGCTTGCTGTTAAAAGTACTAAATAATAAATACATTTAAGACATTTACTGTTTCACCTTATTATAATTTTTATATTTTTTATGAAACCCCAAAGGAAATATGAGACAACACTGGCATCCTAGGGATTTCATTAATTCAGGTTGTACAACAGTGTATGCCGGGTAGCCTAACTTAGGCGGTCACGTGGGGTTCGGGAATTTATGAAAGCCCTGTACATATATAATCCAAACGGAGAGCATTAAAAACATACAAGCATATCTGTTAGAGGAATAGGTCATATCAGTATGTCATTCAAGCAACAAAAAATAACTACAAACGCTGCAAAAAAATTTACTGAAACCACCGGAAGAGGAGCACACCATTCGTAATCGGATCCATGGTCACCGTGTCCGATCCAAGAGATATAGTATGAGCTGTCTCTTGAATCTAGGGGCTGGCAAAATTTTAAGTTTAGGCGACAGAGATTTGTCTAATTTGATTACATTAATTATAGACAATGCCTCTCTTATAGAGTGCTATGATGTTCTATGATGAGGTAGAGAGTAACCATAATTGTCACGAAGATTGACCTTATGCACTGCTGCACGTGATACTAATTTGGACAAGGGTACTAACTAGAATTATTCAAGATGAGGCTATGAAAAAAAGTCCCATAATGCAGTGTCCATCTATTCCTCATTTTCAGCCATCCTAGTTGTGACATTTTTTCAGAAATGTGGTCGTACGTTCTGAGGCCATAAGCCAAACGACAACAACTGTTTTGAACCCTGTGAATCTTTCTCTTACTTGTCTCATCCAAACAGTAGCCATAATTAAAGTCAGAGTAATTGTAATTAGACAGCACTAAGCTCTCACACAGGATTTTGCGGACTTCGCGACAAAGAAAATATTTATTAGCATACAGCATTTTAATAGATAAAAAAATGTTTATCAGCATAAAGCATTTTAAGGGACACATGCGACTGATAAGTACTATTTGGATAACCAAATTCATCACAATACAATTTTTAGACCTGACGATCGTTTCGCTGACGAAATCGTCATTAGTCCCCTGTGGGTCCGGGGACTAACTAAAAGAATAGGCCCAAGGTAACTCCTGTCTGTCGTACGAGGTGCCTAATCGGAGGCAAGCAGGTGGTAGTGGACTTTTCCTTTACGTGATCGTATATATATATATATATATATATATATATATATATATATATATATATATATATATATATATATATATATATATATATATATATATATATATATATATATAATTAGAAAGTTTAACGAAAATGTTTTCGCGAATAGAGTACGTCTATGTAGTCCATTGTTCGAACTGTTATCTGAAAAACCAGCGTGTCCTGAGAGAAATATTTGATAACGACACAGAGTTTTACAAAATCAGGTGTGTAGTTTTAATTGCAGGGATTTAAGACTCAACAGTAGTAGAGCGGGGGTCTGTCTGTATACCTTCCTAGAGGACGCTGTTCCCAACTGCTTAGCAACTAACATATAAATAGTATTTTAGTCTTTATTCACTCAGTTTGTTCATCCTCTGAACATACTAACTTTCTTAATGAAACGACCCTCAAGTCTAAAAACTGAATTGTAATGAATAGGGTTCTCCAAATTGCACTTTGTCAATGCTCATCTTCACTCATTGACATATACGACTTTTATAACAATTTAGTGTGTTCCCTAAATCTAAGATTCGCACGCAAAATCACGCCCAAGTCTCTGACAGAATCTGCAATCGCAATACGAGCCCGAACAATAGCAATAACCATTTCTCCTTTCAGCTTATTAATCTTATTTTTCGTACCAAAAAAAAAACATTACACATGATTTAGAGGCGTTAAGACTTAAATTATGTTGTTTTGAAATAGACTCCACAATATCAAGATTACAATTAATCAACGCCTGTGCTAAACTTGCGTTCTCCGCTGTAAAATATAAAAAAGTCTGGACGCAGCAAGTGCGTTATGGTAGTTAACTTTCATAAAAATATTTTTAATGGCAGATATGTCTTTTTAATGAAAGGCATCAAATTTTGCTAAATATTTTTTACATACAATTCTGCTAAAAGCATACATAAAATTCAAATTATATATCTAATCTGTAATTAAAATTGAAAATAAAATTACTTGTTTGCACGAAAATCCATTAAAACCTTATTGTCGACGAATTTCATTTAAAAAATGTTCTATCAATTGAATAATTTTTCATACAAAAATTCTCAAATATTTCTTCAAAGAAAATTCACGTGATTCATTTATAAGAAAATTCGCCATTAAAATAACATTTTTTACAAGAAAATTCACTTATGCAAATGAATAAAATAACCTATATAGTAGGAAGAACGTGCCATATTTAATCAAAATAACTTGTTTGAAAATGTACAAATGTTTTCCGAAAATAAACTTAAAACGCTTCCGAGAAAACTCGTTTTCTAGCTGACGAACCTTAGGTTAGTAGCAATTTGCGTTATTGAATTTTGAGGCATTTACTGAAAATTCGCTACCAAAACGCACTTACTGCGATTCGATTTTTTTTTACAAACATGCACTATATTTCGATGAAAAATGCAATAAGGAATGTTCAAAAAATAAATTGTAATCATCACCAACGACTTATGGGCCAGCCTGTGATTGTCAAAATAATTTTGTAAGATGCAGCTCAAGACACCCTATAGGTAATGTATACATTTTTTTCTCGTATCTTGCATAATAACAATTATATTGGGCTTTGCCGTAGAAATGCGTCACCCTGTATGAAACTGAAAGTAAACTCGGATATGGATTCTAGGGGGTCTAGTTAGCGCCCATTTGAAGAACTCTTCTTAGAATTCAAAAGCCGCGGTCTCCTCATTAACGAATTTTTTCTACGAAAATTATCTAAAAATTATAGAGCGTTAAACCATAAACTTAACTAAAACTACTGCCAAAGCATCAGAGAAAGGGTCTGTTTGAAATGAATTTTCTAGAAACTATATAAGCAAAATGAAGAGCAATGATGGTTGAAGCTGAAACTTAAGGGTTTGGAGAACACTCTTTACGCAATCCGTATTTCTTTCAGGCTCTTTGCCTAAGTGCTGCCAATTTTGACATTTCAAATTGCGACTTTTTACATTTTGGGGAAAACTCCATTTATTTTTCTTTAAATGCCCCAAACTTTTTTGTCTTTAAACTTACAGACCTAAATTTTGGTAAATTATTCACCCTTTATATATATATATATATATATATATATATATATATATATATATATATATATATATATATATATATATATATATATATAAATTATTCACCCTTTATATATATATATATATATATATATATAGATATAATTGAAACTGACCCTGGAAAAGGGTTCTAGGGGGCCTAGTTTGCGCCCATTTCAGGAAATTGTTTCTAAATTCAAAAGTCGGGATCTCCTCGTTAGTGATTTTTTCCTAAGAAAATTCCCTAAAACAAGCACTTGTGAAGCCACGGGAAAAGTCTACGACTGTATTAAATATGGAACGGTTTCACTAAGTTAGGGCAAGAACAAACAACCTGGTATGCTATTCAAATTAAATTAAGTCTTAAAACTTTCATCACCTCTTTATAAAATTATTTTTTATACAAAAACTCGCTAAAAAATTAATCGGAATAACAACAATCAGATTATATAACTGTAAAGTGAAATGAGACTAAAAAAAATATGATAAAAAGCAAAGTCACCTACCTGGATTAGAACTCCTCATCTGGAAGTCGATTATTAAGGTGTACAGCGACCACTGTACACCTAGCCCACTGAGCTACGCAGTATATGCCTTTACCAGCACGATTATCGTATTGTTCAAGGTTTTACAATTTACATATATCCTTTTTGGTTTACAATGGATTTTTTGCTTATATTTTAACGAAATCTAGAAAAATAACGACTTAGACACATATCTAGGAGCTTGTTAGTCAGTTCTTGTAGTATTTTCAGTCACATTCTGATCAATAAATTTTTATATTTTGAACTTTCCTGAATCAGATTTAATTACTTAAAAATTAATTTACCTCTAACTTTTTGTTTTTTAAGATATAAATCTGAATTTTGGTACATAGGATACTCTTTATGACAGAAACCACTGTACCAAATTTGGTTGCCCACACTTTGACATTTCCTGAGATATAAATTTCTTTCAAAAGAAAACACAAAATTTTCCGGGAAAACCTGGGCCGATTTTCCTGACTAACCAACTTGTCCAAGCTATATGCAAAAGGAAGGAATTTGTTAAATTTGGTCAAAATCAGACTATTATTCTATTATTTTTTTAATTATCGGTGTGATACATATATACATATATATATATATATATATATATATATATATATATATATATATATATATATATATATATATATATATATATCAAAAAATTGTGAGAAAGCCGTCAGTTGCAAAATAAAACTCTATTATATGCCGAGCTTTCGGAAAAAATGTTATTCCATTCTCAAGAAAATAACGTGAGTTTTACTAAACTAATTATTCAATAACAAAAAATCTCGGGACGCAGCAAGTGCGTTATGGTAGTGAATTTTCATAAAACTATTTTTTAATAGCAATAATGTGTGTTTTTTTAAGACAGCAGGCATCAAATTTGGTTACCAGTATAATCTATATAGTAAAAACAATGTGCCATGTTTCATCAAAATAACTTTATTGTTTGAAAATGTAAAAAAATTTCCGAAAGTAAACTTAGTGTTTTCGAAAAAACTCGTTTTTTGGTCAACCTTATAGGTTAATAGCAAATTGAGCTATTCAAATATTAAGCATTTGATCAAAATTCGCTACCATAACGCACTTACTGCGTCCAGAATTTTTGTTCTTACAAACATGCATTATATTTCGATGGAAAATGCAAAAATGCAATAACATAAGGTATGTTTGATTAAAAAAAAAAGAAAATTTGTATCAACAACGACTTATGGGCCACCTGTGATTGTAGAAATAATTTTGTAAGATGTAGTTTAAGACACCCTATAATTAATATATACATTTTTTTTCATATCTGGTATAATAACAGATATATTGAGCTTTATTGATTTTTTTTACGAAAATTCTACAAAAATTATATACTATTAACGATAAACTCTATAGCTAAGACTACTGCCAAGCGTCAGAGTAAGGGTCTATTTGAAATGAATTTTCCGGAAACATTTTATTAAAATGAAGGACAATGACGGTTGAAACTAAGACTTCACGGTTTGTAAAACATTCTTCTTGAGACATTTTATTTCCATAGCCCGTATTAGATTCAAGTTCTTTTCCTAAATGTTGCCAATTTTGACGTTTAAATCGCAACTTTGACGTTTTGTGAAAAACCTCAATTTATTTTTGTTTAAATGCCTATAACGTTTTTGTCTTTTGAAATATTAAGCATTTGATCAAAATTCGCTACCATAACGCACTTACTGCGTCCAGAATTTTTGTTCTTACAAACATGCATTATATTTCGATGGAAAATGCAAAAATGCAATAACATAAGGCATGTTTGATTAAAAAAAAAAGAAAATTTGTATCACCAACGACTTATGGGCCACCTGTGATTGTAGAAATAATTTTGTAAGATGTAGTTTAAGACACCCTATAATTAATATATACATTTTTTTTCATATCTGGTATAATAACAGATATATTGAGCTTTATTGATTTTTTTTACGAAAATTCTACAAAAATTATATACTATTAACGATAAACTCTATAGCTAAGACTACTGCCAAGCGTCAGAGTAAGGGTCTATTTGAAATGAATTTTCCGGAAACATTTTATTAAAATGAAGGACAATGACGGTTGAAACTAAGACTTCACGGTTTGTAAAACATTCTTCTTGAGACATTTTATTTCCATAGCCCGTATTAGATTCAAGTTCTTTTCCTAAATGTTGCCAATTTTGACGTTTAAATCGCAACTTTGACGTTTTGTGAAAAACCTCAATTTATTTTTGTTTAAATGCCTATAACTTTTTTGTCTTTTGAACTACAGAGCTAAATTTTGGTAGGTAACTTGCCTATAATAATATAGACCCGAGTATAAAATTTGGCTGCCCTTACTTTGTTAATTTTGGAGATATAATTTTTTTTCGAAAGAAAACACAAAATTTTCCGGGAAAACCTCGTCGGATTTTCCTGGATAACGAACATATCCAAGCCACTTGCAAAAGGAAGGTACTCACCAATTTTGACGTTTAAAATCGCGATTTTGACGTTTTGAGGAGAACCCAAATTTATTTTTCTTTGAATGCCTGTAGCTTTTTTGTCATTTAACCTACGGAGCTAAATTTTGGTAGGTAACTTGCCTCTAATGATATAAACCTGAGTATGAAATTTGGTTGCCCTTAAATTGTTAATTTTGGAGATATAAATTTTTTTCAATTTTTTTTGAAAGAAAACACAAAATTTTCCGGGAAAGCCTCGGCGGATTTTTCTGGCTAACGAACTTATCCAAGCGACTTGCGAAAGGAAGGTATGTGCCTAATTTTGTCAAAATCGGTCCATTATTTTTTAAGTTATAGGTGTGACACATAAATATATATATATATATATATATATATATATATATATATATATATATATATATATATATATATATATATATATATATATATATATATATATATATATATATATATATATATATATATATATATATATATATATAAACATATAAAGATATAAAGTCTGAAACTGACCTCGGATTTGGGTTCCGGGGGTCCTAAATAGCGCTCATTTGAAGAAATTTTTTCAAAATTCGAAAGTCGAGATCTCCTCATTAGTGAATTTTTTTTAAGAAAATTCACTAAAATGATAAAACCTTTTTATAAATTTATAAAAAATATAATAAAGAGTTTTATTTTGCAACTGACGGCTTTCACACAATTTTTTGATAAATAACAATATTACCGTCACAAAAACTTAATACTATATATATATATATATATATATATATATATATATATATATATATATATATATATATATATATATATATATATATATATTCAACATTCAAAAGTTGGGATCTCCTTAGTAGCGATCTCCTTTTAAGAAAATTCACTAAAAAGCAGTATACTAACGTTAGTCTTTTTTTTTCTCAAAAAATGCATTCCAGCAAATAGCAAGTTTTTCAAATAATGGACTCGTTTAAGCAGATCAGAATATCTCTTAAGAGACGCTTTCCGAAGTCGACACTATTTTTGCAGAAGTCACATATTAAATATGCCATAAACCTACACAGATGTCAGTATTTCTAGCACGCAGATTATTAAATTTACGTTGTTATAAAATCCAGCCTCTACATCTAGACGTTTCAAATTCTATTATACCTGGAACTAGCGATAGCGGCAACTAAATCCATTTTAACTTGAGTTTGGCGCATTAAGTTGAGAATTACTGTAAGGATAACCATGTAAGTTGCTGGCCTGATTTTCCGGTTTACCTAGCTCAATAACCGTTACACAGTTGTCTGAACATAATAATAGGTACGTTAGAGGAAATAACTGTAATAAGTCACGGGGAGCAAGTTTGCTGCCTTGCAGATTAACAAAGCCATCGAAATAATTTCAACATCTCCAACATGTCATCCTCCTTCCTTACTTTCCTTTCTACTGAGAATTATGATATTAGAATGTAATACACTTATTAGTGTTGCTTCCGTAACTTTTCGCAAAGCCTCTACGAAAAACTGAGGATTTCTCTATACAACAAAGCAGCAAGAAAGAAAGCATCAGATTTTGGCAGTAAACGGTTGAATATGAATAATGTCGTTAAAAATTATTGAATTTAAATGATTTGAAGACACGGGGGCTCGAAGAAGCCGTTTTTTCATAGCGTAGCCGGGAGCGAACAGAAGCTGCAAGAGAAAACGGCCCGTGTGGAACGTAAAGAGGAGAATTTTATCGAGGCAAAATATCTTTGACGATAGGCTGAAAAAAAATTGATGATGCTAGGGTGAAAAAAATTGACGAAACGAGAGCAAAAACTGGATTTTCGACCTAAAAAGGTGCTCCGATGGGAGTCTATCTTCTCTGAAGATACGGCACTGCGAAACGCGCCATTACCAAAAACGTAATTTTCTCCAAATTTTACATAGAGTAGGCCGGTTTTTATTCGATCCATCACAAAATATCAATGAATTACGAAACAGAATCGCGGAAGCTATAAATAATATTAACGAAAACACCCTCACCAGAGTTTGCAGGCATGTTTCAAAAAGGTGCATAAAGTGAATTAAACAAAACGGTGGCCATATTGAACAATTTTCTATTTAGTGTATTTTTAAGCTTCTGTTTTATTATTTGTTGAGTTCCGTTTCTAATTGTGTTGTTTTGTGGAGTTTAAGTTTCTATTTGTTATTGCTGGGTTTCGTTACTGTTTCACATAATATTACCTAGCATATTACCTAATTAAGTATTTCAAATTAAATCACAATATTTTTTATCGTCAATCATTACGGAAAATTATATACAAAGTAGAAATCTATTGTTAGACTCGATTTCCTACTTCTTTTTAAACACTTTTTTTTGTCATTTGTTTTCTGGTATTGGATCATAGCCTACTATCCTCATAACGGTTTTTTTTCAAAATTGTCAGTGCAATTACAAGAGTTATCAAGCATGTTGTACATCATTGGAAAGCTCTTTTCACAGGCTATCACATGATCAAAAAATCCAATATGGGTGCCATAACAAAAACAAACGTTGATACTTGTAGCTCAAAAACAAATGACATTCCAAAGTTGAGAATAGCACAAAAAGATTACTGTGTAAATTGTGCTCTGATAATATGCAAGTCTAGATATATCAGATCAACACCTACTTAGGTATTGAAGAAAAAGAAATCGACAATTTTTTTTTCAAAATATCTGGAAAACGAAAAGAAGAAACGAAAATACAAGTCATAATTGGAACGAGCATGAAATTCTACAAAACATTGCTAATTTAACCGTCTCCCTATCTCTAATAATAACGGAGATAGCAATACATTCCCATCCAGTTTGGGACACACTGTATAATCGCATGATTATTGTGCTTAGAAAACTTTCACCTGTTCATTGGGGTAATAGTGGCCGTACGTCACCATTACCCCAACTAGTTGGGGTAATGATAGCCATATTGGGTTTTCCTTTTTTCCTGTCAAACATGTTTTATTATTTTTTGTTTACTTTTGAATAAATATTTAAGTGCAAGATGACCTATTTCAATGTGTACGTGTGTGTTCTTTAACGTCGGCCTGTTTCCGCGCATATGGTCAATCACCGACTCCAGGGAGCAGTTTCACCCCACCATCCTGGACATTTTGCCGAACCCCTGCCTTTCTGTAAGGAGGGTAGGGATCTTTAACGTGCCTAACATTGCATGAACACGGGACCGACGGCTTTACGCCCCCTCCAAAGGGCAAAACGTGCAGACATTCAACTTGCTCAAATACAATGCCAGAACCTCGGTTGATGTTAATGTTACAGTTTGTACTGAAAAAGTGAAAGAAGTACGCTGAGAACGAAGCCAGTACCCGTCGGCTCAGAGGCACACGTTCTTACCCCTGAACCACCGAGGTTCTTACCCATTTCAATAATTCCTTTATTTTTGAAGGTATTTAGGACAAAATAACAAACAAAAGTTAAATAAATTTTAGGGGGCCACCATTCCCCCGATCTCCCTTAAAACCCTTGGCTAGACTTTACACGTCACCATTCTAAATTAATTGTTAAACACTCTAATTTAGAATGTTTTAATATACACCAGTTACGTGTTATATTTACTAATAATAAAGAAATTGGATTTGCAATAAAGAAATATTGTAAGACAGGAACAGAAGTTAAAAAAATATCGACGTCGGAAATATTTTGTATCTTACGAATTAGTCTTTTGCGTAAGAGACCTTTACTGAAGCTTTTTAGTAAATTGAAACAGTAACTGCCTTTTAAATGAAATTCCATTCTTCAGGTTTATTTTTTGCTGGGTCACGATCGTTAAGAAGAACGGATAAAAACCTGTAAAAACAAATACCGTCATCACAAAAAACCCGCCTTAAAATTGCTTTCTGGATTGCACGTTATTATAACATAAAACAGTGAATTCGCTGGTCTCGTTGTCTTCGATATCTAGCAATTTGAAAGTGAACATTATATAGATGAGTCTGCGTAAATGCAATCTCGATAGAATTCAATAATTCAAGTTGTGATTGGAAAACACCTACGAGATAATGTGACATGGAGGAGGTATATTATATGAGCTCAGTGTGTTAAAAACTGATTCACAGAAACAGAAACATTAGCTGAAAAGGAGAACATAAAGTGAATTGTGTAATCACGTTCTCTGTGAACAAAAAGAAGAAGTTTGTTGACATTTATAATACATTATTGTATACGTTTTGGTAAACAACTACTTTACTGCACCCAAGCCGCCTGAAAATTTAATTAAATATTGTGCTGACTCAAACCTAAAAAAGTTTTTTGTTTAAATATTGGTATCCTCTAGTTTAATATTTCTTTTATTCACTGTAAAATTGAGCCCCTAGAATCGAAATGTAAAACACTTAAACTAAACATAATAAAACTAAAATTAGATAGATATTTTTAAAACCAAAAACAGTATGTGTAACTTAATATATGTTTCAAGAATATCTGCTAATAGAGAGGTCAGGAGACGCCTTCGACTTCAAATCTCCCTTTCAGTTTCGTTCTTCTACCTAAGGATCTATATAAATATAGGTTGCAGCAAAAATTAGTTTAGAATATTTCATCCTCGCATGAAGCCAACGTTGTTAGCGAAACTATCGTTGGGTCTTTAAAAATATGTGTTGTGGTGCTTTGAGTTTCTCCAAGTGTACTTGTCAGTGCTCATCACAGGTTCCAATATTCACTTAGTGTACTAACATCACCTTTTATACTGAATCTTAGGTAAATAGCGATACTGAGAGAGAGAGACTAAATCACAGGCAAATTCTTCAGTGTATTGTATTTTAATTGCCGGACGAGGTTCTTGAACTTCCTTTATCACTTTACCTGACAGGTTCCGGAATGTTTATCTGCATGAAATACAGAAGACTGCAAACAAGTGGTGCTCGGTTTAAGGAGCTTTTGTTTTTTATTGCCCTAGAAATATAAATACTTTTGTACGCATCAAGCCGTCTCACATAAAAATGTGATCAAAAGATCAATCATCACTCAAAAGATAAGTTTCAGATTTTCTTTAACAATGTGGTGGTTATTATCTCAAATATGCTGTGCCACACATGGCGTTGAGCAGACTAAGAGAACCATTCAGACTAAATTTCGTGTGAACATCTAGCACAGCTGAGATACGGTAATGAGGAAAAGTGATGCGTGGCTCAACATATCTGGTATGATAACCACCACATAAAGAGAATCTGAAACATGCCAAAAATGTTAGGCGGCGTACGGAAGTATTTATATATCTAATGGCAAAAAACCAAAAGTGCCTTAAACCGAACACCGCCACTCGTTTGCAGTACTCTGTTTGCGTTCTGTCTTTGATCCAGATAAAAATTCCGAAACCTCTCAGGTAAAGTGATACAGGAAGTTCAAAAACCTCGTCCGGCAATCAAAATACAATACATTGAAGAATCTGCCTGCGATTAAGTCTCCTTCTCGGTAACGTTCCTTACCTAAGATACGGTATAAAAGGTGATGTTAGTAGTAAAGTAGTTAGAATTTTTCATCCTCTGGTGACGCTAACTTTGTTAGAGAAACGATCGTCAGGTCTTTAAAAAGATGTGTTGTAGTGATTTGGGTTCTCCAAATGTACTTATAAATAGTAACATATTTAGCGGCATATTTGTATAACCGACTGACTCATTGATTTTATGGATAAGAAAAACAAATTAATAAAATAAATGTAACGAATACTATTCTATTCCATGAAATGGAATAAATGCCACACACCCATATATATATATATATATATATATATATATATATATATATATATATATATATATATATATATATATATATATATATATATATATATATATATATATATATATATATGCGTGTGTGTGTGTGTGTAGATACAGCTGTGTTTATAAATTACAAAGTGGGAAACATGACATGCTAAAGGAGTTTTTAAGGGAAACAGCACCTCTTTTTTTTTTCAACACACCACGAGGGCTTACAGCCTAAATACTATCGTACCGTGGGTATCGACAAGGAGGGAAGAGGCAACTTGTTCATTCTGGACTTGAAGGTTTGGTGGTTCGGGGGAGAAGGAAAAACATGTGCCGGCAAGGAATTCCACAACTTGGAAGTCCTCGGGACAAAAGAGCGGGCATAACAAGATGTTCTGTGTCTGATGACCTGGACAATAAAGGGTGCATTCGCTCTGTTCCCCTGGTAGATCTGTTGGGGGCAGCAGGTGGAGGAAATATGGAAGAAAGCTCATCTGAGCAGTGCCCATATATCTATAAAAGAGAGAGAGGTCACCAACGGCACGTCGGTGGGCAAGGCATGGCAGCCTTTGGGTAAGGGTAGGGTCACCGATAAGACGTATAGCTCTCTTCTGAATGGAGTCCCTGATAGCGAGTGTACAACACCCCAGATGTGGGAGCAGTATTCGAGGTTTGGCCTTATTTGTGAAGTATATAAGGTATAGAGGTTAGCTGGTGAAAAGTATTTGCGAGCCCGAAAGAGAAAACCTAATTTGTTAGCTGCCGCTTCTGCAATTGATGTGACATGTTAGTGCCAATTGAGATTTCGATCCACAGAAATGCCAACAAGTGAAAAGGACTGATTACTTTGAATAACTTGGTTGGTCATAGTGATGGGTCTAGGACTGGTGTATCTCTTATGAGAAAGAAAGCAAAACTGAGATTTGGTGGGGTTAAATTGTACAGCATTTCTACTTCCCCAGTCTAATATTTTTTAGAGATCCATGGAGACAGAACCCTCCATGAGTCTGCGATCCTCATCTAATTTGGCTAAAGAGACAGGCTTAGAATATTGTATATTTAAGTGGAGGGTACTGCCGTCCGCGTAACTGTGAACTGGGTTGGATGTGCTAGAGATGAGGTTATTGATGTGGAGAATAAACAAAGTAGGGGCTAAATCTGAACCATGAGGAACTCCTGCATTAATTGGATACACTTTAGAAGAATGGAAATCCACGACAACAGAAATGCTCCGGTTGGAGAGGAAATTTGCTGTCCAGGTACAGAGTTTTGGTGGTAGGCCATAGGCCGAAAGTTTACTAAGCAGCGTTGCGTGCCAGACCTGGTCGAATGCTTTGGATATGTCTAGAGCAACAATCTGGAATTCACCGTGTAGTTCCATAGACTTGTTCCAAGAATGGGTGTTATAGGAAAGGAGGTCGGCAGTTGATCTACGCTGACGGAATCCATACTGCCTGTCATGGATTAGACTGTGTTTTTGAAGAAATTTTAGTATTAGATTTAATTGTGAAATATTAATAAATAATGACAAATCGACCTCATTTAAAGTCGAGTTTTCCTATTGAGCATGTTCAAGAGATTTATAGTCCAAATATGTGGCCAAATGAAGCGGCAGTCAGAAGATTCTTTTTTCGCAGAAAAGAACATTTTCAAAAGTACAGAGAAGCTTATCAAAGGATCTAGTGTGTGGGGACTATTACTTCGGTATTTTTCATCAAAACATTCAAAGCATAAGAGTGTATTTAAATTGTACTTTCATTTAAACTTGTAAACTATTTATAGAGAATGTGTGTGTGTGTTTTGTTTCTTTAACGTCGACCTATTTCCGCGACTATGGCCAATCACCAACGCCAGGGGGAAGTTTCACCTCACTATCCTGGAAATTTTACCGAACCCCTGCCTTTCTGTAAGGAGGGCATCGAAATGGGACCGACGGCTTTACGCCCCCTCCGAAGGGCGGAACGTGCAGACATTCAAATTGCTCAAATACAATGCCAGAGCCTCGGTTGATGTTAATTTTACGGTTTGTAATGAAAAAGTGAAAGGAGTACCCTGGGATCGTACCCAGTACCCTTCGGTTCAGAGGCACGCGTTCTTACCCCTGAACCATCCAGATTCTATAGAGAATGCAATGATTATTAATAGCATCACCATTGCATTAGGTAGGAGTGTCGTATAAATTTGAGAGATCTTATCAGTAGAAATTTCTGTGTCGACTCCCCTCAAATTAATTTGACTCTCCGACTCTAGACCAACTAGTAGTGTTTATCAATCCGCAACCAAAATGATTGCTGCATTCACGGTAACTAACTAAAGATGATTACTATTCCCGGCATCTCCTTTAGCAAAGTCTGCTATTCTGCTCTAAATACTGAACTACCTAAATCATACTGATTCATAATTTGCATATGTGATACACAATATATCACGCTGTGCAATCAATATATTATAACATCAACATGCAAATCTAAGACGTGAAGCTTAAGATGTTGTATAAATAATAATATATTGATATATTGACAGTGATACTTGGTAATTGATACTGATATATTAATATACTGGATTGAGAGCTATTTATCTGTACGAGTATACAGGGTGATAGTGGATGAATAATTTTCTGATTTCCAAACTGTTATTAGTAGAGTTCCCCAGGGATCGGTGTTGGGTCCATTACTTTTTGTTATATAGATTCCCGATCTTCCATCTCTGTTGAGGTACACTTGTTCACTCTATGCAGATTACATTAAACTTTATTGTAACCCATTGCTAGACCATGATTCATTGCAGGAAGACGTTACAAAAATATACGGGTGTAGTGAAGATTTGCTTTCGCACTAAATATAAGCTAGTATGTGGTGCTTCCTAAATTCTTCCAGTGCGGTACAACCATTGTAAGTTGCTGTCTCTTCTTAAATCTGTTTACTTACTACACTATTGTAACACTTCAACGCGTAAGGCATCCAGTATTTCTCGTACTTCGCATTAGTTAGTCTTTTTTATATGGTATGAAAATCTCAAAAAGTTCACTATTTTTTCAATATGGCGGCGATTCCTCATGCTCAATTGTTAGGGACTTTTTACACACAATGAACAATTAAATCAAATAAATATCTCTGCCAAATTTTTTCAGTAAAATGCTTTTTCCTCGGAAATCATGAAGATTTAGGTATAGAAACATGCTATATTATTTGAAAGGAAATTTTATCACCAAATTTTTTTGGTAATATTTAGAGGGTTATATTTGAAAAAACAGCTTTTTTGTAATTTTTCAATGTGGCAGAAAACATAATACTTTTGAAGCAACCTGTATAATATCGGATCGATTTCTCTATTGGAATAACATAACTGTACTATCCTTAAACTACAACCACAATTTTAGATTCACAGGACGCAGGTTACGAAATTATTACTGTATAAACATAACTGTGTTTTCCCTAAAAAATATGAAAATTAATTAATATCTGGGGAACCACCACAGATAAGTAGGTATGTGAATTTTTTAGGAAAAAAGCTATTTAAATTTAACAAGGAACTCAAAAAATATATAATATATAGGGTGGTCGATTGAAAATAACAAAGCTACTACGACCTTTCGGTAGAAACGGCAATACCGCGTAATTAGAAAAGTTTGGATAAATAGAGCATAACAAGCAAACAAGATTATAGTACCAACCAACTTTTCAGATTGATCCCATGTTTGGTTCTACATATACGCCTGAGATACCGTCGACCGTGGAACAGCTGTATATAAATGTTTACTTATCATTTAATTTCCGTCCATACCTTGTGTTACCTTGTTGATACAAACAAATGGTGAACCAGCCAAGCTTTGTGTACTCTGCTCAGTACAGCACATACAACTAGTAAAGTAAAACAGTAGAGTCTACTCGGGACTGGTAAATAACTTTAGATCTTGTGAGATAGGCATGGTTATGTCAGTAATAGAGTTAAGAAGGCGATTAGGCCCACAGGAATATCATTAAGCATGACAACGTCATTACCAGCTCTTATTAAGCTCTTGAACGGTCTGCTTGCACGGTTACGCTTTCACATAAAAAGGTGACATCATCATGATCAACTGTATAAAATTGAGGAAGCATAATGCAAAGAATGTCATCTAGCACGACGTTCTTGCCTAAACACGGATGAAAACTTGTATATCAGTTTTCGTATACGTTTTAGCTTAAAGAGACGTAACGATACTCGATTTTCAATGTTTAGTGAATTTTCGTAGAAAAGAAATTCACTATGGCGGAGATCCCGACTTTTGAATTTTGGAAAAATTTTTGCAAATGAGCGCGAACTAGTACCCCTAGATCCCATATCCGGGGTCAGTTTCAATTTTTATATGTTTATATATACATATATATATATATATATATATATATATATATATATATATATATATATATATATATATATATATATATATATATATATATATATATATATAGTGGGCCGATTTTGATAAAATTTGGCAAGTACGTTCCTTAAATAAATTCGTTTGTGAGGAAAATCGGACGAGGTTTTCCGGGAAAATTTTCAGTTTTCATTCGAAAAAAAAATTTATCTCAAAAAATAAAATAGCTATCATAACCAAATTTGGCAGGTAGGTTAGCGATATAAAAAGTACACTATACACCAAAATTTATATTTCTATGTTAGAAGAAAAAAAAAGCTATAAAAAAATATTTTGTGTCAGATCATTTCTATGAAAATTCACTACCATAACGCACTTGCTGCGTCCAGGCTTTTTTTAAATTAGCGCGATATCCATGATCAGTTTTAGACTTTATATGTTTATATATATATATATATATATATATATATATATATATATATCTTTTGGAATGTTGCACTACACTGTATCACTTTTAAATATACACTTCATTTGTTTGCTGTACTTTCAGTGATTTTTCATTTGTTTACGTAGACTGCAGTTTCGAAACAGGAAGGTTCAAAACTGCAGTCCAGGTAAACAAATAAAAAATTACAGAAAGTATAGCAAACAAATAAAGTATATATATATATATATATATATATATATATATATATATATATATATATATATATATATATATATAATATGTAAAATATGGTTTGTGAACCTTCTACGGCACGTAGAGTCTTTTGACATTACACTGGAAATTTTCAAAAAAACTTTTCAAATAAGCAGAAATTAGAGCCTCTAGAACTAAATACTCTTTTTTTACTTGAAGATCTAAATTTTGGTAGTTTACTTGTTATAACACAACCAGCGTACTAAATTTGGTGGCCATAGCTTTGTTATTGTCGGAGATACAACAATTTTCCCAAAGAAAGCACAAAATTTTCCCGAAAACCTAGTCGGATTTTTCTGGAACTAACTTATCAAAGTCCCTTATCTGGAAGAAACAAGTGCATTATGAAAGTGAATTTTCATAGAAATGATCTGGCACCAAATATTTTCTAACTTTTTTCCTTGCCACATAGAAATCTATGTTTTGGTGTATAGTTTGCCTTTTATCTCGTTAATCTGCCCACCAAATTTGGTAGCCATAGCCTTTCTATTTTTTCAGATAAATTGTTTTTTTTGAAAGCAAACTCCCGGAAAACCAATCGGTGTATTATTTTTTGAGTTATCGATATATATTGATATATATATATATATATATATATATATATATATATATATATATATATATATATATATATATATATATATATATATGGGTCCCAGTTCGCGCTCATTTGAAAAAAAAGTCTGGACGCAGCAAGTGCGTTATGGCAGTGAATTTTCATAAAAATGTTTTTAATAACAAATATGTGTGTTTTTTTTAAGAAAGCAGGCATCAAATTTGGTTACCAGTATAACCTATATAGTAAAAACAATGTGCCTTGTTTCATCAAAATAACTTTATTGTGTGAAAATGTACAAAAATTTCGAAAAGTAAACTTAAAGTGTTCCCGAAAAAACACGTTTCTTGGTCAACCTTATAGGTTAATAGCAAATTGAGCTTTTCAAATATGAAACATTTGATCAAAATTCGCTACCATAACGCATTTGCTGCGTCCAGAATTTCTTTTCTTACAAACATGCATTATATTTCGATGGAAAATGCAAAAATGCAGTAACATAAGGCGTGTTTGATTAAAAAAAATGGAAATTTGTATCACCAACGACTTATGGGCCATCCTGTGATTGTAGAAATATTATTTTAAGATGTAGCTCAAGACACCCTATAATTAATATATACAAAATTTTTTCATATCTTATATAATAACGGATATATTGAGCTTTATTGATTTTTTACGAAAATTCTACAAAAACTATATACCATTAAACGATAAACTCTATAGCTAAGGCTACTGCCAAGCATCAGAGACAGGGTCTATTTGAAATAAATTTTCTGGGAATATTTTAGTAAAATGAAGGACAATGACGATTGAAACTAAGACTTTAGGGTTTGTAAAACATCATTCTTGAGACATTTTATTTCCATAGCCCGTATTCGATTCAAGTTCTTTGCCTAAATGTTGCCAATTTTGACATTTTAAATCGCCACTTTGACGTTTTGAGGAAAACCCCAATTTATTTTTCTTTAAATGCCTATAACTTTTTGTCCTTTGACCTACAGAGCTAAATTTTAGTAGCTAACTTACCTATAATGATATAAATCCGTGTACCAAATTTGTTTGTCCTTATTTTGTTAATTCGTCTTCTAAAGAAAACAAAACATTTTCCGGGAAAACCTTGGCCGATTTTCCTGGTTAACGAACTTATCCAAGCCATTTGTAAAAGGAAGGTATTCACCAAATTTAATTAATCAAAATCTGCCCATTATTTTTTGAGTTATCGGAGTGATACATACATACACACACACGCATATATATATATATATATATATATATATATATATATATATATATATATATATATATATATATATATATATATATATATAAATAAATTGAAACTGACTTCGGATATGTGTTCTCGGAAGCCTAATTCGCGCTCACTATAAGACATTTTTTCAAAATTCAAAAGTCGGGATCTCCTCATTAGTGATTTTTTTTTAAGAAAATTCACTAAAACTGTGTGTATTTGTGCATATGGAAAATATTATCGATTTATAGATAAGAATTAGTTTTAAACAGAAAGAAGTGACTGACAATTAATTAATATATTATTGGTTATTTGGTCAATTTTTTAACTTGTGACAAACTCTCAGCGGTTAAAATGACTTATCTGCGAAAACAGCCGTCAATAAACTTCTTGTACAATGTAACAGGTGTCTGTATTTTATTTTTACATCGTCAATACGTGTGGAAGTATGACATCGGTGACAAAAAATTCAATTTTTTTTTCTCTTAAATGTAAAAAATGGTCAAAACATATTGAAAACATGATTTGGGAACAAAACTTTTTTTTGTCTATCGGTTTATATGTCTGTTTGTAGCCACGATAACTTTCACCAAACAGCTGGTGTTGTGCGCTGAAATTAAATTAGGGGTTAAATGTGTGGGGGTGGAATATCAGTGACATTAATTTCGATTTTTTCCACTAAAACGGCATAAAAAGTATCACAACATATATAAAACTTGATTATGGAACGAGATTGTTTTTTGGCCATCAGTCGATGGATCTGTCGACATGTACGTGTGTCTGTTAGTAGACGCAATAACTTTCGAACTAATTGAGATATCGCCTTCAATTTTGATATTCAATTAGCACCTGACAAAGTAATGCTTAGAATCGTTTTTGGATACAAACGCCTCGGGGGGTAGGCGATAAATGAGGGGTAATTTGGGTTATTTTGAAGAAATATGGTACATTGTTTCTACTATATAGGTTATACTTGTAACCCAATTTAATGACTGCTTTCATTAAATATATATGTATATATATATATATATATATATATATATATATATATATATATATATATATATATATATATATATATATATATATATATATATATATATATATATATATATATATATATGCTATTAGACGCTCTCATGGCGCAGGTGGCTAGGTGCCAGCCTGCTAAGCGAGAGGTCCCAGGTTCGATTCCCGGGCGAGACAAGTTGACTCTGTCTGGAAATTAAAAAAAAAATTTTGAATGTCGGGAAAGAATGTGCTAATGGTCTAAGATGCCGCAGCCAATAAAATTAAATATAAAAAAAATATTTGCTACTAAAAAAATACAGAACAAAATTGTTTTCGTATTTCAAACAATAAAGTTATTTTGATGAAATTATTTCTGCTATATAGGTTATAGTGGTAACCAAATTTTATGCTTGCTTTCATTAAAAAAATACATATTTGATATTAAAAACATTTTTATAAAATTCACTATCATAACGCACTTTCTGCGTTTGTATTTCTACATTAAACGTTAGGAACCTTTCCTGGAATATATTTCCTTTCAAAAACAGTGAAAAATCTTCCTTTGAAAAATAGTGGTAAGGCAAAATACTTAAATTCATTTTTTTTTGGCTCATACAATTAGAAGTAAATTTTCCTAGAAAAAATTCACTAATGATAATCGCGACTTTGGCATTTTGGAAAAATTTTCTCAGCTTCAATTTATATATATATATATATATATATATATATATATATATATATATATATATATATATATATATATATATATATATATAATGTTATATTATCCTTATTTTGTTGATATATAAATTTTGTAATGCACTTTACAAATAGGTTTAAGCTTGTGTCTGCAATTGAGTGATGCAGTTTTGGCTTAAATATAAAGCAAAATTGGAAAGCACACTTTGAGAACCCAAATCACCACAACACATTTTAAAAGACCCGAAGATCGTTTCACTAACCAAGTTAGCATCATCAGAGGATGAAAACGAATTTTTCATTCTCTGATTACGCTAACTATATGCACAACAACAACTCGCTTAGTGTTGGAGGGCTGGTTACCATAACCGTTTTATTTTATAGGTGTATTTTCGCTACAATTGGTATGCCGTACTGAAGAGCTCAATTGAGAGTCAAACCGGTCTACGGTTCTAATTGTGGCGAGAATACATCTAGCCTTATCAAGAAGTATTATAAATATACTGGGTCCTACACTGAAGATACATTACCTGTGCGATTTTCTAAAGGACAACAATCTATTCAATCAAGCATAAAACTTGCTATGATGTATATATGCCTATGTATAAATGAATGAACACCTGATGTAATCTAATAGTTTTATATGATATTTAATATTAGTTGTGGTCATCAAGTGGATAATTTATAGAATTATAATGGACATGTCAGCTTGCTAATGGCCATCGAGGCTGATGTAGGGTCTTTATTTGGTAAAACAAAAATCAAACCTCCAGTAAAAGTTAGTCAATTTTAATAAAATTTGTACGTAATATGTGTAGAATCAAACTTTAAAAATGGTTACATTTTCAAACAAAAGTATTAAAAAGCAACAAAGTCAATTAATATCGGGCATTATGTGCGTTTTATGGTGCGCATAATCGCCCGCCAGAGCGATAACTCAATAATAATAGGCCGATCTAGATGAAATATGCCAGGTACGTTCCTTTTAGTGAATTCACCTAGAAAAAATTCACTAATGGGGAGATCCCGACATTCGAAGTTTGAATTTTTTAGTGAATTTTCTTAAAAAAAATTCACTAATGAGGAGATCCCGACTTTTGAATTTTGAAAAAATTTCTTTAAATGAACGCTAATTAGGCCCTCCAGAAAACATATCCGGGGTCAGTTTCAATTTTTATATGTTTATATATATATATATATATATATATATATATATATATATATATATATATAAACATATATATATATATATATATATATATATATATATATATATATATATATATATATATATATATATATATATTTATATATATATATATGTATCACACCGATAACTCAAAAAATAATGGGCCGATTTTGATTAAATTTGGTGAAAAAATTCCTTTTGTAAATGGCTTCGATGAGTTCGTTATCCAGGAAAATCTGACCAGGTTTTCTCGGAAAATTTTGTGTTTCCTTTCGAAAAAAATTTATATCTTCGGAATTAACAAAGTAAGGGCAACCAAATTTGGCACGCAGGTTTACATCCTTATAGGTAAGTTACCTACCAAAATTGAGATATGTAGGTCAAAAGACAAAAAAGTTATAGGCATTTAAAGAAAAATAAATTGGGGTTTTCCTCAAAACGTCAAAGTGGCGATTTAAAATGTCAAAATTGGCAACATTTAGGCAAAGAACTTGAATCGAATACGGGCTATGGAAATAAAATGTCTCAAGAATGATGTTTTACAAACCCTAAAGTCTTAGTTTCAATCGTCATTGTCCTTCATTTTACTAAAATATTCCCAGAAAATTTATTTCAAATAGACCCTGTCTCTGATGCTTGGCAGTAGCCTTAGCTATAGAGTTTATCGTTTAATGGTATATAGTTTTTGTAGAATTTTCGTAAAAAATCAATAAAGCTCAATATATCCGTTATTATATAAGATATGAAAAAATTTTGTATATATTAATTATAGGGTGTCTTGAGCTACATCTTAAAATAATATTTCTACAATCACAGGATGGCCCATAAGTCGTTGGTGATACAAATTTCCATTTTTTTTAATCAAACACGCCTTATGTTACTGCATTTTTGCATTTTCCATCGAAATATAATGCATGTTTGTAAGAAAAGAAATTCTGGACGCAGCAAATGCGTTATGGTAGCGAATTTTGATCAAATGTTTCATATTTGAAAAGCTCAATTTGCTATTAACCTATAAGGTTGACCAAGAAACGTGTTTTTTCGGGAACACTTTAAGTTTACTTTTCGAAATTTTTGTACATTTTCACACAATAAAGTTATTTTGATGAAACAAGGCACATTGTTTTTACTATATAGGTTATACTGGTAACCAAATTTGATGCCTGCTTTCTTAAAAAAAACACATATTTGTTATTAAAAACATTTTTATGAAAATTCACTGCCATAACGCACTTGCTGCGTCCAGACTTTTTTTTCAAATGAGCGCGAACTGGGACCCATATATATATATATATATATATATATATATATATATATATATATATATATATATATATATATATATATCAATATATATCGATAACTCAAAAAATAATACACCGATTGGTTTTCCGGGAGTTTGCTTTCAAAAAAAACAATTTATCTGAAAAAATAGAAAGGCTATGGCTACCAAATTTGGTGGGCAGATTAACGAGATAAAAGGCAAACTATACACCAAAACATAGATTTCTATGTGGCAAGGAAAAAAGTTAGAAAATATTTGGTGCCAGATCATTTCTATGAAAATTCACTTTCATAATGCACTTGTTTCTTCCAGATAAGGGACTTTGATAAGTTAGTTCCAGAAAAACCCGACTAGGTTTTCGGGAAAATTTTGCGCTTTCTTTCGGAAAATTGTTGTATCTCCCCGACAATAACAAAGCTATGGCCACCAAATTTAGTACGCTGGTTGTGTTATAAAAAGTAAACTACCAAAGTTCAGGTCTTCAAGTAAAAAAAGTATTTGGTTCTTGAGGCTCTAATTCCTGCTTATTTTAAAAGTTTTTTTGAAAATTTCCAGTGTAATGAAAAGTACCTACATACTACTTGGTTCCGCAACTAGGTGGCCGCACGCTGCTGCGTTTCTCACCACTCACTTAGTGTTGGAGGGCTGGCTACCATAGCCGTTTTATTTTATAGGTGTATTTTCGCTGCAATTAGTATGCCGTACTGAAGAGCTCTAATGAGATCGAAACCGGTCTAAGTTTCTAACTGTGGCGAGAATACATCTAGCCGTACAAACTTTGTCCCTATATTAGGGTAGAAATGGGCCAGGGCTGACAATTTATTAAATTGTTGGTTGTATACAGTCTCTATTTTTAACACTTTGTGTTATTTGAAGTTGGCGTGACAACATACTACTTGGTTCCACACCTAGGTGGCGGCACTTTGCTGCGTGTCTCACCACTCACTTAGTGTTGGAGGACTGGCTACCACAGCCGTTTAATTTTTTAGGTGTATTTTCGCTACAATTAGTATGCCGTACTGAAGAGCTCTAATGAGAGCGAAACTGGTCTACGGTTTTAATTGTGGCGAGAATACATCTAGCCTTACATACTTTGTCCCTATATTGGGGTAGAAATGGGCCAGGGCTGACAATTGATTAAATTGTTAGTTGGTTGGATACAGTTACTATTTCTTAACACTTTGTGTTATTTGGAGCTGGCGTGGCAACATACTACTTGGTTCCGCAACTAGGTGGTGGCACGTTGCTGCGTGTCTCACCACTCATTTACTCCTTAATAATTAATGTAATTCTCGTAGGTACTGGAATTTAGAACAATCACATAATAGGTGTTTCACCGTCACTATCACATTACAAATATCGCACTTAGGCGGATTTTTCTTTTAAGTAGATGACTGTGGATAAGCCTTGTATGACCAAGTCGTAATCTGTTCACTAGCACTTGTTGAGAGAATGATGTAGGAAGCGGTAAGGGTTGTTAAATGGACGGCATCACTAACTTGAGTTCGCTGTTCCTAGAGCTCCATGATTTTTGCCACATATCACTGATGGTTGCACAGATTGATCTTTTAAGATCTGATAAAAAGCAGAGGTTAGTTTCTTGAGTAACTTGAAATTCAGTAGCCTCTTTTGCCAGTTTGTCCGCTTGATCATTTCCCTCTATTTCTACATGTGATGGGGTCTACATAAAAGTTATTAAGTTTGTTTGACATTTTTTTGGAATTCGTGATAAAGTTTATTTCATTTGTTCAATGAGAGAGTTCTTTGTGTAGATGTGTTTAATAACTTCCAGTGCGCTGAGGGAGTCGGAGCAAATTATATACCGACCAGCACTGTTATTTTCCACATATTCGGTTGCTTTTAGGATAGCTTATAACTCCCCTGAGTAGACTGATGTTGTTTTTGATAAGCGATATTGTTCCGATCTTCTCGGTGTAACTATTTCTGATCCAACTCTAGAATTGCATTTTGAAGTATCGCAGTAAATAAAACCATGGTCAAGGTAGTCTGACGTTGTATTCTTAAACGTTGCATGTATTATAGATTAAGGGGTGTTTCTTTTGTCGCATTGGGCTAAGTCCAAAATCGTGCTGGCTTGTGTCAGTGTCCAGGGAAGGTACTCTCGTGGCAAGCTATGTACTTCGTTGGGCCATGTAATAGTGGATTCCTTTATAATATTTAATACTCTCCTGTAAAAACGTAGCTTTACATTTGCTTTTTGGCCAACAAGGGTGCTAAACCTGATTGGAGTAACTATGTCACTGTTTGGGTGTGTAGGATCGCTCATAATCTTGGCAGCAGGCGTTAAGGTCAATTGCTGTCTCCTCGGGGTTAATGCTTTTTCTCCGCTCAAGATCCGCAAACTCTTAATCGGTGTAGTTCTAAAAGCCCCCAAAGCTATTCTTAAGGCAGTGGTTTGGATAACATCTAAGGTTTTTAGGTTTTTCTTGCTTGCTGTAGAGTAAGCTATGCACCCGTAATCTAATTTACTGCAAATTGAGCTTTTGTAGATACTAAGCAATGATTTTGTATCGGTTCCCACTGGTAACTTGCTAAAGTCCTCATCAAGTTGATAGTTCGCACACAAGAATTTTTTAAATTTGTGAAATGTGTTTTCCATTTTAGTGTGTGCTCGGAGACTATCCCTAGAAATGTATGCTCTTTGCTATACTGCAACTCATTTGTCAGGAACTTTAAAATTAATATTTCTCGGATTTTCTTGTGTAAAAAGAACACATTTAGTTGTAATTGGCGAAATTTTAAATCCACACTCCAATGACCAAGTGGGTAATCTACTTGAGGTATTTTTCAGCGAATCTTGAACGATTTCCAAATTTCTACTTTTACAGAAAATCGGAAAATCATCGGCGTACAGATTTGATTTGACTAGTGGATCTGTTGTATCTGTTATGTCATTTTTAGCGACAAAGAAAAGGGTAACGCTTATCACCGACCCCTGTGGTAGTCCATTTTCACGAGTTCTATGGCGTGATAACATTCCATTCTGTTTGGTACAAGAACTCCTTTTGCTCAGGAAGTTTTGCAGGAATGCAATCATGTTCCCTTGAATTTTCCACTCTTACAACTTTTTAAGGATTCTGGGTCTCCAAGCCATATTATACGCTTTTTCAATATCAAAGAATATCGCTAAGACATGCTGATTGTTCGCCAAGGCCTCATTTATTTCTGTTTCTAAACGAACAATGTTATCTGTCGTTGGTCTATTCTGACCAAAGCCATTTTGTGCTGCAGCAAGCAGGTTACGTTGTTCTAAAACATGTATCAATCTTTGATTTATAATCTCTTCTAGTATTTTACACATTGCACATGTGAGTGAAATCGGTCGATATGAGCTGACTTGGTCTTTATGTTGATTGGACTTGAGAAAAGAAATTATTATGGCTTCTGTCCATTTTCCTGAAAAACTTGTTCTATCCATATTGCATTATAGATGTTTTGAAGAGTGAGTTTGGTAATGTCAGAAAGATGTCTAAGAAAGGAGTATGGTATATTGTCAGGACCTGGTGCTAAATTTTGGCATGATCTTAGTGCTTCATTCAGCTGATTTAATGTTATAATGTTACTGGTAGGGTCATAGCTGTTCGGTACGTTTTGTTCTTGTTCTTGTTTATATTTTAGGAAATCCTCGTGCTGGTTTGTATCACTTGAATTTGATTCATACTTATCTGCAAGTAGTTTGACTATTTCTTTTGAGGATGTTATAAATTTACCACCATGTTTCAATAACTTAATATCGTTGTAAGTTGAAATACCGCGATCTTTCCGAATTTTTCCCCGACTTGTGAGGCTGGTGTCAAGTTATTAATAGAGAAGACATATTTTTTTCCAGGAAGCTTCTTTACCTTGTTTGATGATATATTTCGATCGATTTCGGAGTTGTTTGAAATTTTTGAGGTTTTCAGCATTATTTTGCCTTTTGAGTTTAGTGAGGGCACGTTTGCTTTCTCTTATAGCAGTTTTGCAGTCGTTGTTCCACCAAGGTAGGTCTTTGTGCCTCGCCTAAAACTTTTTTTTTCACTGTGTTTTCTGCAGCTTCTAGAATTATGTTAGTAAACTGTTCTACCTTGTTATCTATATTCCCATTGTGGCGGTGGTTCCGACCGCAGTGTTTCCGTCAACACTACTCTATGTTTTTGCATTTGACAGCTAAACGTTGCGTTACGTTATGCGACAGCCAGCTGTCAAGAAATACCGCATATAAGATACACCAGGCAATCTCTCTCTCTCCTCGCTACCAACCGCTGCAGTGAACTGCAATGTACTCGTGTACTGTTGTAATTGTTATTAAAGTGTATTATAGTTAAATGTATCGTATAGTGTATTCAGTTTGTGAAGTAATAAAGTTATATTAAATGTTTACGTATGGATTTAATATCAACAAGTGCAATTAACATCCATACCCATCTTCATTATATTTGGCCATCAGAAGTTCAGTCGCAAACCTTAAATGTTCTCAATTAGCATTTTCCAGGTTCCATTTAAAATGGTCTCTTTGTGGTTGTTGATCTTCAGATTGGGTATAATATATTTTCACTGGAGGGTGATCACTTCCATATAAGCAATCTAATGGATTCCATGATAGGAATAGGGCTAAAATAGGATATAATATATAATATATCTATAGCTGAGAAACTGCCGTTGGCGGCATTAATTCTTGTAGCCTGTCCCGTATTGAGAACAGTTAACACATGCTTGTCAATTATGTTTTCAGTAAGTTTCTCACGACGATCGGAATAACTTGATCCACACATAGGGCTCTTGCAGTTCAAATCCCCCAGCAGGATATGAGGTTTTGGTAGTTGAACTAAGAGGTTATCCATTTCATTAGATGACAAGGGATGATCAGGTGGTATGTATATATTACAGATTGTTATTTTGATGGGGTGTTTCATTACAACAGCCACTGCTTCGAAATATGTAACAAGTGCAAGTTGTTCTACTGGTATTTGATCTAAAACATAAGTAGCGACTCCTCCGCTGGCAGTTTCTCGATTAGCACTATTCTTGTAGAATGTAGTATAGTTTTTTATGGTACAATGTTTGTTACTTTTGAAGTGAGTTTCTTGAATACACAGTAGTTTTGGTTGTTGTTTTGCAATAAGCATTTGTAGTTCAGCTATGTGGGCGGCTAGCCCATTTATATTCCACTGGACAATGAATGTTACAGTTTAAAAGGATGTTTGTGATGCAGTTTCGACATCTATATCAACGTCTGTGGGATCATGGTTTTCTTGGTCTGTTTCAATGGTGACTTGGCGCAAAATCTTTATTGCCTTACCTCTCGCCTTAAACTAAGGAGAAACTTCACTTTTCACCAAGTTTAAAGCCGGCCATACACGTAGCGACCGGCCTGTCAGTTACGCCTGAACTGTTCACCAGATACCGGCGACCTGTTGATTGAAACCTCCATACACGTACCGGCAAGCCGTACGACACCATCAGTTGAATTCAGACCGTGGCAAGCATCTTTTATAAGTCGAAATGTACTTATTTTCATTTGTACTTTTAAATAATGTTCCTCAATGATGAAAATGCTCGTGCGATTTTCGCTTTATCGGTCGTTTTAGAGACAAATAAAAAACGGATAAAAATACGTGTAGTGTGGTGCAGAAAGTGGTTTCTGATGAGAAACAAGTATCCGCACATTAATTTAGTGAACGAATTAAAGGTGACTTCAAAGGATTGCACAACTACCTCTGAATGGAGGCTGGCCCTTAAGTCGTTGGCGATACAGATTTTCATTTTTAAATCGAACACCCATTATATTATTGCATCTTCCATAGAATTGTAATTCAGGTTTGTTTTCTAGTTGGTATATTGTTTCTACTATACATCAGTTATACTGGTAACCAAATTTGATGACGTCTTTCATTTAACAACACATATTTGCTATCAAAAACATTTTTATGAAAATTCACTACCATAACGCACTTGCTGCGTCCAAACTTTTTTGACATGAAAATGTAGCTGCTGGTGCCTAGTGAACTCGCCCAATGCTTTTATCACACGGTTGGGCGGTCAGGTCAGGTCTGACGCCTGACGCCTCACCCCACACACGTACCGGATTGCCTGATCTCTCTTCAAGCCAACCGGCTGGACGATTGTATTTTCGTTCGATCACAGGCCGCCGAAACAGTCAGAACTGACAGGCCAACCGGACCCCACTCATGCTCCAGCCGCCGGTTACTTGTGGACTGTTCAGGCGTAACTGACCCGATTACTGTATTTGAAAACTATAGGTATAGCTAATTATTAAGCGTTACTAAGCTACTTATTTTCGAGAATTCCACGGTTACGTTGTCACCTGTTAGCATCGAAAATCTCGATTCTTGGATTTTTTTGAAAGTCAGTAAAACTATGTTTACTGTGTAAAACATAATTAACTTGAAACCATGTTAATTTGTGTATTCTGATCCTTTAGCTTGCAAGTTTTAGTATGTAGTTCGTGACATCTCTATACTTGCTGGCGTAACTACATTGTGGATACAATTTGCCAGTATTTCAGTTGGTAATTACAAGGAGTGCTTTACGCTCATGTCCCTATAAACATCTATTCAAGATAGCACGCTATTCTCATCATGTTGGGAGCTTCTAAATTGTATATTTACAGTGCCTTCTATTAAGAATCGTAGACGTCTAGAACGTGCGATTCTACTCCAAAGTTTACATGGATAAATACAGATAATAGAAAAAGTTTTAACTCAATATGTATTGTTTAAATTTGAAGAATGCAACGCGATTAGTTATTAATTTTGTAGTGTGTTGTAGCAAAGGTCGTCAATCAGATGAATTTATTTATTTACCGTTACTTTTTGCAATAAATTTTAAAACGATAGCATTCTGTAATATCGAATGAAGTGATTGGTAAACGTTGAATATAGGTTACAGACAAACTGCGCATGTCGCAAATGACGTCACATCACGGAAGATTTGAAACAGTGTTGCCAGATATAAAAATAAATCTAAATTACATTACAAAAACGTAATGTAATTGTTTCGATTTATACCAAATGAAAATTATTTATTGAAATAATAACTAGATGAAAATGTCTCTAAGTAGTAATAATAATAGTAATAATAATTACTGTTAGACCGGATAGTGTTGATTTAAACGATACTAACAAGTTTGCCGTTTTAACGAAATGAAAGACTTCTCTGGCGTGCTGTTTACACACAATCCCTCCAACTGACCTGACCTCACCTGCCCCGACATCAGTTTGCACTAATCAAAAGCTAAAAAAAGGAAAAACCAACCCTGCCATACTTCAAGGTCATATGAGTATAATATAATATATCAATTTCCTTCTTTTAGCTTACTTTACCTCATTCTTACATTACCTGTGGGTCCGGGGACTAACTAAAAGAATAGGCCCAAGGTAACTCCTACCTATCGTAAAAGGCAACTAATTGGAAGTAAACACTCGCGGGCGTCTTGTCCATGTGGGCCTGGAGGGAGGTGGATATCTCTGGGGAGTGATGTACACCCGGATTTTGAGGCCTCCACTTTAGGCTTAGAAATGTATGGTTGCCCGCGCTTGGTTGTTACTCGGGAGCGGGGTTCCGGAAGGGTGCCGCCTTGTGTTGAGTGCTGGCGGGTGTCGTGTGTCTAGACGACCCAGAGGGGGTTGACAGCTCTGATGAGTGGTAAACACCCGGAGTTTGGGGCCCCCACTGTGTGCTTCGGAACGGACGGAAGACCTCGCTTGTGCGATGCTCGGGAGCGGGGCTCGATAAGATGTCGCCTTGAGTCTAGCACTGGTGGGTGTCGGGTCTAGACGAACCCGGAGGAGAGCTGAGATCTTTAGGAGTGGAATAAAACTAAGGGTTGAGGCCTCTTCTGTGAGCTTCGAAACGGACAAACGACCTCACTTGGATGCTGCTCGGATGCAGGACTTCATGATACTGCACCGAGTCAAACACTGACGGATGTCTGGTCCAGACGAACTCGGAGAGAGGTTATCTCTCTTTGAGCTTTGAGACGGGCAAGCGACTTCGCTCAGATGGCAGTACATCTGTCAAACAAAGTTTCACCTCGCAGGTGTCGTCTCCTGTCGGAAGCTCGATTTCTTGGGTGAAATTTAAGCTAACGCTGGCAGGTGTTGGACCTGGACGAACCCGGAGGTGGCTGGGGTCTCTAGGGGTGGATTACACCTGAAGACTTGGGCCTACTCTGTGAGCATCGATACAGGCTAACGACCCTGCCTGGATGCTGCTCGAGGGCGGGACTTCATGATACCGCCTCGAGTCAATTAAGCACTGGCGGGGGTCTGGTGCAGGTGAGGCAGACATCTCTGGGGAGTGATATGCACCCGGAGTTTGGCGCCTCCACTGTGGCCTCAGAGACTGACAATTGGCCTCGCTTGGTTGTTACTCGGGAGCGGGGTTCCAGATGATACCGCCCTAGGTTGAGCCCTGGCGTGTGTCGTGTGTCCAGACGCCCCGGGGGCTCTGATCTCTGATGAGTGGTAAACACCCGGAGTTTGGAGCCCATATTGTGTGCTACGAAACGGACGGACGGCCTCGCTGGGGTGATGCTCAGGAGCGGGACTCGATGGGATGTTGCCTTGAGTCTTAACACTGTTAGGTGTCAGGTGTGGAAGAGCCTAAGGGGAGCTGAGTTCTCTAGGGGTGGATTACAACTGTATATTAGATGCTGCTCGAGAGCGGGACTTCATGATACCGCCTCGAGGCAAACACTGACGGATGTCGGGTCCAGACGAACTCGGAGAGAGGTTATCTCTCTTTGAGCTTTGAAACGGGCAAGCGACTGAACTCAGATAGCAGTCCACCTCCCACACAAATTTTCACCCACAAGAAAAGATCGACTCTCTCAGGGAGCTGGAATTGATGGGTGAAATCTAAATAATTAGACGTGAGCCACAATAGACCTAAGGTCGCGGTGGAGGGACTGAAATAGCCCACTCACAATAAAATCTAATCTAATCTCTCTACATTACCTGATGGTTTTCCAATGATATGGTAATATAAGATCATTGGTGTCCAGCATGTCTAACACAAGCGTTTCGCCACAGTAATGACCGGCTGCATTGATCATGCGCAATTCGCAGAATATTTTAAGTAACGAAAGACCTCCATGACATACTGCGTACACACCATCCTCCCAACTAACCTTCCTGACCTGCCCTGACATCACTTTGCCTAATTAAAAAAAGGAAAAACAACCCAGCCCTACATCACGGTCATGTGAGTATACATTATCTTCTTTTAGCTGTTGATTAGGCAAACTGATGTCACGGCAGGTCAGGAAGGTCAGTTGGGAGGATTGTGTGTGAACAGGACGTTGGAGAGGTTTTTTATTTCGTTTAAACGGCAAAAAACTCAGTAGAACTGGTATCGCCAGACACAAGTCAACCTAATGCTCAAATGATACTAAGTAACCACTATTTCACTATTGAAATTATAACAGCAATACACATCAACCATAAACTGGAAAGACACATGCAATAAATTAAAACAATTTATAAAACAGCTGCACTATATCAGATTAACGTTTAATAAGCGAGATAAACGAATGCGACGATCAAAAAAAAAAGGTATTGGAGTGTTGGAGTAAATAAATGTGGCAACCATGCAAGCAATTTACGAGTTGACATTCCAATTTCGTAACTGTCGACATTCTCTGTACCTTATCTTCAACGTTTCCCAAGTGATGTTTCAAATGAGTTATCACAAACCCCTACTCTTCCTATCTAAGCATTTAGGGGTTGCAACTGTCACTGGAAGGGAGAAGTTTTCAAGTTGCAACTTGTCGTTGTTTATTCATGAAACTTACTCTTCCTGATAATTTTCCTGATTGTAGAGCAAGGTATATCGGTTCTCTTCGATATAATTCTTGAACCAGTAGTTGGTTCTGCTACTACCGATATCAAAACATTCCACTCGTCTTCATGACTTGCGTTTCGTTCTCTCACATTTTTCATATGACACATTTCCTGTTTTAATAAACCTCTCTTTGAATTTTCCCAAGCTTATCAATGAAGGTTGTCTTCTATTGGGGTATTTTTGCGCATACATGAGCTATGTTAATAAGCAGTTTTTTCACATGATCACATAACAGCTACCATGTCAACAAGTTTATTTATTTCGAAATTCATGTCGATGCGAATGACAGTACTTGAATCCCAAGTGACAATTATTTAACGTCAGTGACAACTGCTGTCAGGTGTTTTCACATTACGGCAAAACCATGGTTACTAAGCATCCTTAGAAGTTAATTATCAAAATTCACCTGTGTGAACCGAAAACTCTGAACGCAGCAAGTGCGTTATGATAGTGAATTTTCATAAAAATGTTTTTAATAACAAATATGTGTGTTTTTTTAAGAAAGCAGGCATCAAATTTGGTTACCAGTATAATCTATATAGTAAAAACAATGTGCCATGTTTCATCAAAATAACTTTATTGTGTGAAAATGTACAAAAATTTCCAAAAGTAAACTTAAAGTGTTCCCGAAAAAACACGTTTCTTGGTCAACCTTATAGGTTAATAGCAAATTGAGCTGTTCAAATATGAAACATTTGATCAAAATTAGCTACCATAACGCACTTGCTGCGTCCAGAATTTCTTTTCTTACAAACATGCATTATATTTCGATGGAAAATGCAAAAATGCAATAGCATAAGGCGTGTTTGATTAAAAAAAAAGGAAATTTGTATCACCAACGACTTATGGGTCACCCTGTGATTGTAGAAATATTATTTTAAGATGTAGCTCAAGACACCCTATAATTAATATATACAAAAATTTTTCATATCTTATATAATAACGGATATATTGAGCTTTATTGATTTTTTACGAAAATTCGACAAAAATTATATATCATTAAACGATAAACTCTATAGGTAAGGCTACTGCCAAGCATCAGAGAAAGGGTCTATTTGAAATGAATTTTCTGGAAACATTTTAGTAAAATGAAGGACAATGACGGTTGAAACTAAGACTTCAGGGTTTGTAAAACATTCTTCTTGACACATTTTATTTCTATAGCCCGTATTAGATTCAAGTTCTTTGCCTAAATGTTGCCAATTTTGACATTTTAAATCGCCACTTTGACGTTTTGAGGAAAACCCCAATTTATTTTTCTTTAAATGCCTATAACTTTTTTGTCTTTTGACCTACATAGCTAAATTTTGGTAGGTAACTTACCTATAAAGATGTAGACCTGCGTACTAAATGGTTGTCCTTACTTTGTTAATTCCGGAGATATAATTTTTTTTCGAAAGAAAACACAAAATTTTCCGGGAAAACCTGGGCAGATTTTTCTGGCTAACGAACTTATCCAAGCCATTAGCAAAAGGAATTTATTCACCAAATTTAATCAAAATCGGCCCATTATTTTTTGAGTTATCGGTGTGATACATATATATATATATATATATATATATATATATATATATATATATAAAAATTGAAACTGACCCCGGATATGTTTTCTGGGGGGCCTAATTAGCGCTCATTTGAAGAAATTTTTTCAAAATTCAAAAGTCGGGATCTCCTCATTAGTGAATTTTTTTTAAGAAAATTCACTAAAAAGTAAGAATAATTGTGAACATATTGATTTTACATATTATATAACATCATTAATGAAATTTATGTGGAATAAATTAGTTATCGGATGAAATACAGATGGTGCCATTTGAAATAAAAGAAAAAAATGCTATTTGAATTTCCTTAATTTGAAAATTGTGTAGAGAACACCCTGTATGATATGCACAATATTTGGCCAATATATCCTCCAACTAGGACTGTCAGTTACGTAATGGCAAAATTTTTCTTCTTCATTCATCGTGGTACTCATATAACCAATAAATTTGTTTGACTTTGTTTTAGCCAAAATTTTGACATTTTCTCGAATAACTTGGCAACGCCGCATCGAAAATTAAAAGAGGGAACGTCGTTGCAAACGTCAATTGATGGTGGATCAAAAAATGTAAAAATATGTAGCGTGTTCCATTTAAGAAAAATGGTGGGAAACAGCAGATCATGTGTCCCATCATGTGTATTTGGAAATATTTCCGGAATGTGCACATTTGGGTATCACATCAATTCGTCTAAAAAAAGTTCTTCCAGATCAGTTTTAAAGAGCAGCTATGGAACTTTTATGTACTAATGAGCCAGCCTGTATAAATAAGTTATTGTTAATAACATTGTTAATAAAAAAGTCTGGACGTATATAGTAGAAACAATGTACCATATTTCATGAAAATAACTTTACTGTTCGAAAATGTACACAAATTTGTCGAAAATAAACTTAAAATATTCCCGAACAAAACTAGTTTCCTGGCCAACGAACTTTATAGGTTAATAGCAAATTGAGTTATTCAAATTTGAGGCGTTCAACAAAAATTCGCTACCATAACGCACTTGCTGAGTCCCGAATTTATTTTCTTACAAAACATGCATTATAATTTCATGGTCGAAATTAGTGCTCATTTGAAGGAATTTTTTTCAAAATTAAAATCTCTTCATTAGTGATTTTTTTTCAATAAAAAAGAGAGAATTCACTAATATGCTTTGAGCTGTGGGAGTCAGAAAGCCGGGAAATTTGAAATATCGATACATATATTAAAATATCGTATGCAACTAGTTATACATTTATTAGGAGGAGGTGATAAATAAATAAAGTAAAAACAATGTGCCATGTTTAATCAAAATAACTTTATTGTTTAAAAATGTACAAAAATTTCCGAAAGTAAACTTAAGTGTTCCCGAAAAAACTCGCTTCTTGGTAAACCTTATAGGTTAATAGCAAATTGAGCTATTCAAATATGAAGCATTTGATTAAAATTCGCTACCATAACGCACTTGCTGCGTCCAGAATTTCTTTTCTTACAAACATGCATTCTATTTTGATGGAAAATGCAAAAATGCAATAACATGAGGCATGTTTGATTTAAAAAAAAAGAGAATTTGTATCAGCAACGACTCATGTGATTGTTGAAATATTGTTTAAGATGTAGCTCTAGACACCCTATAATTACTGTACACAATTTTTGTTTATATCTTGTATAATAACGGATATATTGAGCTTTATTGATTTATATACCATTATACGATAAACTCTATAGCTAAGGCTACTGCCAAAGATCAGAAAAAGGGTCTATTTGAAATGAATTTTCTGTAAATATTTTAGTAAAATGAAGGACAATGACGGTTGAAACTCAGACTTCAGGGTTTTTAAAACATTCTTCTTGAGACATTTTCTTTCCATAGCCCGTATTAGATTCAAGTTCCTTGCCTAAATGTTGCCTATTTTGACGTTTTAAATCGCAACTTTGACGTTTTGAGGAGAACCCCAATTTATTTTTATTTAAATGTCTATAATTTTTTGTCCTGTGACCTACAGAGCTTAATTTTAGTAGCTAACTTACCTATAATGATATAAATCCGTGTACCAAATTTGGTTGCCCTTATTTTGTTAATTCGTCTTCTAAAGAAAACACAACATTTTCCGGGAAAACCTTGGCCGATTTTCCAGGTTAACGAACTTATCCAAGCCATTTGTAAAAGGAAGGTATTCACCACATTCAATTAATAAAAATCTGCCCATTATTTTTTGAGTTATCGGAGTGATACATACATACATACACACACACACACACACACACACACACACACACACACACACACACAAATATATATATACAGTGTGGAACAGCCAAATGGAATAAATTCGATAACGGATAAATGAGGACGTGTTGGGAAAAACGCTTGGACACGTCGATTTGTATTTTTAACTGCGCATCTTTTTCAAGAAAAAAAAATTATTTAGGGTGCGTCATGTGACAGTGGCCAATACCAACTTTCTTATTTTAAATACAAGCCCCTGTATATTATTAATTTTTTGGATTCTTCAGAAAATTCTAGACATAATTCATGTACAATGTCCTATACCTATCTTCAACTGTTTCGGAAATATTAAGTATTTTCAGATTTATTACAAAAATTAACATTAAAAATAGAAAATTATTTTATTTCACAAATTCTAATAAGAAATACTGATTATTTCTTAATAATTTAAAAAAACAAAAAAAAATTAATGTCAATGTAGTAAATGTTCAAAATGCTCGCCACGAACATCTTGGCAACATGCTAATCTGGTATAGAAATGTCTTCTAACATTACTCAACATCTCAGGCGTAACTGATCTAATCGCAAGCGTGATTCGTCTTTTTAAGTCATCTAAGTTGAGGGGCTTAGTTTTGTATACAATACTTTTGACATATCCCCACAAAAAGTAGTCTAATAGCGACAGATCAGGAGATCGTGCTGGCCTTTCTATCGATCCGCGCCTCCCTATCCACCGATTTGGAAAAATTTGGTTCAGGTACTGCCGGACATTGATTTGGTAATGGGGCGGTGCTCCATCTTGCTGAAACCATATTTTATTGGCAGGAACTTGTGGGTTTGCTGGATCTGGATATAAGTTTGTCAAAGTTGGCACGACATTATTTTGGAGCAGTTCTAAATATTTATCCCCATTCAAGTTGCCATCAATGAAAAAGGGACCTACGATATGATTTCCAACAATTCCTGCCCAAACATTAACTTTTTCAGGATATTGCGTATGTTCCTCTCTCATCCAATGAGGATTCTCATTAGACCAATAGCGGCAATTTTGACGATTAACATGACCGTGAAGTGTAAATGTGCTCTCATCAGAAAACAAAACATCTTCTAATTGGATCACATTGTTATCTAACATTGCCATCATTTGTTCACAAAAATACGTTCTCCTATCGAAATCGTCCTCCATGAGCTCCTGAGTTGGTATCATTTTATAGGGATGCATTTTACTTTCCTTTAATGTTCGAAAAATTGCTGTGTGGCTAACGTTGAATAGTTGGGCTGCTTGTCGACCAGAAGTATGTGGGTTTTCTTGAAACTCAAGCGTAATATCCAATTTCGTATCATCACTTACTGCATTGGCAGCTACTTTTTTTATCTGTCTCACATGACCAAGCTCGCGAAACTGCTTTTCTATTTTGCTAATTGTTCCTTGGGATACAGGCGGCAAATTTGGAAATTTTTCGTGAAATAAGCGAGACACTTCCATCTGTGTCCGTGTGTTATCTCCATAACCAATCATTTGTAGAATGGTTATTTTGTGCATTTCTGTTAAATGAACCATTTTTCTGATATTATTACGTACAGTTAACGAAATTCAAACGACAATAGCACTGACACTAATCACTACTGTCATGCAGGCAGACAACAAGTTGCTAAGGCTACGAGTTTTATACGAACAAAAAGAAAACTGTTTTTGTTTTTGTTTCATTTCATATCAGTAAAAAGAAACGCAGGAATGGTTTTTGTTTACTTTCTCATTATCAAGAGCTGAATGGGAAATAAGTATTGAATGCAATGTAGCGAATTTGTGAAATAAAATAATTTTCTATTTTTAATGTTAATTTTTGTAATAAATCTGAAAATACTTAATATTTCCGAAACAGTTGAAGATAGGTATAGAACATTGTACATGAATTATGTCTAGAATTTTCTGAAGAATCCAAAAAATTAATAATATAGAGGGGCTTGTATTTAAAATAAGAAAGTTGGTATTGGCCACTGTCACATGACGCACCCTATATAATTTTTTTTTCTTGAAAAAGATGCGCAGTTAAAAATACAAATCGACGTGTCCAAGCGTTTTTCCCAACACGCCCTCATTTATCCGTTATCGAATTTATTCCATTTGGCTGTTCCACACTGTATATATACTTCTTGTACATTGTAACAGGTGTCTGTATTTTATTTTCACATCGTCAATACGTGTGGAAGTATGACATCGGTGACAAAAAATTCAATTTTTTTTTTCTCTTAAATGTAAAAATTGTCAAAACCTATTGAAAACATGATTTGGGAACAAAACTTTTTTTGTCTATCGGTTTATATCTGTTTGTAGCCACGATAACTTTCACCAAACAGCTGATGTTGTGCGCTGAAATTAAATTAGGGGTTGAATGTGTGGGGGTGGAATATCAGTGACATTAATTTCGATTATTTTTCCACTAAAACGGCATAAAAAGTATCACAACATATATAAAACTTGATTATGGAACGAGATTGTTTTTTGGCCATCAGTCGATGGATCTGTCGACATGTACGTGTGTCTGTTAGTAGACGCAATAACTTTCGAACTAATTGAGATATCGCCTTCAATTTTGATATTCAATTATCACCTGACAAAGGAATGCTTAGAATCGTTTTTGGATACAAACGCCTCGGGGGGTAGGCGATAAATGAGGGGTAATTTGGGTTATTTTGAAGAAATATGGTACATTGTTTCTACTATATAGGTTATACTTGTAACCCAATTTAATGACTGCTTTCATTATATATATATATATATATATATATATATATATATATATATATATATATATATATATATATATATATATATATATATTTGCTATTAGACGCCCTCATGGCGCAGGTGGCTAGGTGCCAGCCTGCTAAGCGAGAGGTCCCAGGTTCGATTCCCGGGCGAGACAAGTTGACTCTGTCTGGAAATTAAAAAAATATATTGAATGATGGGAAAGAATGTGCTAATGGTCTAAGATGCCGCAGCCAATAAAATTTAAAAAAAAATATTTGCTACTAAAAAAATACAGAACAAAATTGTTTTCGTATTGTTGCGTTTTCTCCGGGTTCTGGATAAGTGAGACTTTTAATTTTAACAAAACAACTTTATTTACACTCTAAATATGGATACAATAAAATTTCTAGAATGTCTCTCTCACAAAACACTTCATTTACTGGCCTTACAATTACTACTCTCAACAAAAGTCACTAATCTGGTACTACAGTCACTACTCTCTTAACACTTTACACTGCTTCTTCAAGTCACTACCACATTCTCTTACTGAACTGAACTGTGCTGGCTTGCTTTCGCTTTTATATACTCGCCGTACCTTCCCCTCCTTTCTAGAGCATTCCATTCCAGAACGTTCCAGGACCTTCTTTCACTAGAAGGTTCTGTGAATACAGATCGGTCCCGTGTGTATACAGGGGGATGTATATACAGGATGATCCAAATGTGGTCACCACTCCTATGTTACACAAGAGGTGTTTCTCGAACTATAAGATCTCTCTGCGTATACAGGGTGTAAGGGTTCTCTGCGTATACAGGGTGTATATACAGGGTGTTCGGAATGTGCAGACCTCAGTTATCCGTTCCGACGGGGTACAAGTTGGTAACTTCGTTATTTCTGGTCCTAGAGGGTTGAGACTTCGCCTGAGGGGGGTCACCCCAGACACCCCCAGGGGGGTGGGGAGGCGGTGTTGCCAGATTGTGCAAAAATTCCCAGATGTTGGGGAAATTCTGGAGATGTGGCAACACCGCACCTACGTCTATTGAAGTGCTTTGTAACACTGCCCCCCTCCTTAAGACTGTTCGTCCCGAACAGTATTTACCGGTCGCCAACTTGGGGGTTCGTTGCCCCGATAGGGACTCAACCTCTCTATGTGAACAACTTTGGGTTTAGTTCTTGGAGACAGCTGGATTCTGTAGACTAGGTCATTAATTTTCTTAGTCACCAAGTATGGCCCTTCCCATGGTTTCTGAAGTTTTGGACTGAAGCCCTTTCTCCTTGTTGGTTGGTACAGCCACACTGCATCACCTTCCTTGAATGTATGGGGTGTTGCTCTGCGATCCAAGCGCATCTTCATCCGGTCACTGCTTAAGAGGAGCCTATCTCTGACACATCTGTGTATAGTGCGCAGTTTTCCTTCTAGGTCGGCGACATACTCAGGTAACGTAGCTAGGTCCGCTATGTCCTCGTTCGGTGGTGGTCTCGTCATGTCGATTGGTAGCCGCATCTCTCTGCCGGTCAACATCATGGATGGAGTGTAGCCGGTAGATTCATGCTGAGAGCTTCTGTAAGCTAGGAGGAACAGAGGTATCAGCTTGTCCCAGGTTCTCTGATTCTCGTCGACAAACATAGCAAGATACTGATTGATGGTCCTGTTATGCCGTTCTACCATGCCGTCTGATTGAGGGTGGAGTGGCGTTGTTCTCGTTTTCTTTATGCCTAGCAAGTCCATTAGGCTCTTCCAGACCTCTGATTCGAAATTCCGGCCCTGGTCGGTGTGAATCTCCAAGGGTACGCCATGCCGTGATATGACATTTTCCATCAGGGCTTCTGCTACGGTCGTTGCCTCTTGGTTGGGGATCGGCGCAACTTCAGGCCATTTCGAGAAGTAGTCCATCGCCACCATTATGTATCTGTTCCCAGACTCTGTGATGGGAAAAGGTCCTGCGATGTCTACGGCAACTCTCTCCCACGGTGTACCTGAGATGTACTTCATCATTTTTCCTCTGGATCGGGTCTTTGGTCCTTTCTTTGAAGCACATTGGTCACACCTTTTGCACCATTCTTCCACGCTCCTTCGGCAGTTTATCCAATAGAAGCGGTCTCTCACTCTGGCAAGAGTCCTGTTGACACCAAAGTGGCCTCCACTTCTACTATTGTGTAACTCTTGAAGAACACTGTCTATGCACTCACTTGGCACAACGGTCTGGTATATACAGTCTCTACCATCGGCAGTTTCCCATTTTCGAGTGATCATGTCATTCTTTAGACACAATGAGTCCCATTGTAGCCAGTATCCTTTAACCTCCGCCCCAAACCGTGACACATCGTGCCACTCAGGTCTTTTCCCCTTTTGTAGCCATTCTCTAATATTTTTCAAGTCTGGATCTGTCTTCTGTGCGTCTCTGATGTATTCAAGATTTACGTCTAGATCGGTGTTATTCTTCTGTCCTGCCACCAGTTGTTTGATCTGATGAGTTACTTTGTCGATCTCTTTGTTCTCTTGTCGCTCGCAAAATTTACATTCATGCACTGAACATGGTCTTCTCGACAGGCTGTCTGCATTGGCGTGACTTCTTCCTCTTCGATGTTCAATCCGGAAGTCGTAGCTCTGCAGTTTCTCTATCCATCGTGCTATCTGTCCTTCAGGATTTCTAAAGTTCAGAAGCCATTGCAGAGCAGAGTGATCTGACCTCACGCGGAATGTTCTTCCGTACAGGAAGCTGTGGAAATGTTCGATGGATCTTACAACTGCCAGCAGTTCTTTCCGGGTTACACAGTAATTTTTTTCTGCTTTTCCGAACGTTTTGCTGAAGTAGCCTATCACAACTTCTTCTCCGGCTTGGAGCTGCGAGAGTACTGCCCCAATGCCATACTGGGAAGCATCAGTGTCCAGTATGAACAGTCCTTCGTCCTGAGGATAAGCCAGTATAGGAGCAGTGAGAAGACGATGTTTGAGTTCTCTAAAAGACTGTTGGCAACCTGGTGACCAGATGAACTCGGCCTTATTTTCAGTTAGGCTATGTAGAGGTTTCGCAATGCTGCTGAAGTACTTCACAAAGCGTCGGTAGTAGCTGCAAAGTCCCAGAAAACTTCTGACCTCATGTTTGTTCTTCGGCACAGGCCAGTCTCTTACTGCCTTTATTTTCTCTGGATCGGTTTCTATCCCTTTCTCAGAAACGACATGTCCGAGGAAACTCACTTTCTTCTGGAAGAGGACGCATTTCTTGGGATTGAGTTGCAGATTGGCACCTCTCAGCCTGGAGAAAACTTGTTTCAGATTCGACAGGTGTTCATCGAAAGTCCTTCCAATCACCATGACATCATCGAGATACACCAGGCATGTTTCCCATGTCAGTCCTCTTAGCACTAATTCCATTAGTCGCTCGAAGGTGGCAGGGGCATTACATAAGCCGAATGGCATGACCTTGAATTGGTACAACCCATTCCCGGTTGAAAAAGCAGTCTTCTCCTTATCGTCTTTATGAAGTTCTACTTGCCAGTAGCCACTTTTCAGGTCTAATGTAGAGAACCACTTTGATCCGGCCAAAGTGTTCAAAGTGTCGTCGATCCGGGGCAGGGGATAACTGTCCTTCTTGGTGACATCATTCAGCTTTCTATTATAGTCCACGCAAAATCTCATAGTGCCATCTTTCTTGGTGACCAAAACTACTGGGGACGACCAAGGACTATTAGACTCCTCGATCACACCATCTTCCAGCATTTCGTTAACCATCGCCTTGATTTCTGATTGCTTGGCAAAAGGCAGTCTTCTCGGCAGCTGTCTAATTGGTCTTGCGTCGCCAGTATTAATTCTGTGTTGCACTAGACTCGTACGACCTGTGATTTTATCTGGAGCGAAAATATCGGCCTCCTCCAATATGAACTTCACTGCCATCTCCATCTCCATATTGTTCAATTGGCCCCATGAATTCTTGAACCGCTCTACTAATTCTACTGGCAGTCTTCTGTCTAATGCAGTGGGTGTCACGTTTTTGGACAACGTCACTCGGTCAATGGGTTCGCAAGTGGCGATAACCTCACCTTTCTTCAATGTGACCCTGTTAGTTTGTACGTTAGCCACTCTTATGGGTATTGTCCTCTTCGGGTCTACTAAGCATCGTGCGACGAGGGCACCATCATGTCTATCTTTTAGGGGCTCCGCTATGAGAGCAGACATACCATCAAGTTTCTTCTCTAGCCTGGCTCTGACAATCTTCTCACTGTTACCAGGAATCCGTGTATCTTCGTCGACAATAAGTCTCACCCTGGGACTAGCTTCGCCTGCTGTTGGAGATAAATACAACTCTTCGTTACCGATTTTCAAGATCTTATTCTGGAAGTCTACTGATAGGACATCGAACTCTTCCATTAAATCCAGGCCCAGAATAAATTCGTCGACGATTTCTGCGACGACAGCCCTTACCTGTAGCTCAGTACTGCCCAGCCTAATGTAAACAGTGGCCTCTCCATGCACGGGTATTCTATCTCCTTTTACCGTCTCCAACACAGGCTGTTTGTTGGTAGTTAGTGCCGACATATTTGGCAACATGTCTGGGCGTACAACGGATGTAGTGGCGCCAGTATCGATGGTAAAACTGCATTGTCTTCCGTCTATGCTGCCAGGTATGACGAGGCTCTCGCGGCAGCGTCGGATAGTGGAGACCCTGACTTTGGGGCATTGGGTCTCGCATGCCACGTGTCGCCCACCTACACTGGCGTCAGGTCGTTTTCCCTGATGGCGCTCCCTGTTGGTGTATTCTTGTCTTCTGCATGCCACCTGTTGGGTTTGTGAGCACTGCCTACTTATGTGCCCTTTTCTACCACACTTGTAGCATTCTATGTGGGACCAATCTGCTTTCGTCTTACGTGCTCCAACCGTTGCAGTGAGCTTGCTTATGGCTTCCTTCATCAACTTGATTTCTCGCCTTAGTTCCTCTGTCGTGTCTGCATGGTCCTCTATCTCCTTCACTTCGCGCAGCCTGTTGCGGCGAGCTTGAGATGCATTCTTCGCTGCTTCAAATTGCAAGCCATAGATAACGCAGTCTGTAAGTGTTTTGAATCTTCCGAGCCTTAAAGCTTGTTGCATCTCGTTGTCAAGTACCCCATCGATGAAGGTCTGGACGGTGATCTGGTTGACAAATTCTTCTGGGGCTTGGGGATATGCCAGTCGCACAAGTTTCTCCACTTCGGCACTGAATTCTTGCAGAGTCTCATTTGGCTTCTGGACCCTTGTCTTTAGTTGTGTCTGGTAGACCTGGCTCATGTACTTGTTACCATATCTCAAGTCTAGGGCCTGTATCACTGTTAAGTAGTTTTGCTGTTTCGACTCCGGGATGTTCTGGAGGATTTCTAGGGCTTTACCTCGAAGCGAGAGAATCAGAGCAGTTGCTGCCTGTTGTTCGCTCCATCCATTGCTGAGAGCTGCCTCCTCAAACTGCCTCCTGTACATGGGCCACGATGTTTCTCCGTCAAAGGTCGGCGGCTTCAAGGTTCCATGAGGCTGCTGCACGGCTGGTACATCCGCCTCCGGGCGATTTTGAACTGGGGCCATTCCAGGAACTCCTCTTGGTTGAGTTCTATCAGTTTGGCCCATCACCTGGTCTGTCAGTTCTCTATGTCTGACTTCTGTGCCTTTCATCATCATCTTCATTTGTTCTTTCAACCCTTCAACTTCTTCCCATCGTTTATTCAAATCCTCTGTTACATTATCTACTTTCCTGTCCACATTTTCTATTTGTTCGTTGATCTGTTCAATTTCTTCTTTTACATCGACTCTCATATCATGGAACATACTTCGGATGTCTTCTTTGTCTTCAAGACGCCTCTGTTCCTCCTCTTGTCGTCTTCTCTCTTCTTCTTCGCGCCGCCTTCTTTCATCTTCTTGTCGCCGTTGTTCGTCTTCTTCACGTTGCCTCTTGAGGTCTTCTTTATCTTCTTGTCGCCGTTTTTCGTCTTCTTCGCGTTGCTTCTTGAGTTCTTCTTTATCTTCAAGGCGCCTCTGTTCTTCCTCTTGTCGTCTTCTCTCGTCTTCTTTGCGTCGTCTTCTTTCATCTTCTTGTCGCCGTTGTTCGTCTTCTTCGCGTTGCCTCTTGAGGTCTTCTTTATCTTCTTGCCGCCGTCGTTCGTCTTCTTCGCGCCGTCTTCTTTCTACTTCTTGTCGTCGTTGTTCGTCTTCTTCGCGTTGCTTTTTCAGTAAGTCCATCAACTCTTTGATTTCAGCCATCTTGTCGTAGTCAGTCGATCTGGTGTTTACCATTTACAGCTAGCTTGTTTGTTCACTTCTTCACTCACTTATCCCACTTCTGACACCAAATTGTTGCGTTTTCTCCGGGTTCTGGATAAGTGAGACTTTTAATTTTAACAAAACAACTTTATTTACACTCTAAATATGGATACAATAAAATTTCTAGAATGTCTCTCTCACAAAACACTTCATTTACTGGCCTTACAATTACTACTCTCAACAAAAGTCACTAATCTGGTACTACAGTCACTACTCTCTTAACACTTTACACTGCTTCTTCAAGTCACTACCACATTCTCTTACTGAACTGAACTGTGCTGGCTTGCTTTCGCTTTTATATACTCGCCGTACCTTCCCCTCCTTTCTAGAGCATTCCATTCCAGAACGTTCCAGGACCTTCTTTCACTAGAAGGTTCTGTGAATACAGATCGGTCCCGTGTGTATACAGGGGGATGTATATACAGGATGATCCAAATGTGGTCACCACTCCTATGTTACACAAGAGGTGTTTCTCGAACTATAAGATCTCTCTGCGTATACAGGGTGTAAGGGTTCTCTGCGTATACAGGGTGTATATACAGGGTGTTCGGAATGTGCAGACCTCAGTTATCCGTTCCGACGGGGTACAAGTTGGTAACTTCGTTATTTCTGGTCCTAGAGGGTTGAGACTTCGCCTGAGGGGGGTCACCCCAGACATCCCCAGGGGGGTGGGGAGGCGGTGTTGCCAGATTGTGCAAAAATTCCCAGATGCTGGGGAAATTCTGGAGATGTGGCAACACCGCACCTACGTCTATTGAAGTGCTTTGTAACAGTATTTTCGTGAAAAAAATTGCAAATTTCCGCGAAAACATTTTTTTCTTAGTAAGTTTATCGAAAAACTTTTTGTGAACTCGATAGGTGGGTAAATAGCCTGAAGAAGTTCGGTATCGAACCAGTTTTTTGGGAACATTTTTAGTTCATTTTCGCAAAGCTTTTGTACTTTTTCAAACAATAAAGTTATTTTGATGAAATTATTTCTGCTATATAGGTTATAGTGGTAACCAAATTTTATGCTTGCTTTCATTAAAAAAATACATATTTGATATTAAAAACATTTTTATAAAATTCACTATCATAACGCACTTTCTGCGTTTGTATTTCTACATTAAACGTTGGGAACCTTTCCTGGAATATATTTCCTTTCAAAAACAGTGAAAAATCTTCCTTTGAAAAATAGTGGTAAGGCAAAATACTTAAATTCATTTTTTTTTGGCTCATACAATTAGAAGTAAATTTTCCTAGAAAAAATTCACTAATGATAATCGCGACTTTGGCATTTTGGAAAAATTTTCTCAGCTTCAATTTATATATATATATATATATATATATATATATATATATATATATATATATATATATATATATATAATGTTATATTATCCTTATTTTGTTGATATATAAATTTTGTAATGCATTTTACAAATAGGTTTAAGCTTGTGTCTGCAATTGAGTGATGCAGTTTTGGCTTAAATATAAAGCAAAATTGGAAAGCACACTTTGAGAACCCAAATCACCACAACACATTTTAAAAGACCCGAAGATCGTTTCACTAACCAAGTTAGCATCATCAGAGGATGAAAACGAATTTTTCATTCTCTGATTACGCTAACTTGGTTAGTGAAACGATCGTCGGGTCTTTTAAAATGTGTTGTCGTGATTTGGGTTCTCCAATCAGTGCTCATCACAGGTTCCAATCTTCACTTAGTCAAAATTGAAATATAACTCGAAATCTTCCTGAGACTGACAATACTTCAATCAACATTTCCTATACATTTATGGAATTTCTATATGACTCCTTGTTTTATGAACGTTCTGCTAATTGTGTTTTTTTAGAAGAGGTTGTTCTGACTAAATGGAGCTTTGTTTAAAAAAAATGCATTTTCTTGTGTAGGCTTAGTACTTTTCATTAAGTCCTTGTAATTATCAGTTATGATGATCTAATTATAACGATAACTTATATCTGTTAGCTTTGGCACGACTATTTGAATCTATAAACTAATATGGTTTACCTAATTTACTACTGAGCAATTAAGATTTAATCTCTTCGACCCCTTCGACTTGCAAGTTTAACAAACAAAAGCAACACGGGTAAAGTTAATAGACGGACTACCCAGCAAACTATCTCAGTCTTTGTGTTCTACCGAATTTCCCTCACAAGAAAAATGAATTCTCGTTCACTTTATGCACATCAAACTCAGCAGCCTCGCCTTCATTAATCTTCCTCCCCTAACAGGTTTTATTTGGAATTAATTGAATCCTAATACAATGTTTCAGCGCCAGAATCAAATTTATTGAATACCACAAACAGCGAGATTTAGCTGGATTTAAATTCTTACATTGATTGTATTTTCAAATGAATGCCACTTCCCCTTTATTTGGAAACATTTTTTTTCTGGAAGATTAAGTTTATAAGATACAAAATATCTTTATCTTTGTGTAGCGCTTATAAATGGAGAATTAATTTCGTCCTTTCTGCTTCCAGACTATGCGAGGGTGGGCGTTTGCCTCGACAAATTAGGTATAAAAATAGAAATGTACCGGATCTTTTTTTATCTTTAGGTTTTTTTTATATCTCTGCGAGATGTTGGTGAGTAAAGTATTTAAAGGCTTGAAGGGGCGACGAATGAACTCTGATAGTGAAAGACATCTTATGAAGTATAAACCATTATACGAGACATTATATTATAGCGTATATATTTACTGACGCCTCCTTTTATTAGTTTTTAACTCTATATGCCTTTCAGCCCCACTTATATATATATATATATATATATATATATATATATATATATATATATATATATATATATAATATATACTTCGCCGCAAAAATAACGCACAACCAAAAATTATGCTCAATTTCAAAGTTGATTTTCTCGCGAACCGATAAATCGATTTCGATCCTTTTTTTTTCAACCGTAGCTTTTTTCTTTGGTAATTGCACTGTGAAGAACTTTTTATTTAGATTTCAGTTTAAGGCTTATACATGGTGCAAAAATGAAAATAGTTTTTTTACGTTAAATTTGAGACACCCTGTAGGAACCATTAGCCACAACAACGGAGGCATAATAAAATCATACTGTAGCCTCATGTTTTCTGAACATTTTGTTTTTTTAAATTTCCCTGATATCTGCAATATCAAATAAAATACACAGTTTTATACCAGAACATGTTTCTTTTTCATTAAAATAACATTTTGACAACATTAAACTAAGAATAACACTAACAATAATTAACAATACATAGCAAAAAAAGTACATTAGTAGCGCGTGTTTTTACCTCTACTTCTAATAACTGCTTCACATCGCCGAGGCATACTCAATATTAAATTGGATATTTGATTTTGGTCAAGTCCATTCCAAATATCGGTAACCATTATTTCGACATCTTGCAGATTGGTAGGAGGAGGTTGATGCTGTCTGAGTGCCCTACCAATAATATCCCATAAGCGCTTAATAGGATTCATATCGGGACTGAGCGGTAGCCAATTAACAGTTCGAATATTTACTTCATGTGAATATTCATTGACGATCCGTGCTACATGAAAATTACATTATCGTGCATAAGTGAAAAATTATTCGCAATGTACGGAGCGAAAGGGACAACGTGCTCAGACAAAACGTCATTGATATATCTTTCGCTATTTAAAGCACCCCATGTAAAGGTACGATATCCGTTCGTACTGTGGAGGAAATTCCAGCCCAAAACATCACAGAGCCTCCATTAAATAAAGTTGTTTCTCGTATGTTGCACTGTGCATAACGCTCACCGGCGGATAACTCTTAGATGTCTATCGGAGCTATATAGAGAAAACCTAGATTCGTCTGTAAATAGAACGTGTTCCCAGTCCTCAATAGTCCAGTTTACATGCTCCCTGGTGAATTGCAGTCCAGCCCTGCGGTGGTCTGCATTTAATCCAGAGCCTGTCGCTGGAACTCTGACATGTAAATTGTGTTCAGAAAGACGCCTCCCCACAGTATCAATGCTTGGTTGAATATTATGAACTGCACTGAGTTGTGTCAAAGGTTTCCTTGACGTGGTGAAACGTTCTCTTAAAGCAACGCTGTCTAATAGAGTGATCTTGAACAACGGTAGTTACCCTAGGTCTGCCTTGTCGTGGACGTATGTCATAGTCATTAGTTTCCCTGAAGCGTTGGACAACACGAGAAATTGTTGTATGTGCAAATCTCAAACCAATAGCGTTGTAGCTTACTCCTTCATTATGTAACGTCACTGATGGAACACATTCATCACGAATCATATTCCTTCTAACACGTTCCATTTTCACGAAAGAACAATAGATCACAAATTATGAACTTAATTATACAGTTTAAGATGATAAGTACATAAATGAATAAAGGAATTGTCAAACTGACATTTGCTGATATTGTTTGTTTATCATAGACTAATGTGTATATTAAACCAAATAAGTATCCAGTAAAACTGTGATTAATGAAGAAAAACATGTTCTGGTATAAAACTGTGTATTTTATTTGATATTGCAGATATCAGAGAAATTTAAAAAACCAAATGTTTAGAAAACATGAGGCTACAGTGTGATTTCATTATGCATACATTGTTGTGGCTAATGGTCCCTGCAGAGTGTCTCAAATTTAACGTAAAAAAACTATTCTCATTTTTGCACCCTGTATAAGCCTTAAACTGAAATCTGTATAAAAAGTTTTTCACGGTGCAATTACCAAATAAAAAAGCCACGGTTCAAAAAAAAAAGAATGATCAATATCGATTTATCGGTGCGCGAGAAAATCAACTTTGAAATTGAGCATTTCTGGTTGTGTGTTATTTTTGCGGCTAAGTGTATATATATATATATATATATATATATATATATATATATATATATATATATATATATATATATATATATATATATAATCACATTACAACACAATATTTCTTCAAACTCTAAAATGTTTCATCCTCTGATGACGCTAAATTTGCTATTGAAACGATCGACAGGTCTTTCAAAAGATGTGGTGTGGTGATTTGGGTTCTCCAAGTGTAGTTATCTTCAATTTTTAATTTACACACCAAAATTCACACAAATCTAACTGTTGAGCTTTGTGTCATTCAGTGACTAGCGAGTTTCTGACAAAATTAAGATTACCAGTTGAGGGAATAAGGGTGGGCTGTATCATACCACAAATAAAAGTTTGTGGCCGCTTTTAGGTGACGTCACAGCCAGTGACGTCACCGCACTGTGGCCTTGTGGCACTGGCTGAGCGTGGATCATGTTAATGCAAAATTACAAGTCAAAATAAATTTTGACTACCAATGCAAGGAGTTTTACGAACTAGTGCAGAAGAATAAAAAATACTCGAATGTGCAAAATTACAAGAAAAGTATTATTTCAAAAAGAAATAGTGCTGCAAATTGAATCATAACATCCACATAGCTGTGATAATCCACTCTCCTCAAAAACACATTCTCATAAAATGAATTTATGGTCAACGACTTGACCACAGAGAAAATATTCATATCCCTGTACCGAACTTCTGAAACGTTATATAACTACTCATTTAACGAAAAAATGTAAATTTTTACTAAATCACCACTAATTTCTCCCCTACCCCCTGAAGCGATCTTACCCAATAACAATTCGAAGCGTTCCTTTGTCGCGTGCTAACTGGATGCCACACTTGAAGATGATACCTAAATTCTTTCGAAAATTATTGAGTCTGCTATCAGACAGACGTACAGGCCGACAGACCGACCGACCGACCGACACACCGACAGACAACGAAATTTTCGTTCCAGATTCAAGTTTTCTATATGATTTGAGACTTTTTACGCCGTTTTAGCACACACACAAAAATCAAAATTTCTGACACCGATATTCCGCCGCCACATACTCAACCATTGATTTAATTTTTTCATAGAATTCCAGATCTGAGTGAGATGTAAGACACTCTTTTTACACGCTCCGCCATCTCGTTGCGGAATAAACCATGGGCCAGGGCTTACAATTTACTAAATTGTTAGCTGGTTGTATACAGTCTCTCCTTTTTAACATTATGTGTTATTTGATGCTGCCGTGAAAACATACTACTTGGTTCCCTGCATGTCTTACATCTCACTTAGTTTGTAACGATTACGTTTCGTTACTGCTTTGGTTATTCAAAATAAACCCGTAAAAGACTTAATTAAGAGCCGACAATCCAATATCTGTAAGGCAATTCCTCTTTTAATTTCAAAATTATTTCCATGAAAAGTCGCTAAATTTTCAAGTACCGTAAACCTCTTTACTGCATTTCCAATTTGTACGTTAAAATTCATGATATGTTTGCCATGTAAAACTACCTCGCATTATTACTGAACAAATATTTTCAGGAACGAAATAAGCATTTAAAACATACATTAGGAATATTCGAGAACAAAATATTGTTTATCTGTAATTTTCCGGTGACGTCACCCAAGAAAGACGGTTGGAAGCGTTGCAGAGAATTGCTGGCAAAGCCACCGATTGGAGGTCTCGTTTTATCTCATTCGGAGAATCGAGGCTAGAAAGAGCTCGCGCACAGCCACCCACCACCACATTAGCGGGGACTCTTTGCTGAGCCTTCATAGAGTGAACACCCGTCAGTTCTCGGAGGATAATTGTCAGTGATTGTTCGGAGTAATTTAAGTGATTTTTGAGTTTGAGTAAACATCGTGTTCAGCATAAGAACGCCAGGTAACTCGTGGCTCTTTGTTCCAAGCTGTTGACTTCTTGCCGTAATTACAAAGAATTCCTGGTTATTATCGAACCTTAAATCAATTGGTAGTGAATTTTACTGAAGCAAATTCACGTTTTAATTGGGATTCGCAAAGTTTCCATCAAGCGAATTCAGAATGTCGACATAGGTGTCAAAAGGTCTTGTAGTGTTGAAGTGATAACATCCACCGGCCGAGTAAGCTCTGATGAGAAGTCCCAGTCGTTTTCCCCAGTTTTTTCGCTTTTATTGGAGTCTGGAATCTGTGTCAGGAACTCATGATTGATCCCACCTGGAAAGCATCTTCACAGGTCATCAGGTAACCTAATACCGGAAAACTGGTGAGTCTAAACAAATCTTTTCTCTGAATCAGCAGAATTTTCATGCCGAAATTTAACATCTGAAGTTTTAATAACCTGAACTTTCAAAATCACGTAATCAAGTTTGAGATTAAATAATGTCAGAGAGGTGCTGTCAGCACAACTATATATTTCCTGTTTAATCTCTAAGATTTTGTCAATTTTTGTAGATTTAAACACACAGTTTTTATTTTATTTTTTAAATTGTAATTGGCAAATTTTGTCTGTAACATATCTAACCTATACATTATCTTTAGAATCTTTTATTTTGACAATCAATGTAGAAATTTCACGTAGGATTATATAATCCTTTTTTTAAAGCCTCACTCAAAGAACTGACCAGTTAATTCACTAGAAAACCTAGCAATTAATTGACAAACGTCAAGTAATTTACCTAATCATTTGTGTTTATTCTTGAGCGATACCCTAAGTAATTAACAGTAACATTTTAGTAATATGCAACTATCTTTATCCTATTGTTTTCATGTATGTAAATTAATAATTTCTTGCTCTTGAGATTCTTGCTACTATTCTGATTGTTATTTGTGTGCAATTAATGTTTATCTGAGATTTACCAACCATTTTTTATTTCATTTTGTTTGCTATTCCAAATTTAATTTATATGAATAAATTTATATATTTTGTTATATTACAATATATGTTTAATTGATGAGAAATTCTACCCTAGTATCTACTTTCCTTTTGACGTCGGTGCAAACAATTATTTCTTACTAACTATTATCTAGATATCTAAATTTCTATGTAACCTAGCACTAGTCTGGAGAGCCCACAAATTTAGGACTCTGGGCAGTGCGAAGCAAAGAAAGGAAGAGAACGTGAGTATCAAACTACATCCAGATCTGTCAGCCTCCTAAAAATTGTTGCTAATCTTAATAACTTTGATAATCTGATAGATAGCTACTTTAGGGTAGGGTGTTATAGGCAATTGTGACCTCACCATTGAGCAGATCTATATCCACCTGAAGTCAATCACCATATACCACGGTTCTTGTGCTGTAAATTTTTTGTTTGAAGGAGGTAACAAGCTGTGGGAGGCTGGCTACCATATCCGTATTACTTTATAGGTGTATTTTCGGTACAATTAGTATGCCGTATGACGACCTCTAAGTAGAGCGAAACCGGTCTACGGTTCTAATTCTGGTGAGAATACATCTATCCTTACATACTTTGTCCCTATATTGGGGAAGTAATGGGCCAGGGCTGACAATTTACTTAGTTGTTAGTTGGTTGTGTACAGTCTCTATCTTTTAACATTTTGTGTTATTTGGAGCTTCCGTGACAACATACTACTTGGTTCCGCAACGAGATGGCGGCACGTGTAGAAAGCATGTCTTACATCTCACTTAGTTTTGGGAGGCTGGCTACCATAGCCGTATTACTTTATAGGTGTATTTTCGCGTCAATTAGTATGCCGTACTGACGAGCTCTAATAGAGCGAAGCCGGTCTACGGTTCTTATTGTGGTGAGAATATATCTAGCCTTATAATGCCAGATGTTTGAAGAAAATGAAAGTTTTCTAATAAACAAACCCTAAAACGTTATATTACTCGAGTTTTAACAAAAAAATGGCAATTTTCACCAAATCACCCCCATTCATCCCATACGCTCTGGAGCGATTTCACCCAAGAACAATCCGACCCGTTAATTTGTTGGGTGCTAACTGGATACCAAATTTGAAGACGATATCTCAATTAGTTCTAAAGTTATCGTGGCTACAAACAGACAGACCAGAAGCTCCAAAGGCTGGCAATCCTGGGTATCACAGGCGCTATGAGGACGAATCCCTCAGCCGCGCTAGAGGTCCTGTTGATGCTGCCGCCGCTTCCCATCTGTATCAGAAGGGAGGCTATGGCGTCGCATCTTAGAATGCGAGACTCAGGAAACTGGTGCGGAGAGAGAGCAGTAGTGGGGCATGCAAGAGTCGCCAAGGAGGTGGAAAAGGAAATTCCGATTTCCACCATAAAGGTGCGGGATGCCGAGGACGATATTAGGTTGACTTGGCCATACACCCTCAGGATCCCCAGTAGGGATCAGTGGAGGTAAAATGATGATGCATTCCAGCCCGCAAGCCTGGTCTGTTTCACCGACGGATCGTGGCTGGGGAACCAACAATCCTCCGGGACGGGAATATACATCGAGGGCCTGGGGGTGCGCGAGAGCTATGCTCTTGGCGCATATACCACGGTATTCTAAATAGAGGTATATGATATCCTGTCTGTGGCCAATAGACAGGATGTGAAGAGGAGTCCCGAGAAATGTGTGTACATATGCTCGGATAGCCAGGCGGTCCTCCGGGCAGTCTGCGCGGCCATAATCAGGTCAACACTGGTTTAGGAGTGCGCTGAGGCCCTCAGAGGACTAGCCAGGACGAAGGAGGTGCAACTGGTGTGGGTTCCGAGACACTGTGGCGTAGCGGGGAATGGGGTGGCGAATAATCTCGCGAGACTCGGTTCCCGGCGGACGTTCTGTGGCCCGGAGCCTGCAATAGGCATAAGTAGGGAGACAGTTTCTGTCGCCTTAGACAGGTGGATCGAGGAAGCAATGGAGAGGCACTGGGGGTCGGTTGGTGGCTGCAGGCAGGCGAGGGACTTCGTGGAGGGGCCGGACAGAGATAAAGCTATCTGTCTACTCGGAAGGAGTCGACCTACGCTTCGCCGCATCCTTGGTGTGCTGACAGGCCACTGCGCCCTCAGAAGACACCTCACATTGATGGGCGTAGAGAGTGATCCCATTTGCCAGGAATGCGGCGAGGATGAAGAAACGTTATACCACTACCTGTGCGAATGCCAGACTTTTGGTAGTCTTCAAGTAGAATCGTTGGGATCGAGGACTCTGCAGAGGAATCAAGTAAGTACCATCCAATTGAAGACCGTCACGGCCTTCATCTAGAGGTCGAGGCGGTTTGGCGGCGTAACCGAGGAAGAGTAGAGCATGGTTGCTGGGGTTGGCAGAAAGGGCCTATTGTGGCCTACTTGCTTGGCGTTGGCCTCCCCACCACTGCTACTACTACTACTACTACTACTACTACTACTACTACTACTACTACTACTAACAGACAGACATACAGACCAACAGACCTACAAACCAACAGACCGACAGACAACAAAAATTTTCGTTCGCAAATCATCTTTTGATGTGTTTTGACACTTTTTACGACGTTTAAGCGAAAAATTTTTTTTACATTTTGTCAATACTTCCACACGTATTGATGATATGGAAGTAATAATAAAATATCTCAGTTAATTTAGAAGAAGTGATTTAATACTTCAAGTTTCTTTTCTAATTATGTAATGTAACCCATTATTAAGTTTTTGGAATGCCAAAGTAAGAAATTAAAAGTACTAATGTTTGTTTATACTTGTAAATGTGGAAAAGTTCGTTTAATTTAATTTTTGGTTACATAGTTATTGATTTAATTATGAACCGAAGTGGCAGAAGATTCTTTAATTATTATTATTAATATTACCTATATTAGTTTGCCTAATTGTTTCAACTCTTGATGGGTATGTTGTAAAATATATTCAATAAAACTATGTAAAATATAAAAAATAAACCTGATTTCTAATTGTATTTCTCGCCTTTCTACACTCTGACCTCTGACAACGGGGTCCCTTTTTTACGCACGTCCCGGGTGGATTGTAATTTTCCCGCAAATACCTGCACTGGGGTTGGCAACCTTTGTCACGAGGGAGACTTTCCCAAGTTGTGGACTGTGAAATATTGTTAATAGTATTGGAAATACTTGACTAACCTTTAAAAACATATAAATCTCACGATTTTAAAATATTATACCACTTCAAACGGTTCATAATGGAATTCTTCGACGTGTCATTAATAAATTGGCCAGCCACCATAAATTTAAACCAACTGTGAAATTATAAATATTGTTAATCGTAATACCAGTGAAATAATGAAGTTAGAATCATAAAATATAAATGTAATCACATTTAGTCTTCTTTATGCTATCCACCCTCGGCATATTCGAGTCATAATTATCTTTCAGAATATTCAAGGCAAATGTTTACAGAATATTTATATTGTTCTTGGTAAGGGTCGTTTAACCAGAACGTAAATAAACGTGTAGCGAATATTATATGTTTTCTGAAATATAAAAGTTTACAAACCAAAATTTGCATTTATATTTTCATAGTTCCCAAGGGCATCGCACGCTAATGCCTCTTGGTTAAACGACTTTTTAATTAAATTTCTATATTATAACCACTGACTTAGGTTGCAAAACATAGAATGAAAAAGCTGTGAATATTCCAATGCACCAGGGTGGATCAAATATAAAGCGTAATTCTTATTTTAACGCTCGTTAGATTAAGGAAGTCGCAGGATGTCTTGGTATGTAGTAGGTGGGGATGTAAGGAGGAGGTGACTCCGTCAGTCCCGCTGGATATGGCTGACTAACTGTCAGTAGCATCATGTCTGAGCGCGAGGCTCTACCAAATATTTGCATTGATTGACTGCAAAGTTTGGCGACATTATCCTATGTATTGAAAGACTCAAGTCTATGACTGGCAGAACAAATTTTCCAGTAGCGAGCCAAGAATCAGTGGTAAACAAGGTTCATGTACGCCGTCCCCGACAAGCATCAGTTAGGCAAACGTTTGTAGAGTCCGTGATCGGACTGACGCTGCAGTTTCACAAATTGCTGCAGAAGTCGGAATATCATACGGAAGTGCACAATTTAGAATGACCTGGATTATCGCAAATTTTCAGCAAGATGGGTTCCCCGCCTTCTGACGGAAGATCAGAAAGCAAACCAGTTTGCAGTTTGTAAACGCCTTTTGGCGCGATATCGAGAAGATGTAGGTAATTTTTAATACACATTATCACCTGCGACGAGACGTAAGTGCATCATTACACCACAATATATAAACAAACCAGGATAAAGTGGCGAAAACCTAAAGAAGCCCCACCGCGAAATGCTAAAACCCGTCTTTGTGCAGGCAAAATTCACCGTTTTCTCAGTGAAGTTTCTTAGAAAAAAATAATTAGTCAGGAAACATAAATTTTGAAAACATGTCTTCAAATGAGCGCAAACTGGGCACCCTAACATCCATATCCCAAGTCAGTTTTAATTTCTATATATATATATATATATATATATATATATATATATATATATATATATATATATATATATATATATATATATATATATATATATATACATATATATAGTGAAGTTTATAATTAGATCCTCCTAATTAACTTAAAAAACTTTATTTCTCAATACTGTTACCACTCTAACGGGTTCGTGGGTTAGGCCCGCTATATAAACCATAAAAGACAATCAGTTAACTTAATTAATTAGTTAATCTTTATTTGAGAATTCCAGTCCCGCTAACGGAGCGGAGAGACGACCATCCCCCTGTACCGCACGTACGCTAGCCCCCATGTACCAGTTCAATTCACCGTGTGATCACAGACCGCGCACACTCGTTAATTCACACACTTGCAATGGCTCACTCTTTACCTATCACAGTATCACACCGATGACAAAAAATAATGGGCCGATATTGGTAACATTTGGTGAGTACCTTCCTTTTGAAAGTGGCTTGGATAAGTTCGTTAACCAAGATAATCGGACCAATTTTTCAGGAAATTTTTGGATTCCTATTCGGAACATATTTGTATCTTTAAAAATAACAAAGCTGTGGCAACCAAATTGGGTACACAAGCTTATATTGTACAGCGTAAACCATGTACAAAAAACCTTGGTCTCTATGTCGAACAAAAGTTATTAGCATAAAAAGAAAAAAATCCCGGTGCCATTGATGATCAGGTAATAACACAAAATTAAAATTATTATATAGAAGAGACCATTTTTTTTCTTGGCGCAAAAGTGAAAAAGTAAGAGAAAAACTGCTTTTGAAAATTTTAAAGTTTTTCTTGTGTAAATGTAAAGTTGGGTTTTGAAACATAAAAATTTGTACCTAAACTTTCAATAAAGCTGCTATAACTAATGAGGCTTATGAATAGTAGATATTGTAAGAAATGTATTTTAGAAGGCTATAGATCAATTTTTCGACTTTTATTCTCCTAATTCGATTACAATATCTACAAAAATGTATGTATAATAGACCCAGTGGCGGCTCGTCAGATGACGCACCTATATTTTTCGGTTAAACTAAACTTTTAGTGAATTTTCTTAAAAAAAATTCACTAATGAGGAGATCCCGACTTTTGAATTTTGAAAAAATTTCTTCAAATGAGCGCTAATTAGGCCCCCCAGAAAACATAACCAGGGTCAGTTTCAATTTTTATATGTTTATATATATATATATATATATATATATATATATATATATATATATATATATATATATATATATATATATATATATATATATATATATATATATATATATATATATATATATATATATATATATATATATATATATATATATATATATATATATATATATATATATATATATATATATATATATATATATTTATATATATATATATATGTATCACACCGATAACTCAAAAAATAATGGGCCGATTGTGATTAAATTTGGTGAAAAAATTCCTTTTGCAAATGGCTTGGATGAGTTCGTTAAGCAGGAAAATCTGCCTAGGTTTTCCCGGAAAATTTTGTGTTTTCTTTCGAAAAAAAATTATATCTCCGGAATTAACAAAGTAAGGGCAACCAAATTTGGTACGCTGGTTTATATCCTTATAAGTAAGCTACCTACCAAAATTTAGCTATGTAAGTCAAAAGACAAAAAAGTTATAGGCATTTTAAGAAAAATAAATTGGGGTTTTCCTCAAAACGTCAAAGTGGCGATTTAAAATGTCAAAATTGGCAACATTTAGGCAAATAACTTGAATCTAATGCGGGCTATAGAAATAAAATGTCTCAAGAAGAATGTTTTACAAACCCTAAAGTCTTAATTTCAACCGTCATTGTCCTTCATTTTACTAAAATATTTGCAGAAAATTCATTTCAAATAGACCCTTTCTCTGATGCTTGGCAGTAGCCTTAGCTATAGAGTTTATCGTTTAATGGTATATAATTTTTGTCGAATTTTCGTAAAAAATCAATAAAGTTCAATATATCCGTTATTATATAAGATATGAAAAAAATTTGTATATATTAATTATAGGGTGTCTTGAGCTACATCTTAAAATAATATTTCTACAATCACAGGGTGGCCCATAAATCATTGGTGATACAAATTTCCTTTTAGTGAATTTTCTTAAAAAAAATTCACTAATGAGGAGATCCCGACTTTTGAATTTTGAAAAAATTTCTTCAAATGAGCGCTAATTAGGCCCCCCAGAAAACATATCCGGGGTCAGTTTCAATTTTTATATGTTTATATATATATATATATATATATATATATATATATATATATATATATATATATATATATATATTATATATATATTATATATATATATATATATATATATATATATATATATATATATATATATATTTATATATATATGTATCACACCGATAACTCAAAAAAAAATGGGCCGATTGTGATTAAATTTGGTGAAAAAATTCCTTTTGCAAATGGCTTGGATGAGTTCGTTAAGCAGGAAAATCTGCCTAGGTTTTCCCGGAAAATTTTGTGTTTTCTTTCGAAAAAAATTTATATCTCCGGAATTAACAAAGTAAGGGCAACCAAATTTGGTACGCTGGTTTATATCCTTATAAGTAAGCTACCTACCAAAATTTAGCTATGTAAGTCATAAGACAAAAAGTTATAGGCATTTTAAGAAAAATAAATTGGGGTTTTCCTCAAAACGTCAAAGTGGCGATTTAAAATGTCAAAATTGGCAACATTTAGGCAAATAACTTGAATCTAATGCGGGCTATAGAAATAAAATGTCTCAAGAAGAATGTTTTACAAACCCTAAAGTCTTAATTTCAACCGTCATTGTCCTTCATTAACCGACTTCAAAAAAGGAGGAGGTTCTCAATTCGCCTGTATTTTTTTTATGTGTGTTACCTCAGAACTTTTTTCTAGGTGAACCGATTTTGATGATTCTTTTTTTATTTGAAATCTGGTGCTTCTCGTGTGGTCCCATATAAATGTAATCAGGATCTGACCAGTAGTTTTTGAGTTATCCTTAATAATGCGTATTTAATTGGCTTCGACTACCTACATTGATGATGATTGTGCATCACAACCAACGATTCAGTCCTTCTGTTGAGAAAGAAACAGTGTTTCCGCGGAAACAAAACTTATCCGAGATTTCAGTATTTAATTTAATAACTAGATACTAATTTATAATCTTTATATAAATCATTAAACATTATAATCTTTATATAAATCATTAAACATTATGACTAAAATGACTACAACGCCCGCTGGAATACGACATTAAAACAAAGTTCCAGCAACTAACTCAATGGTCTAGAGGTATGATTTCCGCTTAGAGTGCGGGAGCTCCCAGGTTCAAATCCCGGACGAGTCCAAATACCTTTTATTTGCTTTTTTTAACCGACTTCAAACAAGGAGGAGATTCTCAATTCGCCTGTATGTTTTTAGTGAATTTTTATTTAAAAAAATTCACTAATAGAGAGGTATCGATGGTGAGACTTTGCAAAAATTCTTTCAAATGAGTGCGAACTAGGACCCCTAGAACCCATATCCGGGGTCAGTTTCAAGTTTTATATGTTTATATATATATATATATATATATATATATATATATATATATATATATATATATATATATATATATATATATATATATATATATATATATATATATATATGTATCCAACCGCTAACTCAAAAAATAATTAACCGATTTCGATGAAACTTGGCAAGTGCCTTTCTTTTATTAATGGCTTGGATGAGTTCGTTAGTCAGAAAAATCGGACGGGGTTTTCCGGGAAAATTTTGAGTTTTCTTTCGAAAAATTTTTTTTCTCCAAAAGTAACAAAGCTGTTTTAATGAAATTTAGTATATATGTTGCCTCAGGAGAGATTGTACTGCGTACCAAAATTCAACTGTCTAAGTTTAAAGAAAATTGAGTTATTCAAATTTTAAATTTTCTTTCGAAAAAAAATTTTTCTCCGAAAATTACAAAGTTATTTTAATGAAATTTTGTGGATATCTTGCCTTACTACATAAAAATTAAACTCTCTAAGTTTATAGAAAATTGAGTTATTTAAATTTGAAGCATTTAATAAAAATTCACTACCATAACGCACTTGCTGCGTCCCGAGTTTTTTATGTGTGTTACCTCAGAACTTTTTTCTAGGTAAACCCATTTGATGATTCTTTTAGTGAATTTTCTTTAAAAAGAATGCGCTAATGAAGAGATCTCGACTTTTGAATTTTGAAAAAATTTCTTCAAATGAGCGCTATTTAGGACCCCTGGAACCCAAATCCGAGGTTGGTTTCAGACTTTATATATAAATATATATATATATATATATATATATATATATATATATATATATATATATATATATATATATATATATATATATATATATATATACATATGTTTATATATTTATGTGTCACACCTATAACTAAAAAAATAATGGACCTATTTTGATAAAATTAGGTGAGTACCTTCCTTTTGTGAGTGGCTTGGATAAGTTCGTTAGTCAGGAAAATCCACCGAGGTTTTCCCGGAAAATTTAGTGTTTTCTTTCGAAAAAAATCGAAAAAAAGTGATATCTCCGGAATTAACAAAGTAAGGGCAACCAAATTTCATACGCGCATTTACATCATTATAGGTAAGTTACCTACCAAAATTTAGGTCTGTAAGTTAAAGGACAAAAAACTTACAGGTATTTCAAGAAAAATAAATTTGGATTTTCCTCAAAACGTCAAAGTCGCTATTTTAAACGTCAAAATTGGTAATATTTAGGCAATGAACCTGAAAATAATATGAACTATGGAAGGAAAATGTCTCAAGGACTATGTTTTACAAAGCCTGAAGTCTTAGTTTCAATCGTCATTGTCCTTCATTTTAATAAAATATTCCCAGAAAATTCATTTCAAGTAGACCCTTTCTCTGATACTTTCGCAGTAGTGTTGGCTATAGAGTTTATCGGTTAAAGGTATATCATTTTTGTCGAATTTTCGTAAAAAATCTTTAAAGACCAATATATCCGTTATTATGCAAGATACGGAAAAAAATTGTATACATTAATTATAAGGTGTCTTCAGCTACATCTTAAAAAAATATTTCTACAATTACAGGATGGCCCATAAGTCGTTGGTGATTCAAATTTGCTTTAAAAAATTCACTAATGGGGAGATCCGTATATATATATATATATATATATATATATATATATATATATATATATATATATATATATATATATATATATATATATATATATATATATATATATATCGTACCGACAACTCAAAAAATAATAGACCGATTTTGGGCAAATTTGTTGAGTACCTTCTTTTTGTAGGTGGGTTGGATATGTTCGTTAGCGAGGAAAATCGGATAAGGTTTTCCCGGAAAATTTTGTGTTTTCTTTCTAAAAAAATTCATATCTCCGGAAATAACAAAGTCAGGGCAACCAAATTTGGTACGCGTATTTGTATTATAAAGAGTAAACCATGTACAAGTCTCTAAGTTTAAGGACAAAAAAGTTACGGGCAGCTGAAGAAACAAATTTTGGAGTTTTCCTCAAAACGTCAAACTTCCAATTTAAAACGTCAAAATTGGCAATGTTTACGCAAAGAACGTTAAACAAATACTGATTGTGAAAAGAAAATGATGCCAGAAGAGTGTTCTGCGAACCCTTAAGTTTCAGATACAACTGTCATTGGCCTTCATTTTACTAACATATTTACAGAAAATACATTTCAAGTAGACCCTTTCTCCGATGCTTTGGCTGTCGGTTTAGTTAAGTTGATGCTTTCGCTGTAGGTTTAGTGAAGTTTATGGTTAAACGGTCTATAATTTTTAGCTAATTTTCATACAACAAATTCGTTAATTCATTTTTGCATTTTTTATCGAAATATGATGTATGTTTGTAAGAAACAAATCTGGACGCAGTAAGTGCGTTTTGGTAGCGAATTTTCATTAAATCCTTCAAATTTCAATAACTCATTTGGCTATTAACGTAAGTTTTGTTGGTTAGGAAACCAACATTTAACTTTATTTTCGGAAAATTTTTGTATGAACGCAGCAAGGGCGTTTTGTTTGCGAATTTTCATTAAATGTTTCAAATTTCAATAACTCAATTGGCTATTAACCTAAGGGTCATTGGCTAGGAGACCAGTTTTTTTTCGGAAATATTTAAAGTTTATTTTCGGAAAATGTTTGTACATTTTCAAATAATTATTTTGATAAAATATGGTACATTGTTCCTACTATATAGGTAGTAGCGTGCATACAATAGAAGCATAAAAGCATTGCCTACCCTTAGGAAAAGCTAAGAAAATTACCCATACAAAATTAAGTGAATTAAGATATCTTGTTTAAAAAAATCTTAATTCCATATCCATGCTCTTCCGGGTCTTTTACAACTCATAATATAATAATATATTAAAATTATGTATTATTTATTCTCACTTCTCGCCGCAGCCGGCTCTGTTAAAAGCATTAGATTGGAAATCAAAGACAGGCATTCACAGCTCTCTCATATAGTGTTATACGGAAACCAAAAGCAATGCTTATTTAAAGAATATTATGCATGTAGGTAGGTCGGCCGCCTTCGTGTCATCGCCGAAATCTCACAGTTCCTAATACACCCTGGATGACGTGTCGATAAGGTCAATACTGTTCAATATGAACTGCTATTTTGTACCTTAGCCACTTAATTGGCGTCTAATTAAGCATTATTATGCATTCGCCACTTTTACCAGTTGATGATTAGTTGCAATCGATTTCATGCCATCCAAATAATATTCAATTATATATCTAGATCCTGGTATTCAGTGTTTTTGTTTAGCATCCCTTGATTTTGAGACAGGTAAACCTTTAAATATACTGATTATAGACAATAGTTGATCTGTGGTTGTGCTTAAAAACAAAATTAAAAACAATATGAGTCCGTGGGTGTCAATGTGTGATTGTGATTCTTATAATAATAACTGTATTCGGAAGTTAAAAACAACATTCACCTTGTTAACTTATGACAAAAAACAGAGAGTGATTGAACTAGGCCGACATATTCCAACTTTAAAATTAATGCAAGAATCTAAAAAACTTCGCGATATTTTAGTAGTAAGTTTTACGATAATTATAAGTGGCTCTGTGGTTGTGCACATGACAACAAAATGTACTGTTGGACATGTTTATTATTTTCCAAAGAAAAAAATATGTGGAATAATACCGGCTACACAGACCTAAATAATTTTTATAGCGCCTCCAATAAACATGATCAATCAACACGCCATTTAAATGCTGCCCTTGCTTTAAACAGTTTTGGCAAAACACGTATAGAAATTAGTCTTTCACGCCAATTTAGAGAAGAAATCGAAAGGCATAATGCAAAAGTAGATAGAAATAAAAATGTAATGCGAAGGCTTATTGATATTACATGTTACTTAGCGAAACAAGAGCTGCCGTTTCGTGGACATATAGAATCGGTAGAAAGTACAAATTGTAGGAACTTTGTAAAATGCGTTAAGTTACTTGCAAATTATGACGGAATTTGAGTGACCATTTACAATTAGCTGACCAAACTGAGGGCAGGGCCGTTTTCAGTGGACTTTCTAACGGAATACAAAATGATTTAATAAATATCATAGCAGCTGTAATTAAAAATAGAATTCAGCTGGAAATAGAAGAAACAGAGTATGTTGCTGTAATGATTGATGAGACCCCATACTTCAGTGAAACAACAACTTTGTGTCAGTTTAAGATATCTTAACAAATCTAACGAAATTGTCGACCGTTTTGTTGGGTTTGTTGATGTGAGCTCTAAGCGTACAGCTGAAGCTTTAACAAACATTATTATATATTTTTTAAATTACTATAAATGTTGTGCAAAATTAATTGCAAACTTACGACGTTCTTTCATCCGAAAAAAATGGTGTCCAAAAGAAAGTTCGTGAAACTTGTCCAGATGCTTTGTATGTTTGGTGTAACGCTCATATTTTAAATCTAGTTCTGTCAAAGTCTTGCCAAAGAATTGTGGAAACTAAAAACTTTTTACGACAGTTACAAACTTAGCAACATTGTTCCATATGAGTACAAAGCGATTAGATTTATATAATAAATTCTGTTTAAAAAAATTACCGAGCGTTGTACTGACTCGATGGGTTTATAATTCAAGAACAATAAATGTAATTTTAAATGAACTCAAAAATTTCCTTAATATTTTTAATGAAACTAACGAAAATCAAGCCAGTTGGGACGGAGAAACTCTTTCAGCAGCTAGAACGTATGAATTTACTTTAAACGACTTTGAATTCTATTATTTTTTAGATATTTTCAATGTAATATTTATGCGAACTGATATTCTTCTTAATATAATGGAGTCAAAAATTGTAGATATTGGTTATTGTGTAAAAAAGGAATTTAAAAACTCTATCGATAATCTTTACAATTGCTTTGACAAAATTTATGAAAAAACGGCAATCTTTTGCGGGGAGCCAAACACAAAGCGAAATAATAATGATGTGGAAGTACATTATAAACGAATATTTCGAAAAATATTGGACAATATAAAAATAGAAATTTCTGATCGATATAACGAAATTCGGCAGTTAGGTTTTTTTCGTTTTCTGGATCGGGACTCTTTTTCGGATTTCAAGTGTAATTTTCCTAAAGACATTTTTTTGGAACTGAAAACAACATATAATGAAAGATTTGATTTTGACAGATTAAAAAACGAGTTGATTTGTTTATATTCGTCAGCAGAATTTTCCGGTCTCAATAGTTATGAAATTATTAGATTTTGCGAGAAGAACAGTATGTGCCACGTTTTTCCACAACTAGTAAAATTAGCCAAACTTATTGTGACGATACCAGCTAGTAGCGCTTCTGCAGAACGATCTTTCTCGGGGTTGAAACGTATTCACACCTACTTACGAAATAATCAAGGACAAGAAAGATTGAGTAATTTGGCAATTATTTCAACTGAAAAAGACCTTATGCAAAACGAAATACTAATTTTTATGATGATGTGTTAAATGAGTTTCTAAAAAAAAAACCGACGTATTAATCTAATTTATAAAAAAAATTGTTTGATTTTCCTATTAAAATGTGTGTAGTGTTTATTTTCCAAGAACCCACTGTTTTAAAAACACCATAAGTGCACCGCGCAAGAACTATTATAATACAAATTTCTGAAGGAGATCGTATTTTGGTGTGTCCTGGTAAGTAATTTTTACCTTTTAAAATGTTTGCCTGCCCTACTTTACCTAGCAGTGCACGCCACTGTATATAGGTTATACTGGTAACCAAATTTCATGCAAGCTTTCTTAAAAAAATATCCTATTAAAAACATTTTTATGAAAATTCACTACCATAACGCACTTTCTGCGTCCAGAGTTTTTTTATTTAAAGTCTACCATAATTTTAATTTTTTTCATTCTCTCAAATTCATTTGGTACAATCACAGCAAAATGTTTTGTTACGTCGAGCCGCAGTTGATAATGTATTTTTATAGTAATTTATGGTACGATATAATTTGCAAGCACGTCCCTGATCACCAAATTTCAATTATATATACATTCATGTATACATACCGCAACGCGCAGCACTTACGTATTGCGGAACTATAGAGCGTCAAGCAGACGCGAACTGACTGAACCAGATTTGTTTGTATACAAATGCTGCTTCTATTTCGGGACGCTTGCATGAGATGGTTGCCATAGCAATGGCACGCGCACTGGTAGGTTGGGCCACAAAAGTGATGCAGACTTCTGAGCCTGCTTCAAATCTTAGTTACTGTCGTTTGTTCAGATTCAGTCGGATAGTCAGAAGCGTATTTTTATTTTTACTATGGTGTCGCTAAATAATCTAGTATCGGTCACATTTAAAGACTTTGAAAAGCTGGATTTTCATGTTTCTTTTTGGTAAGTGGAATTGATTTGTTTATTATCACCTCTAAAAGAATAATTTCAAAATAATAAAATATTAGATATAAAATTTCAAGTTGTAAGTCTCTGGACGCCTCCTTGGGGCCGCGCCGATTCTGCTTCACCCACTCCCAAAGTCACGAGCCGCCACTGAATAGACCGTTCATATCAACTAAATGACTGAGGTCCACTAAGGGATATCTATGTTTTATTATACATCAATCGCCATGCGAAGTCAGCGTCGCAGCTAACTCGGCTGCACGTGGAGCAAAGAGACGTGAGCTCAAATTTCAGTGGTGGCTAACTTTATTTATTTATTTATTAACTTTCTATATCTTTGATTCAATTTTAACGTCATCTAATCAGATTATGTACTTCCATTAATTTTGTAGCAAATTTTTGTTGAAATAATTATAATGAGAAACTAATGACTTTTAGTTTAATTTTAATAGCAGCTGTTGCTCATCGCTATTTACAGCATCGCCAGGCAAAAGATTGTTCTATATGAAGCCACAGAAAAAGTATATTGCTCCTGTCCTGATTCGTCTGTTTCAGACATCTTATAATAGAGGCATATTCCCTAGTAACTGGAAAACAGCTCGAGTACAACCCGTCCCCAAGAAAGGATCCAAAGCGCTTCCTAGCAACTACATGCCTACTTCTCTCCTTTCGGTCGTCTCTAAAGTGATGGAAAAGTATATAAACACCCAATTACTAAAATTTCTTGAAGAACACATTCCACGACAGGCAGTATGGATTCCGTCAGCGCAGATCAACTGCCGACCTGTAAGTCTATGGAACTCCACGGTCAATCCCAGATTGTCGCTCTAGACAAATTCAAAACATTCGACCAGGTCTGGCATGCAGCGCTGCTTAATAAACTTCCGGCCTAAGGCCTACCACCAAAGCTTTGTACCTGGACAGTAAATTTCCTCTTCAACCGGAGCATTTGTAAATAACGAAAGATATATACGTGTGAGCCCGCGGCGTATGTGGTGGCCCACCCTATATATATATATATATATATATATATATATATATATATATATATATATATATATATATATATATATATATATATATATATATATATATATATATATATATATATATATATATATATATATATATATATATATATATATATATATATATATATATATATTGAAATAAGAGCTCACTGTGCAAATGTCTTGTGCGTTGGAACTGCGGCAAAGTGGGACATATAAAGGGCGAATTTTAGGCTCTAAGAACACGCGCATGGGAAAAAGTGAAGCTAAGGCCGGTAACTGTTTCTCAGGTTACCGATTCTGGCAGCGCTCTCGTCTTAGATGGATATGTAAACGTCAATAAGACCCAGATCATCGTCAACACCGGCGCACCTAGGACCATTATTCGCCGCGACATGGTACCAAGAATTGCGAGTAAGAGAGCTAGGCAGAGCGTACAGAGTAATTGCAGCAGTGATCGGATCCAGAAATTTGACGAAACTGACGTCGAGCTGCAAATTGAGACATGAAAGGCAAAACAGATAGCCATATTCGTCGCCATATTAGACCCGATAATAATTGGCTTGGACATACATCAGGGTCACTGCCCTAAGCTTAAGCTTAGCACTAACATCCTGGATATTGGCGGTGAAGAAATAATCATATCGCCTGGTAGTAACCTGGTAGTGCGGAAAATTACCATGGAGAAAAATAGCAACGTCTGCCATAAAACTGTCTTTCCAGTGAAGAGTGCTGTGAGAGGAAGAGACGACCCAGTTACCCAGTCAGAAGCAAGTAAAAAATAAATTATGGGAAAAGTATAAGACGAAGAGTGTAAAGATCATGTTAGTGGGAAGCCACCCCCAAAAAATATCTGTGAACACACTTGTTCGAACATAGCTGATGTCAACAGCAAGAGTGTGGCCTGCAGACATATTTGTGCAAATAGAAACACCAGAACAAGAGAAATTGTGCGGAAGAACCAGTGCAACGTCAACACTTCGCTTGAAGAGAGCTCCGACATATTGACGAGAAGAGAGGCATCAAGTCTGCTGTCAGAATGCACATACGAGTAGAATGCGACAACATGGAGACCCGTTATGACGTGCGAGCTAATTTGACTGATTTTAAAGAAGAAGACTGGGTATGGTTCTACAATCCAGTACGACACAAGGAACGGTCATCAAAACTAGAGGATATATGGGAGGGTCCGTATAAGATGGTCAGAAGGATCAATGACGTTGTCCATTGCATTCAGAGGTCTCCAAAGAGGAGCAATGACGTTGTCCATTGCATTCGGAGGTCTCCAAAGAGGAGCAATGACGTTGTTTATTGCTTTCAGAGGTCTCCAAAGAGCAAGATGAAAGTGATCCATAGGCGCACGCTTACCCCACACTAAGAAATGTCAAGAATCAACCGGGGCCGTCGAATGTAAGAGGGGGCAATGTCACCCTCGCCTCTAGGAGATTTATATTTATGAACCCTGTTACTTCTATGGTCACAACAGGTTGTAAAGTGTGTTGGTAGCAGCGAATACTCTAGAGTTATATTTCGAGAATGAACTAGAAATGACAAATATTAAACAATGTAGAAAGGTCTAGAACTACTCTATGGAAGTAGGTAAGTAGGCGAGCTGAATATAGAAGAATAGAAATAAGGTGTATAATAATCATAGAAGGCATATAGTCAAATAAAGTTTTATGGATATTTAGTAATAAAGAGAAATATTTTAGTTGGTAGTGGTGTTGGAAAATAGTTGGTTATAATAAATAAGTAGTTTTGTTAGTCAACAAATCCAGACACGTGAAGTACGTGACATTAAGGTATGAAGCCACATACTTTTCAGTATATCATTAAATCTCATATTCTGCCCTGGGCAACCACAGAACTTTGTTTTAAATTTTCGTAATTAATCTTATTATTAACTTTTATATAAAATAACACTTATAATGTTCTAGGCCTTTTATTTGCAAGATTATATTCATCGTAACAATTTCGTAGGAAAACTTTTGGCTGCCACTATGTAGGTTAAATGCTAGACTGCTTAATAAAGAAAACACTGAATGTTCAGTGCAGAATTCTCACAATAACAAAGTTAAATTTGAATATAAAATGTAAAAGGTTGGACGCAGGAAGTGCCTTGTGGTAACAAATTTTCATTAAATCACTCAAAAATTTGATAGACTGGATCATTACAGGAAGTGGCAACTCGTTTTGAAAGTTCGTCTACAATTTCATTTTCTTCGATGTTTACGTGGTAATGGCTGTACATGAAAATAAGTTTATTTTTATGTGGAATTGTGTGCGTCATTTGATCGCTTATTTCTCTTGTAATGGAGTTCTTTGGGTAGATTTGTCTTATTATTGTATGCCGAGTTGTATGAATATGGACGAGGCAAAATAGCATGTTAGGGCAGAAGCACAAGGAAAAATATTGTTTGGAAATAACAATAGTGGTTTTGTGGTTATCCTTTTATGGGAATTGGGTGACGGGTAATAGTGGTAGTTTCTTTTAGATGATTACTACTCATTTTCTTCGGATTTGTTTTTAACTTTCTAAACCAAGTACGTACTCATGTTTATATCCTCTAAACATAGCACGAGCCTGCTTGTTTATTTTAGATTTAATGTGACAACAATTAATTCACTCATATTTTAACGCACAATGATCTCAACGGCCACATGCATCCAAATATTTCAAATTATCACTAACTCGAACTGTTTTCGTGACACTTGTGATAACCGCATAGATAGTGAATTATGTGCCGCATGAGAATTGTTCCTACAATTCTTATAGCTGATAAAAGAAAGGTGTTATCAAAACCATTTCTAATTTTATAGCGTTATTATATTGCTCTAAATTATTTTCATCATAGGAAGCAATAAAATACAATCTTTTTAGCGAATTAAAAAAAAACTTTTTTTTTAGCGCGGAGTAGGAACACTAGAACCTATAGTATCGTACTAGTTATTCAAAACTCAAAATATCATTAAGGACCACCGACCTTTACAAAACGGTCAAGCAAAAACATGCACAGTCTTTATTAAAACATGCTCGGCAAACCCAAAATTTCCGAAAGAAAAGCCAAAACTTTCCCGAAAAATAGTCCGATTTCCCTAATTAACGAAATTTACACAGGGAAGCTACTTTCCAAGTGTCATCACAATCAGTCCACTATATATATATATATATATATATATATATATATATATATATATATATATATATATATATATATATATATATATATTCGTCTTGTTGGTACCAAATCTCGTCTACATTATTATGAACTCTTTTAATTGTTGGTAAGATATCATTCCGCAATAGATTAAGATACCTTTTTCCAGTTAAATTATTTTCAAAAAAGAACGGACCAACAATAAAGTTACCTGATTTTTTTTTAATTAGCTGTCTAATCTACAAATAAAAATGACAGTTTTTTACCTAATAAGCCGCACCAAACATTAATATCAAATCTGTCTTGCAATCGTCTTTCTTCCTTTAGATGGGGATTTTCATTTGCCCAATAATGCCTATTATGGCGATTATACACACTACAATTTGTAAATCTCGATTCATCAGTCCACATTATTTCCAAATGAAAATTTTCAGCTTGCTGACATTGTCCTTCATACCATCTGCAGAATTGAAGTCGCTTAGGGTAATCGTCAACATTTAAGCCTTATACGATTGTAGGTTTGTAAGCATGGTAATGACTTTGTTTTAGTACACGGTGTACCGCACTTTTTGGAACGTCAATTTGTTCACCATAAAACCGAACATATTGAGGAAGGGTTTCGTTCGAAACCTGCATTATTTCTTTCTTCATTTCTAGGCATTGGTAGTTTCTTAGCGTGGAAGCTACCGTCGTTCAATAGATTGGTTACTATCCTGCAAAATATTTTGGTGTTTGGTTGTCGTCTTTCTGGATGTTGTTTGGATATGAATTTGCAGCTGCCTCAGTATTTCAGTTAGAATGAATATAACATTCCAACATGTCAAAAGCTTCTTCATTTCTGAACATATTGTTGAATAGTATTTAAAATAAACAGGAAAAAACTATTTAGTACAAAATTTTTAGCAACGTGTTAAATACACCTTAAATTGTTCAGATAATTCAGAATGACAGTATTCCTAATTGTCGCGATAGTTTTATATCCATAGCAACCTTCCTTCTGTTGTTTTTCAGTTGACTTACTTTTAAAAATCAAACAATTTTCAAAGGCGTCTTCGTAAATCATTAAGCTGCTTTTTATTGAGTTCTGTTAGTAAATTTTGTTATTTACTATTTACTACTACTGACCCTGAATATGGTTTCCAGGGTCCTAGTTCCTGCTCATTTAAAGAAATCGTAATTTTAAATAAGCGCATTTTTTTCTGCATAAATAAAGCAAACAACTTCAATCAAACAAAATGTGTGTTAATTTCCATCTTAGCTAAAGGAGACTGCAATGACTGTTTCATATAGAAAAGAAGGTGTCTTATTTTCCATAACACCATGAATCTATTTTAAGGAAAATCCCACAACTTTATATATATATATATATATATATATATATATATATATATATATATATATATATATATATATATATATATATATATATATATATATATATATATATATATATATATATATATATATATATATATATATATATATATTAGTAAACATATAAAAATCAAACTGACCCTGGATATAGTTTCCAGGGTCCTAATTCCTGCTCGTTTAAAAAAATCGTAATTTCGAATAAGCGATTTTTTTCTGCAAAAATAAAGCGAACAACTTTGATCAAAGTGTTAATTTCTAGCTTAGATAAAGGAGACTGTAATGGCTGCTTCATATAGAAAAAAGGTTTCTTATTTTCCATAACACAATGAATCTATTTTATGGAAAATCCCACAACTTTTTATCTGGCAGCACGTAGATTGTGCAAAATGTTAATACCAGCCCACCAGGATTACAATATAAACCTACTGTCACTTACATAGATAAATGCAAAATAACGTTCTGAAAACAACTCTCGGAAAATGCAAATTTCGTTTTGTGTGGAAACCTATATCCTTAATTAAACACAAAAATATCGTCAGCAATTTTTCAACTTGATCCGGTTATTTTTAGACTCTTAACAAATTTTTATGATCCCGGAAGATAAAACTCAGGCCGCGTCTTAAGCTTAGAGCTTAGAGAATTATGTTTTCCAACAACTTAACAACTAATAGTCGGATTACAAGGCGATAAAATCGTAAGATGCTGTTCAATATTTTATTGAAAATAAAACGAGTTTTAAGTATGTTATGGAATGTAATTATAAGTTAAAAATAAAAATTATAGAATAGTAAATGCAAGGTCATATCAATGTATTAATTGTTGTTGCCGACTTGGTGAAACCGTTCCATACTAAATACAGATGTAAAAACTTCTTTTTTAGTGAATTTTCGTCGAAAAAGTTCACTAATGGGGAGATCCCGACTTAACATTTTTTGCAAATAAGCGCAAACTAGGACCCCTAGAACCCATACCCGGGGTCAGTTTCAATTTTTATATGTTTATATATATATATATATATATATATATATATATATATATATATATATATATATATATATATATATATATATATATATATATATATATATATATATGTATGTATCACACCGATAAGTCAAAAAAGAATGGACCGATTTTGATAAAATTTGGCACGTACCTTTCTTTTGTAAATGGCTTTGATAAGTTCGATAGTCAGGAAAATTGGACGAGGTTTTCCTGGAAAATTTTGAGTTTTCATTCGAAAAAAAAATATCTCAAAAAATAAAAAAGCTATGATAACCAAATTTGGTAGGTAGGTTTACGATATAAAGAATAAGCTATACACCAAAATAGACTTAAATGTTACAATATATATATATATATATATATATATATATATATATATATATATATATATATATATATATATATATATATATATATATATATATATATATATATATATATATATATATATATATATATATATATATATATATATATATATATATATGAGACATATTTGTGTCTCGAGTTAAACCGGGTCCAGAAATTATGGAAACTCGACGTTTCGGCTCCTGTTTTGGAGCCATTTTCAAGAGGTAAAGAAAATATGTGCGGACACTCTAAGGCCTCAATATGCCTACTCCTTAGAGTGATGGACAAAGGTGAGTAAAGGAAATATGTAAGGACACTCTAAGGCGTCAATCTGCCTACTCCTTAGAGTGGTGGACAAAGGTGGGTAAAGGAAATATGTAAGAACACTCTAAGGCTTCAATCTGCCTACTCCTTAGAGTAGTGGACAAAAGTAGGTAAAGGAAATATGTAAGGACACTCTAAGGCATCAATCTGGCTACTCCTTAGAGCGCTGGACAAAGGTGGGTTGGGTTGTTGTAGCTCGATTACGGGGCCTCAATCTGCCTACTCCCCAAATCTCGCCGGAGATCGTCTGTGAGGTCTCAGTGTGTTCAGCCCTAGGCCTCAGAGAGATCTCTAGGCAGATTAAGGCCTTAGAGTGTCCTTACATATTTCCTTTACCCACCTTTGTCCACCACTCTAAGGAGTAGGCAGATTGAGGCATTAGAGTTTCCTTACATATTTCCTTTACCCACCTTTGTCCATCACTCTAAGGAGTAGGCAGATTGAGGCCTTAGAGTGTCCTTACATATTTTCTTTACCTCTTGAAACTGGCTCCAAAACAGGAGCCGAAACGTCGAGCTTCCATAAATTCTGAACGCGGTTTAACCCGAGAACCAAGTATGTCTCACATTAAAGACCGCGGAAATCTTTCTGAACATATATATATATATATATATATATATATATATATATATATATATATATATATATATATATATATATATATATATATATATATACATATATACTCACAAAGAAACATTTTGGATCTACGTGTGAACCCAGAGAAGACCAAAGCTATGGTGTTTGATAAAGAGGGTAAAACGAGTAATTATAGGCTCTTGATAAATGGTAATCTAGTAGAGAAAGAAATGGAATTTTGATATTTAGGAAGACTGTTTTCAAACGACGGAAGAATAGATGATGAGTGACGGATAAATCATGGAAAGGCAGGGTTAGACATGAAAGGGTTCTAGGTGAATAAAATATAGACCTAAAGTAAGTTAAGAGCAGCGTTCTGAGATTGTTTGGACACGTAGAACAAATAGATAATGACAGAATGAGAAGTAGATTGACAGAGCGCATGTAAATGATAAGAGAGAACGTGAAAGACCCAGAAAAGCTTGGTCGTGTGTTATTGGCGATATATTATAGAAGAGAGAGGTCAGTAGTTTACGTAATGGGAGAGTAGGTATGCGGAGATGTGTGAATGTAGAAGAAGCTAGGACAGAAGTGCATGGATAAACATTGTTAATAAAGGCTTTAACTTTAATTGTTAACATCGGCTTTGTGGTGTGCCTATTCCATTATGGGAATGGAGTGACTGGGAGTAGTAGTAATAGCTAGCGACACCTGGTCTTGTTTGTTAATTTAAGCAAGAAAATAATGCTCAAAGACACTTGATAAAATTGTACTATTTTTAGTGAATTTTTATTTTAAAAAATTCACTAATAGAGAGGTATCGATGGTAAGACTTTGCAAAAAATTTTTTCAAATGAGCGCGAGCTAGGACCCCTAGAACCCATATCCGGGGTCAGTTTCAATTTTTATATGTTATATATATATATATATATATATATATATATATATATATATATATATATATATATATATATATATATATATATAAACACATAAAAATTGTAACTGACCCCAGTGCTGTTCGACATAGTAGGAGGATACAAAACATATTTGCAAATGAGCGCGAACTAGGACCCCTAGAACCCATATCCGGGGTCAGTTTCAATTTTTATATGTTTATATATATATATATATATATATATATATATATATATATATATATATATATATATATATATATATATATATATATATATATATATATAAACACATAAAAATTGTAACTGACCCCAGATATGGGTTCTCGGGGTCCTAGTTCGCGCTCATTTGCAAATATGTTTTGTATCCTCCTACTATGTCGAACAGCATAACTATTGGACAATTGATAGTCCGTTTATTAATCTTATTTTTAAAGCGGTAGACATTGATCCAATCCAAGCCATATCAGATGGTACTGGAATTTTCCTTTACGTAGTAGTAAAGGATTTTTGTCACGCCCGAGGAGGTACCACCCCATACATCACGGGGCCGGTGAAGTCCCAACGGACGTTTCCGGTTGAGATGTATGAGTCGGTTTCCCTTATAAGCAAAAATGATGACGACTCCTCCTTGTACAAAATATTTCGGAGGTAAAATACCCCTCCATTCGGATCTCCGGGTGAGGGGTGTACAGGGGACGCCAACATCAAGATTTAACATATCCTTTTCGAATATATGTGGCCTAAATTCTAACCTGAACTCCGTCCACCATTTCCTCCAGGCTAACAGGCCCCAACTCATATTCGTCACCAAAACCCAAATCGGTGCCAAAACAGCCACTAATCACCTTAATTTCCTGGGGTATGAGCTCCTTACTTCCTTTAGATTGCCTGGAGGCGTGTGCGCATGCGTCCATAGCAATCTACCCTGCACCAGACTCCCCAATTTAGAAGCTGGAAGAAAAGACATACTATGGATAAAACTCTCTCTCAGGGCTGCAACTAAATTCATCTGTTGCATTTACCGGTCACCTTCTGACAACAACTTTGTCCAGATCTTTGACTACCTTTCTCAAAAACCCGCTATCTGATTTCTGAATATTCTTCCTCCGAGGTCACTATTCTTGGTAACTTCAATGTCCATAATAAGGAATGGCTAGGATCTTCAAAAACCGATCCACAAGGAAGAGCAGCGGAGGCCTTTTCAGTCAGCAATTCTTTAGCCAATATGGTTCAACAACCTACTTACTTTCCTCGTATCCCAACACACAGCTCAAATCCCTTGGATCTCCCTCTTACTACAAAACCTGAATGCTATAAGATATCAGTCACCGCCCCCCTTGGTCGCTCAGACCACGGATGGTCACTGCTTCCTGCGCAATGCAACCCGAGGTCACACAGTCATCACACCCACGTATCGTTTGGCACTACAACTCCGCAAACTAGGACGAAATGCGGGATTACTTTTCCTCATTTCCATGGGCGTCTGTCTGCTTCTCTCATCCTGACCCCTCTGATATCTCACAAAACGTCACCGAAATTATCCAAGCTGGCATGGAATTGTTTATTCCACGTATACAGAAAACCTCTTTAGCCACTCAAAAGCCCTGGTTCTGTGACAAGGTCAGACTTGAAAAGGTCAAAGCTCACAAAACGCTTCTACACAATCCCAGTCAAGAAAATCGTCAAGCATTTAACGACGCAAGAAACCACTATGTCCGCATTCTTTCTGAGGCAAAAAACTCGTTTAATAACCACATCAAAAACAAACTCCTCTGAAGCTCCAACGGCGGCAAACCCTTCTGGACTCTTGCTAAATCTATTGTATAATTTCTGCAAAATCACGTTCCCACCTCTTGTCTCAGGGGATGAAATTGTTTCTACCGCCCTGGGCAAGGCTGGACTTTTTGCTCCGTTGTTCGTCGGCAATTCTACTCTCAACCCACCTCCAAATATTCAGCCACCAACAGTCGCCAATGTCGCGCATAAAATGACGGATATCATTTTCAAAACTAAAAAGGTACGAAAGATGCTCTCTTCTCTTAATACCAGGAAAGCTTCTGGCCTTGACGAGATCCTAGCAATTGTTCTCAAAAAATGCGCACCAGCACTTGCTCCTGTCCTGACTCGTCTGTTTCAGATATCTTACAATAAAGGCATATTCCCTAGTAACTGGAAAACTGCTCGAGTACAACCCATCCCCAAGAAAGGATCCAAAGCGCTTCCTAGCAACTACAGGCCTATTTATCTCCTTTCAGTAGTCTCTAAAGTAATGGAAAATTGGACATGTTTAGAAATTACACCCTACTTCTTACACAACTTGCCACGAAATAAGAATGGATATAACGGCGCAGCTCTCAAATGTTAAAAATATTGCCGCGAATGCACTTTTATGCAAAAGAATAACTTTGTACTGTACTTGTTTTATAAGTTTTCTATTACAGTAGCGTTACATCCAACTATAAAATAGTTTTTTAACACCTGCGTTCAAGTAGAGTATGCTCTTTGCAGGTATATTATATCACAGAAAATGAGTTGAAAACAGAGTTGTTTTATAAATGCTCATATAAAGACATAAAGGATAGTTTTATAAATGTTTGCAAGTTAACAAATATGTTATTATAAAGCCATTAATGAGCCATTTTGTTCTATAAGCTAATCTATTCTGTGAAGATTGTTGTATAGACGTTTACGAAACAAGGAAAAACAAAATCTCTAGATTGTTTTATAATTCTACTCTAAGAACATTCTTAAAATAAATTTAAAGAAGCATTTTGCTCCGAGAAGAAAAATACTCACCTTAGCAGTCTTTATAGAACAAAACTGCTTTTGAAGAGCAGTAATATAGCAGTAACACAACAAATTTGCACTATTATTTTAAAATTATAAAACATTTTTGTTAGTTGGGTATCCAACTATGTCATGACCAATAGCACAACGTTGATAATGAATCGTGTTTTTAGTGAATTTTCTTTAAAAAAATTCAGTAATGAGGAGATCCCGACTTTTGAATTTTGAAAAAATTTCTTCAAATGAGCGCTAATTAGGCCCCCCAGAACACATATCCGGGGTCAGTTTCAATTTTTATATATATATATATATATATATATATATATATATATATATATATATATATATATATATATATATATATATATATATATATATATATATATGTATCACACCGATAACTCAAAAAATAATGGGCCGATTTTGATCAAATTTGGTGAAAAAATTCCTTTTGCAAATGGCTTGGATGAGTTCGTTATCCAGGAAAATCTGCCCAAATTTTCCCGGAAAATTTTGTGTTTTCTTTTGAAAAAAATTTATATCTCCGGAATTAACAAAGTAAGGGCAACCAAATTTGGTACGCAGATTTACACCCTTATAGGTAAGTTACCTACCAAAATTAAGCTATGTAGGTCAAAAGACAAAAAAGTTATAGGCATTTAAAGAAAAATAAATTGAGGTTTTCCTCAAAACGTCAAAGTGGCGATTTAAAATGTCAAAATTGGCAACATTTAGGCAAATAACTTAAATCTAATACGGGCTATAGAAATAAAATGTCTCAAGAAGAATGTTTTACAAACCCTAAAGTCTTAGTTGCAACCGTCATTGTCCTTCATTTTACTAAAATATTTGCAGAAAATTCATTTCAAATAGACCCTTTCTCTGATGCTTGGCAGTAGCCTTAGCTATAGAGTTTATCATTTAATGGTATATAATTTTTGTCGAATTTTCATAAAAAATCAATAAAGCTCAATATATCCGTTATTATATAAGATGTGAAGAAAATTTGTATATATTAATTATAGGGTGTCTACATCTTAAAATAATATTTCTACAATCACAGGGTCGCCCATAAGTCCTTGGTGATACAAATTTCCTTTTTTTTTAAATCAAACACGCCTTATGTTATTGCATTTTTGCATTTTCCATCGAAATATAATGCATGTTTGTACGAAAAGAAGTTTTGGACGCAGCAAGTGCGTTATGGTAGCGAATTTTGATCAAATGTTTCATATTTGAACAGCTCAATTTGCTATTAACCTATAAGGTTGAACAAGAAACGTGTTTTTTCGGGAACATTTTAAGTTAACTTTTGAAAAAATTTTTACATTTTCACACAATAAAGTTATTTTAATGGAACATGGCACATTGTTTTTACTATATAGGTTATATTGGTAACCAAATTTGATGCCTGCTTTCTTAAAAAAAAACACACATATTTGTTTTTAAAAAGATTTTTATGAAAATTCACTACCATAACGCACTTGCTGCGTCCAGAATTTTTTATTTTTTTTCAGAAGTCTTTTTTGGTCTGCGATATATGTTTTTGGGTATTTTCATGCAGGTAATAATGTTCTATGCATGAAAAAATATTAGGTAAATGTTAAATTCATGTAATGGAAAATCCATGCAAATTGTGTATTATGAACTTTTGTTTTGTGAAGTTTATAGTGTGTGTAGTGAACTTACAATCCGAATATTTAAAGTATTATCTGAATTCATGTAAACCGTTCGATTATTCTTATCTTCATGTGTTTATGAATGTTATAAATAACATTTAATGTAATTAACTCTCGCTATCTTTAACTGTAATAAACAACTTTTTGATTTATTCGCTAAATCGGCATCTGTCACCCACACCATAGTATTTTTCTATAGAGAAAAAATGACAATTATCAGCAAATGTAGTTAAAGGTCAGTAAAATTTTGTCTTATTTGGATAAGTATTGTTGTTCAATGTCACATTCTATATTCAGTGAAAACATTCTGTGTGCTGCTCTTTTTAGAAATTTGCATCAACCCAATATTACAGTACATTATTACATTAGTAAGAAGACAGGTAGTTGCTTCTCATTATGATTTTCTTTGAGATGCAAGAAAGAAAGTAAAGATTGTGACCTTGTTACATTGAATATATTTCTGCACTTACAAATAACCCCGCTGACAAATCACCTTTGCAAAACATATTATCGATACACATACCAGAGGAACTGGTCCAAGCTTGGAGACCCTGTATGTAATATGGAAACCCCCCCCCCCCCCCCCCCCGGTGTATTTGACAGCCCATTAACGCCATTTCTCCTGTAATAGGTTAATCGTAAGCCTAACCTGACCAGTAATATGTCCATGACTTACGGGCAGTGTTTGTTTGTCATGCTGGGAGAAAGATCGTGGTTATTTGTTTAAGCTGCTATCCAAAACTTTTTTTCAGGTAGGATATTCGTGTTCCTTACATTCTTAGATGGCCTTCAAAAGTATGGTTATTATTTGAAATATGGGCCCCATACGTGTGTTGAATATTAGACATATTGACATCGTATCTAATTATCCATCCACCTCTTTGTGAGTTCTAAGTCGCAGTGCGATTTTTTGGGCGCGGTCTACCACACTTCTATCACTGACCATTTTCTGTACTATTAGATCTCCCAATGAACTCAGAGAAAGAAATTAAATTCAATAAATTAGGGGTAAAATGTTACATAAATTATGATAGGGCACGCAGGGAACTTGAGCATACAGATTGGAATAATATTTGTGGCTCTGAAAGTTTGAACATTGCTGCGGAAAATGTTGTGGAGTATCTTAAATCAGTGCTGGGAAGGTGTACTGTTAGAGTTAAAATAAAAAAACAAGAATAGACCCAGGAAATCCTGGATAACAGAGGGTATAATTAAGTCGATAAACACAAAAGATCGATTATGCCGAACAATGATACAAAACCCTGGCGATGAAGATAAGAGACTACAGTTTACGCGATATAGAAATAGGCTAAATGAGATAAACAAGTGCGCAAAAGCAAACTTTGTCAAAAAACATATATGCCTCCACCCCAATTCACCTAAAAAGCTTTGGAAGACGGTAAATCGGCTAACTAAGGAAGAGAGAAAGGATCCTGCAAGAAGCATTCAACTTGGCGGTGATAACTCATTAAATAACTCTAACCCGGTGGATATAGCCAACGCATTCAATAAATATTTTTCATCCGTTGGCAGAGCACTGGCACAAAAAATACCGTCTTTGGGGGACAGTCTTAAGGTAGATATGAAGCCATACAGCATTTTTCTAACACCTACATGTGAGTCCGAAGTTATTGAATGCATAATGAGTATGAAGGTAAAAAAGCTCCTGGGTTGGACTCAATTACTGTGGAGAACTTGATAGAACTCGTATATGTTGTTGCAGTCCCGCTGACTATCTTAATCAACAGATGCATCGAACTTGGTATATTCCCAGACATTCTCAGACATTCAGACTGTAATAAAACCACTGTTTAAAGAAGGAAACAGGGACGAAATGCCAAATTATAGACCGATATCCTTATTATCGAAGTGGCCAAGGTTTTCCAAAAAAAATATTTGTCAGAAAATAACAAGCTATTTAAAGAAGCATAACATCTTAGCAGAATCGCAGTTTGGCTTCAGAGAGGGTCTGTCAACACAGAATGCGTTAAATACCCTAACTACAGGAATTTATTCTGCCCTTGATAAGCAAAGACAAATATTTGCATCTTTCTAGACCTTGAAAAGGCTTTCGACGCTGTTGATCACAGAATTCTTATCAGAAAATTGGAGCGGATCAGTTTTAGGGGTGTTCCGCTGCTTTTGATTGAGGATTATTTGCGGTCTATAAGGTAGTGCACAAACATTGACGACAGCTGCAGCGATTTTGAGGTGGTTGAATTTGGCGTTCCTCAGGGTACAGTCCTGGGCCCGTTGTTATTTAGTTTATATATCAATGATATATTTAATGTGCAGACAACTGGTAAAGTCATTGGTTTTGCAGATGATACTGCAATTATATATGAAGATTGTTCTTGGCGACGGCTAAAGACCAAAATTTAAGATGATTTTGTGAATATTAAGGGGTAGTTTGATGCCAATGGGTTAACTATTAACACAAAGAAGACGAAGTATGTTGCATTTGCCTCCGATAAGCCACACCTGCCGTCATTTAATACACTGCAAATAGTTTGTAACAACCAATGTATCCAAATTGAGGCGGCACAAAAAGTTAGGTATTTGGGGATCATCATAGATCAACATCTGCGTTGGGATAAGAATGTTAGTGTGGTTGTTAGAAGGTTGAGGACAATTTTGTATAAGTTTAAATACCTGAAAACCTCTCTGTCAATAGTGTGTCTTCGAATGGTCTATTGGGCATTAGTTAAACCCCTTCTTACATACGGGATTGTTGTTTGGGGCATTCGTACATAACTAGGCTAAACACAGCAGCGGCAGCTCAAAGGAACAGAGCACTTAAGACTGTGGGCCAGCGTAGTTATACTTATATTGCACCAAGAATGTATACTACTCTTCCAGTGAGTATCAGAACTGCACTAAGTTTACGTTTTTATGTGAGGATGGTGAAGGCATGGGTTTCGAAATTTAGACACATGATTCATAGTTTAGTACGCAGATAGGTGTTGAACGGGTCGTATGATATATTTTGCAATGTTGTACCGCACAGTAATCATTTTTAAATATGCACACTTTTTATTATTATATATATTTGTGGGAGTGTACATTGTACATGTGAACATGTGTGAGAGAATGTGTTTGTGTGCGTGTGTTTTGATTTTTGCAACTGTATGTATGTATGTGTGTTTTTGCATTCTTTACTTAGTTGTGTATTCTTTGCTTGGTTTAGATTTATCCACGCACAAGTCTCTGACTTTTGTGGATCTTTCCAAGGTTTATTATGTACAGGAGATCTATGTCTGTTATTATTATTTAACTGTATTTTGAAAATAAATCTATTATTATTATATTATTATGTATTTTCAGGGTCTTGAGCTCATCAAATATAAATAGAAAATTTGTGTGTAAGAAATTAACCCTAGAACACTAATGCGTCGTAAATTTTACGACGCTTGCATTACTTCGGTTATTTTCGTTCACTTTCGTACAACGTAACATCCCCGTGTCACAGTATAATAAGACCTTAATCATGCTGTGCCCGTGTGCCAAATATCTTCCTGTTTAGTCGTAACCTAGTACTTGGTGAGTTTTCAAGCAGATCTTATCGTTTTGTGGTGAGCTTTTTGACGCCTCGTCGTAAATTTTACGAGATATCAGTATTACCGTGACTTTTGTTGCGCCTGTCGAATTATTCTTGCAACATATATTTCTAACATTTTAGAACATTTTCTTCCATATACAACTGGTAAATAAATTATTACTCATTTAACCTTAACTTACACTTATAATAGTATTTAATTTCTAGAAAATGTTATACAATTGACAGAAACGGAGCTGCAAAATTAAATTGAAAAAATCATTAATGGCGAATACAGCGAACCTGATGCTTTTGAAGATAGCGGCAGTGATTGGGAGGAAGATAACCTATAAGTAGAAGATTTTTCAGACATCGACATCGATTCTGACCAAAATGATACGGGAGTGTTCAACGGGTCCAACCTACTGGTTGGTGACTCAGCTGAATCTCTACGTGATGGTGTTATCAATGAAGTAGAAGACGAAGACTCTGAAGATGAAGCACCATTGCCCACTTTTGTTGACAGAACTAGGAGGCACGAGTCTATTGTAATGCCAAAGAAGCTCAGGCTGAATGGAAGACACGGGCATAGATGATCTGCAGAACTGCCTGCAAGAACAAGGAAAATAGCAGCGAGAAATATTATTCATTTCATTTCTGGAAGCAAAGGAAATGCAAAGGAATGTTTGACAATTGAAGAACACTTTCTTGATTTCTTGTCTGATGATATTATAAATATTATACTTCAGCGAACAAATAAAAAAATCTCTCGGCAATCACAAGATTACAAAGAAGCGTCAGCAACTATTTCAGATGTCACGAAAAGTGAATTGAAAGCATCTTTTGCAATTTTGCTTATCGCTGCTGCAAAGAAAGACAATCACTTGAACATAAACAAAATGTTTGACGTTACTATTTCTGGCACATTCTACAGAGCTTGCATGAGTGCTGAACGTTTTGCATTCCTCGCCAATTGCTTGCGATTCGATGACAAACAAACTAGACAAGAAAGAGCAAAAAGTGATGCGTTTGCACCCATTCGAAAGATATGGGGCATGTTTGTCGAAATCTGTAAAACATCATATACGCTGTCGTCACATGTTACAATTGACGAGCAGCTCTTAATGCGATGCCGTACTTAGGGAAAAATACCAAAACAAACGGTCTACCGCTCGCATTTTTTTTTTGTAAAAGAGCTAACCAGAGCAATTCATGGAACTAACCGCAATGTTACGATGGATAACTGGTTTACTTCAGTTAGGCTTGCGGACGAATTGTAAGAAAATGTCTACAAGTTAACGCTTTTGGGAACTTTACCTAGGCCCCCTAGAGCCTATATCCAGAGTCAGTTTCCTTTTTTATATGTTTATATATATATATATATATATATATATATATATATATATATATATATATATATATATATATATATATATATATAGATAATATACTTGTCACAGTGACAACTTGCAATTTTGGGTCCTAAAATGTTTGAAAATCTTATTAAACTAAAGTTGAAAGAAAACTATTTTGGAGTGTAAAATGGTTGGGAAGTTCAAAGGATGTAGATGAAATATTGGAGGTGCTAATAACGGAAGATTGGTTGAATAAATTGTAAATTTGAAATACCGAAATTTTATAGCAAGAAATGTCAGTGTCAATAGGATTTTGATATGTTTCAGTTTAATATTTTAACCAAATCGCATCAATTACAGCCACAAGTTTGTAACTTTTATGTAAGATGCACTGTATAATTTTAATGCATATAAATAAATAAATAAAATAAATATATATATATATATATATATATATATATATATATATATATATATATATATATATATATATATCTGTGTGTGTGTATACGCATACAAAAGAGGGAACCACGTACCAAAATCTAGGTCTGCAAGTTTTAAGACAAAAATGTTATGAGTATTTAAAGAAAAAAAATTGGTGTTTTCCTCAAAACGTTAAAGTCGCGATTTGAAAAGTCAAAATTGGCAAGGTTTAGGCAAATAACCTGAAACAAATACGGATTATGTAAGGAAAATGTCGCGAGAAGAATGTTCTGCAAACTCTTTAGTTTCAGTTTCAACCGTCATTGTCCCTCATTTTCCTAAAATATTTACAGAAAATTCATTTCAAATAGACACTTTCTCTGATGCTTTGGCGTCTTAATTAAGATTATAGTTTAACGGTGTATAATTTTTAGCTAATTTTCGTAGAAAAAATTCGTTAAAGAGGAGACCGCGATTTTTGAATTTTAAAAACGTTTCTTCAAATGAGCGCAAACTAACCCCCCTAGAATTCATATCCGGATTTACATTCAGTTTTTATCTGTTTACATATATACAGGGTGACGCTCAATATAATTCTTATTATACAAGACACGAGAAAAAATTGTATACGTTAATTGTAAGCTGTCTTGAGTGGATCTTATAAAATTATTTGGCAATAACAGGGTGGTCCATAAGTCATTGGTGATCCCTAAAATTGTTTTTTTCGAACTCCCTTATATTACTGCATTTTTGCATTTTTTATCAAGATATGATGCATGTTTCTAAGTAAAAAAATCGAGACGCAGTAAGTGCCTTTTGGTAGGGAATTTTCATTAAATGATTCAAATTTCAATAACCCAATTTGGTATTAACCCAAGGTTTGTTGGCTAGGAAACTAGTTTTCTCGGAATCATTTTAAGTTTATTTTCGGAATATTTTTGTACATTTTCATACAATAAGTTATTCTAATAAAATATGATACATTTTTTCTACTATAGAGTTTATAACGGTAACCAGATTGAATGCCTGCTTGCATTAGAGACATATTTGCTATTTAAATACATTTTGATGAAAATGCACTTCCACAACACACTTGCTGAGTCCAGACTTTTATAATGATTGCTGTTGTAGTTATTATTGTGATGAGTTTAAATTATTTCCTTCTCTAATATTGGCATATACATCACCTTGACATATTGAAAACGTCATCTGTCATTTTTTTTACTTTTTTTCTATCAAAGTACTTACCCTAATGTAGCACCTGAATTCTCTAAGTGAAAATTAACACCTATGATGGGCACTGATAAGTACAATTTTGAGAACCCAATTCACCACAAAAAAGTTTTCAGACCTAACAATCGTTTGGCTTTCGAAGTTAGCGTCTACAGAGAGATGAATAAAAAAGAAACCAAGCAAATAAAATTTAGATCTCTTATTTATATTTTAGTTGCCAAGCAAATGCGAACAGCGTCCTGTACTAAGATATACAGACAAATCCCTTGACTGTTTAGACGTTGTTTTTTTTTATTACAGGCACATTTGAATAAGCAGTGGAGGGTTTGTCTGTATACCTTTGTAAAGGACGCTGTTTGCAATTGCTTGTCGACTAACGTATAAATAGGGGTTATAGTTTTTTTTCTGGCTTAACTTATTTATCCCTCTGATGGCGCCAACTTTGTTAGCGAAATAATCGCCGGATCTACAAAATGTATTGTATTGAATTGGGTTCTTGTACCTAACGAATTTATATTTACAGTTGTCATGGGTAGGTATAATTTTAATTTTCTCCCACCTCACCATGCCGTACAAGGCGAAACCAGTTGGAGAGAAGAAGACAAGCACTTAATTATCTATTACAATAAGCACGTAGATAATGATCTTTTAACGGTCAAAAAATAGATGAGCTGGAAATAACTACTGATAGATTTATTGATTCAAGGAGCTATAAAACTTTTATTTTTAATCTATTTTATTAACATGAAGTGATTGTATTACAACGAGCAGAAATAAAATTATTTATGTCTGCCTAAAAATAGAACTTTATTTCCTAATGTACCTATTTATTACATCAGCAGGATTATCTACATTAACTAAAGACAGTTCTTGTAACTGGTAGTTATAGAATAACAGCTTATTTACGTTATTATTACTGTTACCTTTAGGGTAGTCTTCATTTTTAGGTGCCTATATAAACAAAAACAATGACGTTGTTGCCACATATGGAGCTGCTAACAAACAATGCATTTATTTTTATTTCAAATACCAGATTGTAGATCGCATGTTGTTTTAATGACTTGTTTAGGCCTTTGGCCCCCAAAGGGTCCTTTGTGCAAAACTCTTTTTCCTCAATAGTTTCCCAAAATCTTCAAACTGTTTATATAGTCTATTATCTCTTTCGAAGCTATTTACCTAGACCCTGTGGTGTTAAGGTCACTCCTCCAATGTGTTTGAGCGTTTTGCAAAACAGGGCCATACAGTCATATAGCAAGTGTTTTGTTTTTTCTGCTGCTTCAGTGCAGTATCTGCAGTTTTCACTGTCGGTCTTATTAATAAGGTGGTAGTGGGGAGTGCCTTGTGAAAAGTGCTGTAACTATTCTAGAGTCTTTTCTGTATAATTCAAGAAACTGTTCAGATTTCTCGGTGGTGCCTGCCTTAAGCCTAGCGTTTTCCTCCAGAATGGTTCCTCTCCCAAATATCAAGTTCATTTCTTACATAGCTTTTTGTTAGTCCACAATAGGGCTCTGGACTATATAATGGTATTGCTGATGCTTTTTTGCAACGCCATCTATTTCCTCATGTCCTTCAATGCCTTGATGCGCTGGTACCTAAGTTTTTGGTCCGTAGCCAGTTGATTCAACGTTTTTTGCAGTCCCAGCTCAGTTTAGACTCGGTTATGAAAGATTTATGGGTCTTTAGTACTACCTTACTGTCTCAGGTGATGTGCCTACATCTCTCTGTTTATGAATCTTCTTTGTATGCACACCTGTGTGCGGAGATTCATAGGACGCCTTTCTGTTTCGAAGATGATGGAAGTCTTTCCTGATGACTTAGCGAGTTAGGCCCTCCTATTCCTAGTCTTGCTCCCTACATTTGTTTAGATCCGTCTGTATACCATACAGATAAGTTGTTAATCAGCCTTTAGCTGTATCTATCCTATGCTTAGCGGTCACATTAGCTCGCGTGTGATCTGTTAATTTGGTGAGTGACTCCAAATACTAACATAGGGGCACTACCTCTCGCTTCATAGTTATATAATAATAGTTTATAATAATAATAATAGTTTATTGAACAATGTACACATTTTTTTACTACAAATAACTTATAAAATCCATTAGAGCTAATTGTTCAATAAGATAAGAATCACCTAAATCGGAGACTTGTTGGTGATATTAGCAATATAATTTCTTTCCCAAAAATACCTGGTGCACACAATCCAAAACAACTCTGAAGCAATCCAACTGAAAAAAACAAAACCAAGCCACATATTATTAAAACCGATTTCCAGCGTATGTGCCCAACAATTTGGACCACTAAAATACCACACATTTTTCCCTCCTTCCTTTCTCTCTCCCACACCAACCTCTACACAGCGTGTCTCCATAGGAGCAAAATAGCTTGTCAATGAGGACACCTCAGACACAAGAGAGAAAAAAAACAATTGCATCCGACAACAACAGTCTCATTCCTCCCTCTTATCCTTCTCTCCCTCCAACACAAAACCACCCCCCAATCGAGCACCCCCCAAACAATACCAAAATTCTAAAACCATGTACAGCTGTACTAAAAACAAGCGAGAATATATAAAAACAACAAAAATAATGCTATAAAACACCATACGAATGCGCTCACGAAATATATGCAAACGTAAAATAATAGTCAAAACCATAAAAAATCTCTGCAAGTTAAGCAGCCAATATACAATACAAGTAAAATACAAACACACATAAAAAAATATACATCAGATTTTAAAACACAGGATTGGATGCACTACATCTCCAAAATCTAAACCTAAATTAACCAGTCTGTAGATAACATATCTCGGAGTTTCAAGTAGCCAGGACTGTACCCTCTTTTTAAACAATCTATATGAATGCACTTGTCTTATATTCAGTGGCAACACATCGTACGCTCCCAAACCAACATAAACAAAGTTTTTTCGGAGAGTCCTTTTATTCGCTCTCTGTTTTACCGTTACCACATTTTTAAACCGTGTTTGGTAGATGTGCTTCAGGAAACTGATGGTGTTCCTCTCTCTATGTGTGTACAATAAAATTGCACGGCATTACAACTTCTGGATATCCATTACTTTGTTTTCAGAATAGAGCAGATCGCTAGGGTAAGTCATATTTTTACCATATATAATTTTCAGTATCCATCTCTGTGTGGTTCCCACTTTTCTCAAATATATTTCTGAAGCGCTGCCCGAAGCGAGCAATCCATACATCAGTTGGGGTTGAATAAGGGCAAGGTATACAGTTCTGAGGTGAGTTTCCTCCATGAATTGTTTCAGTTTCCTAAATCTAAACAGAAAGTATATAGTGAAATAATGTTGCTTCTCAGCTTGTTGTCTCCTTCGTATCGTTTCCGGTACCGAAAGCCATAAAAACGAACCCGAAAGTTGCAAGAAGATTTAATTCTAATTCATCGGCAGTGCGCAAGTGAGAAGCAACATTCAATCAGCAACCTCGGTGGTCCATTAGTTTAAGAACTTCTGGCTCTATACCCAAGGGCCCCGTGTTTGATGTCCAGTAGGAACGTAAAACTATTTTATAGTGCTTTCTGCAAATTAACATCAACCAAGGTTATGGCATTGTGTTTGTGCAAGTTGAATGTCTACACGTTTCGCTCTTCGGAGGGGCATCACGACGTCGGTCCCGTGTACTATACGCTGTTGGGCACCTTATTTATTTCTGTCTTCCCTACAGAAAGGACGGGATTCGGCATAAATTTCAAGATAGTGAGGTGAAACTGTTTTCTGGCGTCAGTGAATGGCGATAATCGCTGAAATAGACCGACGCTAAAAAACATTATATGACTCTACAGTTGTGAAGCCAAATTCAAAGTGTGGATGTCTCTTTTTTGTATGAAATAATTGAAATCCTGTATGGTTTAAAGTCTTCCTTTGGTCTTATTTTGACATTAAAAAATTGGCTGTGGGTAAGCTTTCCCATAAAGACTCCGGACGCACCAAATGCGGTATGGTAGCGAGGTTCATAAGAATGGGTTTCCACCAAAAAATTGTTAGTTTGATAAATAATAAAAAATCCAGGCGCACCAAGTGTGTTATGGAAGTGAATTTTCATTAAAATGTTTTTAATAGCAAATCTGTCTTTTTAAATGCAAGCAAGCGTCAAATTTTGTTATCAATAAGACCTATATAGTAGAAACAATGTACCGTATTCTATCAAAATAACTTTATTGTTTGAAAATATACGCAAATTTTCCGAAAATAAACCTAAAATGTTTCCGAGAAAACTGGTTTCATCGCCAACGAACCTTAGATTAATAGCAAATAAGGTTATTGAAATGTGAAGCATTTAATGAAAATTCGCAACAGAACGCACTTACTGCATCTCAAACTTTTTCCTACTGTTAAGGGAGCGGAGAATAATTAGGGAATAACTTTTAAAACTAGGATAATTTTGACATAGTAACGATGTAATAAAATGCTATAATAAAAATAAATTAACAATTTTTTACAAACTACTTTAACTAAATGAATTTAAAACCGACAAATCTCTACTTATCTCTACATAATTAAAATTAAAAGTCTCTGATATTAGTCTCTACATTTTCAAAGCAAAAGTCTCCACATACATTTTAAGAATATAATCGAAAATCTCGCTAATGTTTACCAACACCATTACTTATAACCTTGCTTGGTCTACATAATTCAAAAATTGCAAACCTCATCAGTCAGCATTCCTTATACTGTACTCTGCAATTCCAACTTGTTTATTATTTATCTAAACATGTAATGTAATATTTCATTGCCAATAATTATGATATTTATGTGACCTATCTAATATATACGAATTATTCTAATTTATGCTGGCGAATTCTCGTAGAAATATTATAATATAAAAATAATACTAAAATATATTTTCAGGACTAGGAACGGCCGCCTGAATAGTCTTCTGTTCTATGAACACCTACAAACATGCATTATGTTACGATAAAAATACAAAAATACAAAAATGCAATAATATAATTATTGCCAAAATAATTTTATAAGATGCAGATCAAGAGATCCTATAATTACGTATACAATTTTTTCTGGTATAATAACTAATATATTGAACTTTACCGTAGACATGCGTCATCCCATATATGTGTAAACAGATAAAAACTGAAACTAACCCCGGATATGGATTCTAGGTGGCCGAGTTTGCACTCATTTAAAGAAATCTTTTCTAAATTCATTTATATACCGTTATATCATAAACACAACTAAAACTACTGCCGAAGCATCAGAGAAAGGGTCTATTTGAAATGAACTTTCTCGAAAATTATTTAGTAAAATGAAGGACAATGACGGTTGAAACTGAAACTTAAGGGTCTTTAAAACACTTTTCTTGTGAAATTTTCTGTACATAAGCCGTATTCGTTTTAGGTTCTTTGCCCAAATGTTGCCAAACTTTAACACTTCAAATCTCTAATTTAACGTTTTGAGGAAAACCCCAATTTTTCTTTCTTTAAATGCCTATAATTTTGCCATTTAACTTACAGACCTAATTTTAGTGAATTTTCAACCTTTCACAAGCACTCCACAAACATCCACAAGCAGAGATCAACCATTCACAATCGTCGTTCAACCTTCCACAAACACTGCACAACCATCCACAAGGAGAGATCAACCATCCACAATCGTCGTTCAACCTTCTACAACCACTGCACAGCCATCCACAAGCAGAGATCAACCATCCACAGTCGTCTTTCAACTTTCCACAAGCAATGCACAGCCATCCATAAACAGAGATCAACTATCATCCAACATGTCTCAGTTATCCATAGATGCAAGTCAACCAATCATAATAACAAGTGCATCAAACTTCACCATGATGAGACAGAACCCAGACGAAATTACCCCCAGCCATACATTTTCTCCTGAAAGCGTCCGTCCTTTCCTTAAAGCACCACCTAGGAAAGAGAAAGGGAAAAAATAAGAAAATACACTCTACACAGACACACCAGAAAAAGAAAAATTAGAATCGAGTGTGAATAAAAACAAAAAAAGCGAGTTAAGAAAAACTTTGGGTCAGAAGCTAAGGGGAGGCAAAAGAAGGCCACAACCGTTAAGAAGTCGGCAATAGCATAACCGATAGAATCAAGCGATGAAGAAAACGAATATTTTTGTTTACTATGTTTAGAACCCTATAGTTTAAGCAAACCAAGACAAACATGGGTTCAGTGCTCCTAATGTAATCTTTGGTCCCATGTAGAATGTACGAAACAGGACGATTTGTATGTGTGTCATAACTGTCAATTTGAGTGATTCTGATTATGAAATAAGTTTTTTAATTTAGCAAAGTATATTATTATTTGTTCTGACAGGTTTTACAGACACTTTTTCTTATATTTGCCAAAGAATATTTTATTAGTTACAGGGTTTGTTGACTTTGTTTAATCTTATTGTATGTATTTTATTGAAGCATCCAAACGTAATCTCAAAAATAGACGAACTGAAACGTGTTACAATTATCTCCATATACTGGTACAATCGTCTCGAAGGTTGGGACGGTTGTACCACTTTGCAATATTTTGAATGAAACCTAAAGACTTTTTTTATAATTGCACTAGAAGCTTTTACTAAATTATATTTAGTGGAGAAAGATACACTGTATCTAAAGAGGTCGAAACTGTTTTTAGTAAACACCACTTTAGTCTGTAGGATGCAATTAAGTAAAAAATGGTCTGTCCCCGGTCTACCCTATTGGTACCTACCCATTGCAGGGTTTTGATAAGTTAGAAATACCTTGCTAGTATACATGTCAAAAAAACTTACATGATGGTATACTTTCTGCAAACTAAAAACCACTCAATGTAAATCCCGTTAGTGCGACAGAATGTTTTTAATTTGTTTACCGTGATAATTTAATTACATTATTATTGTATCATATGACAATTGATCTTAGGAAAGTAATCGTAAACAAAATCTTCTATACACCTAACACTACAAACAATCAAAGAGTATAACACAGCGAATACGTTTTCCCGAAACTAACGTTGATTGTCATTAAAATGAGTTCCGGGCCTTACCTTTCATAAACTGAAGACCATTCATAAGTTTAACATATTCAGCAACAGTATTCTCAGTCTAAAAATAAGAGCACTCAACAAAATAATTTATCAATTTGTAGATCACGGCCGGCTGCGATTTAAAATGTAACAAATAATATAACACGCACTCCGTACAGTAAGAATTGAACTTCGAAAACCTACTGATGATAAATACATACGAATAATCAGAACTGACATGAGATGAAGTATCATTTGACCCCCGGGGTCACTAAATACTTTTCAATGAAAATGTCTACAATTCAGTAAATAACTGTTGCTTATATCAGTCATATTTTCATACCCGTGCTATATAAATCAATAATTTTTGGTAATTAATTATATCAAGGACAACAACACATGCTTGGGGTCTTCTTGAAAAGCGATTAGACGCTATCTGTATCTGTTGCTTCGTCGTAAAAGAGTTTTCTATCGTTCAGTTAGACATAATTTAACCTGGAAATTTTTTTAATATGATGATGAACTAAGTGAAGATTGGAACCTGTGATGTGCACTGATAAATACACTTGCAGAACCCAAATCACGACAACACTGGGCTATAGATGGAAGGGTGAGGTCAGGTTAGGCCCTTTAGCACTAGAGTATTTGCATCATATTTGGAGCATTAAGCCACAAGGGCACAAGCAATACATCTGGAAGATTTGAACAAATCAAATTACTATTAAAAAAATTATGCAAAAAAAAGTTTTAAAAAATTTTTCATTTTGACATCTATACTTTCGTTAATATTGAGTTTTCGAACAATTGTTATAGGACTCTGTGGTTCTAGTTTCATGTAAGGAATCACCTTCTAAGGTCTTGATGCATAATTTTCGGACTCTCGTATATACAGGGTCCGGCAAGTTGAGGGGATCACATAATTATCTTTACAACCGCTCTACCTAGAAATGTCAAAATTGGTATCCATGGATATACCAGTGATTTGCATAACAGTAAATTAGTTTCATGTATACAGAGTGACGAGTTTCTCTGTGCCACACCAAACTTTTATTTTTTTAATGGGACACCCTATATTTTATTTTATTTCTTGATAGAGCATTTCACGGCGAGTGAAACGATACCCAACAATAGGGGCCTGGGATTAACGGTTTAGCAGTTATTCAATTGTTTGTCCGAAATTTTATTCCGATTCAACACGACAGTGCTGCCATGTCATCGTAAAACCTGTCAAGATCTGATATTACTATGACTTTTGACTCAATGTAGCATAATAAAATATGGTTATATAGCTTGCGGAAGTATCCACTTGTACAGGGTGTTACATTTTACAAAGCTCAATTTTACTCGAAAATTTCAAATAGAACACCCTGTATATGACTACAGCATCAGATAGCAGGTTTAGTAAGCTTTCTCCCAATACCATATTTGCTAGCGTTCAATTGGCCGGATCAACAGAAATTGTTGGATCATTTGTAAACGTCTGGGCTTTCTTCTTTCTAAAGGTGAATTATAATTTGTACAGGCTTTTAATGAAAATCATAGACATGGATTTTTTTTGTAAATTGTTACATCGTTTTTAGATAATTGTATGGTGAAATTTATTTTTAACTTAATTTATAAACAACAAAAATTAAATAAAAATAATGGTACCACCCCAGTAAACACATGTTCGTTAATTAAACGTTTAAAAGGAAACTGCTACCTTACGTTTAATTTTGGTAAAAATGTCGCCCGAATAAACATATAATTAAACCAATATAAAAACGTTTTTATACATGTGTGTTTTAACGTTTACATATACGTTTTTCTTACATGTTTATTAACAAGGATTTTACAACGTTAATTTAACCATCATCTGTAATGGAGAATATACGTTTATAATTACCGTTTATCAACGGGAATTTGTAACGTTAAACTATTTGCCGTTAATAACGTAAAACATACATTTTTATACATGTTTATTAACAAGGGTTTTGCAACGTTGATTTAACCATCATATGTCATGAAGAATATACGTTTATAATTAATGTTTATCAACGGTATCTGTCACGTTAATCTGCTTGTATTAACGACGTATAATAAACGTTTGAATTACAACTAATACATACCTACCAAATGATAGATTTTCAACCCAGCTGACAGCAGAAGATGAGTACGATAAATTTTTTGACGATGGCAACTTATAGGACAAACGATCATTAGGTGTAGAAGTGTCAAACTGGACCTTATTGCGGTGTAGATACTTACTTTAAGTGCTCATTGCTCATCAAAACTTCTAAACTTGCTACTCTGCAAAATTTTATAAACCTACTATTGAGAAATTATTATTTATGTTTATAATTTTAAATGGGCTTTATAAAAATGGATTAGATCACAAGTCAAATGTCAAATAAAAATAACTTTATTTAAAAAACAAAAATATATCTTAAAAAACTTACATTTCAATATCAAAAAACTAAAATAATTAATACCACATTCTAAAAATATAACAAGCTTCTTCAATCATAGCGTCTTAATCATGAATTAAATTAAATATTTCTTAAATTATTTGTCAACTTCTTAACCAAAAAAAAAGTATTCTTCCATTAGTTTTTTGCTCTGGACCTTTTCGAAGTAGCTAATTTCAACCAATCCTTAACAGCACAAAAGATTGCTCTGTCGCCTTTTTCACGTTGGGGAAAATTTAGCTTTGCAGCATCTAAAATTATACCCTACTAAATAGAAATAAATAGGTCATAAAATTGTGATTACCATATACTACTGCCATTAGTCTCGTGGGTTCTATATATAGGTGTACATGTATCGTGCAAATTAAATTAAGCTGGGGAAAATAAACGAATACATCAGAATTTATAAATGCTAAACCCGTACCTAACCATTATTACTCTCATTCGAAGTTTGATTCACAAACAATCAAAATAGGGGAAAAAAAGGTGTATTTATAAACGTTAGATATACGTCTAATGCCTCAATAAAATTAAACTTGAAAATATGAGAAAGCAACCAACATGGCCGATTTTAAACACGCCGGCTAAACTCATAAGTCCCAATTATTTATTTTACCTAATAACGCTCTATAGCAATCAAAGTACAAGAAATGTGATTAACTTCGACAACGTTTGAAGACAATTATTACATATTGTGATACAGATTACCTTAACCTAACTTCAAGACGTAAAACTTGACACTTTGAGCTGCACTAACTTCCAAAACTTTTAAGGTAAATCGCTACAGGATGATAATCATTCTTTGTAAATATGTATAAAACAATTATAAATTATAGAACAGACCACCATTCACCATAACATACAAGTGTCACGTACTGAATATAATATTTAATAAAATTTAATTCTAAGCACCACGTAACACACTGTACGCCATCACTTCACCTGTTCTGTTTCTATTTCTTGTTCATTCTCGTTGAGCATGCGCACAAACACTTACTAATTTACAAGGACAAATATGTTTTATGTATTACACAGTGGAATGCAAAAGACAAAATAGCTCCTTTTAAAACATACACGTATTGTCGAATACCTCTCAGATTGATTATGTGACAAAATTTTTTAAAAAGCCAGGAAAAAATGTAACCTATATAACTATAGGTACATAATATAATATATCACATAAGATCTCACGCTAAAATAATATCTAGTAAGATACGTATATTTTATGTATAAATCCCTACTTCATGTATATTTTCATAGGCGAACGTTGTTGAAACTACGTCTAAATATGATGTTTAAAAACACTTAATTAATAACGTCTTTTACAACGATAAATTGTTAAGTAATTTGCTTTTTTAACAAAAATTAGAAAAATAGTGGTTTTAAATATATCGTTTATATCACATAAAATATCTCTCGCTTAAAAAATGTCTGGTAATATACGTATATTTTATGTATGAATCCCTACTTCGCGCATGTGTTTCATAGGCGAACTGTGATGAAACAACCTTTAAATATTATGTTTAAAAACACTTAATTAATAAGGTCTTTTACAATGACAAATTGTTTCGTTGCTTTTTTTTACAAAAATTAGGAAAACAGTTGTTTTAAATATAACGTTTATATCACATAAATATCTCTCACTTATAAAATGTCTAATAAAATACGTGTATTTTATGTATGAGTCCTAACTTCATGTAGGTTTTTGGTAGGCGAACTGTGTTGAAACACCGTTTAAATACTATACCCTTCACCAATAAGGTCTTTACAACGAGAAAATGTTTACCTAATTTTTTCACAAAAATTGGGTAAATACCTGTTTTACGTATAACGTTTATACCACACAAAATATCTTTCGTTTATAAAACGTTTAATAAAATACATATATTCAACGTATTAATCTTAACTAAACGTAGTTTTTTTGATAGGCGAAATGTGTTTAAATAACGTTTAAATATTATGTCTAAAAACTCTTTATAATTAACGTCTTTACAACGAAGAAATGGTAACGTTGCCTTTTTAGCCTAGAATTGAACGTTAATTTTTATAACCGATAACGTTTTTTCAACGGTCTTTACGTAAAATAGACGTTTATTAAACGCACGTGTGTTTATTGGGACATTAATTAAATACATAAACGAAAGATTTCAAATAATTGAAATAATCAACTAGTTAGCAAAATAACAGTTTTAATAACAAGTCTAATCTTCGTATGATTTGCCTAAGGGTAGCAGCAGAGATTTACATACTCAAAATAATTCCGATTTAAAATAATTCTCACTGAAACGCTCAAGTTGTCGCCTGGCAACAAACTACTGAACTTTCATTAAAAATAATAAAGCTATTTCACTAATTTAACAACGAAATAGTGAAACTACGTGTACTAGATTATTTTTGCCAATACAGTAATTAATAGATGTCTGCATTTAGTATGGATTATTCAGTTCAGGAGAGAAAGGATATATTAGAGACATATTGAATGCCAAAAAGTGGCGGTCCGTGCATCGCGAAGATACAGGTACATTTTTTGTTCATTTACACTGAGTTTTCATCTAATTCTTACAATAATTATTTAGGGATTGGTATCCAGAGCGACGACAACCGGATTATTGATCATTTCTGCGTATTTACAATACATTTTCACAATTCGGAAGTGTAATAGGAAATCAGTCAATAACCCGCGTAAAGCCAATTACCAATGAAGAATTTTCGTAAAATACTTTACTTCATTTGCAAGAAAACCCAAGTTTATCAGCTTCACAACTAGCTTCAGTAACCGATATTTCAAATAGAAGTGTTCGCAGAATAATGAAAATGTAAAATTATAAGCCTTACCGGTGTCATTTTGTCCAAGGCCTCAGAGATGGCGACTATGTGAGCCCCTTAGAGTTTTCGTATTGGGCGAATTAAGCTTTAAATATAGATTATAAAACTCTAAGCCATATCCTTTGGACGGATGAGTCAAAGTTCACAAATAATGGTGTGTTGAATAAGCATAGGAGTGTAAGATGGGCAACGGAAAATCTACACTGGGTTTTTTCGAGGAACCACCAAACTGAATATAAAACTAACGTATGGTGTGGGCTATTAGATAATAGATTGATAAGACCGGTATTTCTTGAAGAAAATTTAGACGGGACGACTTACCTCAATCACCTAAACACCCATCTGAACGATTGGTTGGATGATGTTTCACTGAATGTCCAATCTAGGATTATTTTTCAGCACGTTGGATGTCCAGCTCACAACAGCATCCTGCTGTTGTGGACTATTTGGACAAAGTTTTTGGCCCTATTTATATAGGTACAAATGCCCAAATACGATGACCTGCAAGGTCCCCAGATTTGACTCCCATGGACTATGTTTTTGTGGCTACATCAAGGACCAAGTCTATTCAGATTTTGGCATAGATCCTGTAGTTAGCGTTCACAATCTACAACAACGGATATTAGATGCATGTCGGAATGTTGATCGAGAGATGATCCATGCTGCTACGCATAGACAAATTTTGGAAAGATTAGAACTTGGCTTTCAGCAAGTGGGAACGTCTTCGAGCATCTGAGTTGAGATTTGTTGTTAAAACTGTTATTTTATTAGTCTTGATTATTTCGTTTATGTATTAAATTAATGTGGTACTATTATTTTTATTTGATTTTTGTTGTTTATAAATTAAGTTAAAAATAAATTTCACCATACAATTATCTAAAAACGATGTAACAATTTACAAAAAAATGTCATGTCTATGATTTTCATTAAAAACCTGTACAAATTATAATTCACACTTTAGAAAGAAGAAAGCCCAGAAGAAAGTTTACTAAACCCGCTATCTGATACCGTAGTCATATACAGGGTGTTCCATTTGAAATTTACGAGAAAAATTGAGCTTTGTAAAATGTAACACCCTGTATAAGTGGATATTTCCGCAAGCTATATAACCATATTTTATTATGCTACATTGAGTCAAGAGTCATGTTAATACAGATCTTGACAGGTTATGCGACGACATGGCAGCACTGTCGTGTTGTATCGGAATAAAGTTTCGGACAAATAATTTAATAATATATAAACCGCTGATCCCAGGCCTTTATTGTGGCACATCATTTTACTCACCATGAAGTGCTTTACCAAAAAATAAAATAAAATATAGGGTGTCCCATTTAAAAAATACAAGTTTGGTGTGGCACAGGGAAACTGATCACTCTGTATAAATGAAACTAATTTCCGGTTATGCAGAATACTGGTATATCCATGGATACCAAATTTGACACTTCTATGTAGAGCGGTTTTGAAGATAATTATGTGATCCTCCCAAGTTGCCGAACCCTGTGTATATATATATATATATATATATATATATATATATATATATATATATATATATATATATATATATATATATATATATATATATATATATATGAGCGTATACAAATTTTAGATAATACTATGGATTCTAGTGGCTTTATTTCACGAGAGAACATTAAAACATTGTCAGAACTTCTCTAGGCGTCATTTTTATAATGAAAACTTGCTAAAAATGTCAGGATATTAAGATAACTCATATGCTTGGTATCTAATAGAAAGATGGGCTTTCCCCATTGTTTCTATCACACATTCCGAAGTTATGGCTCTTGTTATTCGAGTTTGCAATATGAATCCTAATCGTTTTCTCTCCTTGTTTCATGATATTGGATATCTATTTGATTGTCCTTTATTAAGGTGAACTGGATACGCGAAACCTTGTTACGTTTAACAGGTCATATTTTTCAATAAGTAACGTGTGAAGCAAAATAATAAGTTGGGGGAGAATCATTATTTTTTTCACTGTTAAAGTTAAATATTTATCGAAACTTTCAGACTGTTGATGTTTATTTTGATAGCCTAGACTTCAGTTTAAAAATATGTAACTCGTTATTACACTTGCTGGAAGAAATTAAATGACAAAACAGATACTTTTATGACTAGCTGATTTGCAGTTGGCATCTGGTACATCTGTAAGCTTTATAGCAAAAAAAAACGGAAGCGATAGCGTGATGAGAAGTACGAATATATCATGCATCATGAGAGAGAGAGAGAGATAGGGGGGGGGAGAGACAGTAAGGAGAGCAGCAAGTGAAAAAATATATAGCATAAACCAGATACAAAAAGTAAAAGTATAAAAGGCAACAATGTAAATTTTCCACTAGGAAAAGAATACACTGACAGCAACAGAAAAGCTCATACGAAAAAATTGTACAAACAGATAAAATCACGGGGAACTGGGTACGTCACCGTAACCTTAAAAGTGTGCTGCTACGCTCCCATGCTCTAGAGCACTATGTCCAAATTTATTTTGTTTATCAGGTTCCATAGCTGTGACATACCTACGTTATTGTTAACCATCCATGCCTATCGAGTTTAATCTACAAGCGGCTTGCTTGCGGTCAACCGGATTTCTCTGTAGTCTTGGACAAAAGCTAGGTTTATACACTCGCGAATTGCGAAATCGCCGCGGAACGTGTTCCTATTGATTTATTTAAAATAATATCGTAAAACTATTGTCTTTTTATTAGATTGTATAAATGTGTTTTATTAATTTTTGTGTGCATACAGTTAGAGGTGATTTTTTAATCAAACTTATGGCTGTTAACACGATCTAAATGTCTTCTCTACTTTTAAGTTTGTGTAGCCCCAATGTTAATTAAAGGCCCCCCTTTATTATACTTACTTGTCTTGTGCTTATATATGTAATATAAAACTAAAAAGAAAGTGAAACAGAAAATGAGTTTATTTACTTTGGTGCTGTATTCGATATTATCTGAAAAAGTAATTTTAGGCGACGTTGTGGAATGTAATTTCGGTAAATTTACAGTTTACTGCACGGAGGGTTTTTAGAATTTTTTTTCAGAAACACGTTTAGAACCCTCCTTGGATGCACAAGCCATGAGACAAATTTGTTGCAAACAACCCCCAAGAAAGGTAAGGGACCAAGAATGAATAGGGTTCCTAGACGGGGAGAAAATATGAGCGGCAAATGCTAAAAAAATATTTAGTCGAACTTTGAAAAGATGCGTTTTCACATTTTGCAGCAATACCTCCTTTAAACCCTGTCTACCCCGCACCGCATCCATATTCGCCCAGGTCCAGTACATTCTTGGGGGTTGCTCCCAAGAAATTTTTCTTGTGCTTTATGCTTTGAAGGTAGTTGTATGCATGTACAAGGAGAAGGAGAACCACCCGTGTTTTTGGGTGAGGGGGCAGAAATCCTCTTCGACCTGCGGGTTCTTCTTCGCCTTCTGCATGCATACAATCACCCTCAATGCATGAACCACAGGATTTTTTTATGTTCAGCTTTCTAGTGTATTTTTTGTTGAGTATATTTCCTGTTCATCAATTTCTTTGTTTGAGTTTTGTATCCAAATTACTGTATAAATATTTATGATAGAGATTATGTTTTTGCTTGCCTTTCTTTACCTTATTTTTACTGTTCCTAAGTAAATAAAGTAATGTTTTATAACTTTCCATACAAGGCTAAATCACTATAATATATTATACTTATGAAAATTTACTACCATAACGCACTTGCTGCGTCCCAGCAAACACGCAACCATCGGCCGTCTGCCGGGATAATGCCGTCTGTGTTGGTTCAGTAACGGCAACGACGAAACGGCGCTTTACCGTTACTTTATTGGCGTTGGCAAAATGCAAATAATAATTACGGTATTCCGCAGTAACTAACCAATGTTGGCTATGCGGTGAGAATGATCGCGTTTTCATAGTACCGGCAAAACGCTGGAGAAGTGCAGGGAAGCCTTAATAGTCCTCGTCTGCTCGTATATCATCGTGAGCCGCTAGTGTTGGCGCATGGCCATGGTGCTACCACAAAAGCAAACAAAATTAAAACAACATGGCGTATGCTTATATGCTGTAGTGCTGTGTGTTTGAAGCTTAATAATCGTAAAGGATAAATTATAAAACGCAAGAAATTGTCTGTCGCAAGGCAATAGGTGAGTTAATCATTTTTTAATTTATTTATAGTCTTATCGCATTATATTAAATGTAGTATTATCACAGTATGCAAATCATGAGCACTTGAATGTATAGTTTGTTTCTAAATTACGCAAATATAGGTAACTGATTTTGGGTCAGCTCTTGTGTTATTCACCATTCGTAAGTAAGGGAACGAAGTAAGATTATTGAGAGTGAGACAATATTTGATTAGTTCGATATAGCTAGTATAACTACTCCTTGAACAACATTATTAAACTTATTATTTGTAAATATTGCGCTGTGGAAAAATTGAACAGTTTTCATTGATATAATGTCTGTTTTTAGGAACAGTGAGCAAGAACCCTTTGTGTAAAGATGCCAGGCAGCACAGTTTGCCTTCGTAATGCAGGATATAGTGAAGAATGTAGGAGACAAAAATATGTGTTAGGAAAAATATTAGTAAGCTAAGCCTGAAATATAACTTAGGTGCTAGATGAAATGTTTTAAATATTTTACAGTTGTGAAAGGTGATACATCCTCTGATGACGCTAACCTTGTTAGTGAAACTAACGTCAAATTTAAAAAAATGTGCTGTGATGAATTGGGTTCGCCAAAAGTGTACCTCTCAGTGCCAATCAAAGGTTAAAATATTCACTTAGTGTAAAAGTTACCTTGGATTAAATTTCAAATCTCAATTAGTGGACAAGCACACAACGTCTCTTGAAAGGGTCATCTTAGGGAATTGTTCATGCAGTCAAGTGTACACGCTCGCAAATGTTCACTCGTTTGTATTTTCACCAATTATTAGATATATAAATATTATACAGGTTGTGTTTCATCTTTTTAAGTTTGTTTATGGGAGTGCATATGTGCTGAGTACACATGGATATTCAGACCATAAGAAAGTATAGGTACCTACTAAAATATTAATCTTCACTTATATTGTTACTTAAATGGATTCTCAGAATAGTGTTTTATTTATGAGTTTATTTATTGAGATTATATTTGGCATTGTTAATTTTGACACATTTGTACTTTATTTATTGTTAATTGCAAAAGTAATTATTTTATTTTTGACATTAAAACGTCTAATACATATAGGCACTTGTTTTTTAATTCATTTTTTCTATATCCTATAATATATGGAAACCGTGTAATGTGTCAATGCAGAGTAGTGCTGGTTCTTCATAGTGGAAGTAGTGGACCACTTAAAATTGAGAACCTGATATAAGTGCCTGAGAAATGCAGATTTGATATTGAAATAAAGTAACCCTGCAGCACTGGTAAAGTGCCTGACCTGTAATGTATGTGCTGGCTAACGTTGGTCGGCTGCTGGCCGGAGTTTCCTATAGTTACCGGCCCAGCATTGTATTCAATCACTTCTCCAGCAATGCAAGTTCCGGGTACCGGCTATGACGCCAATACTGGGCCAGTAATAAAGGTTAGCTGGGGTCCCAAACATTTTATTTTCTTTTCCTCTCGCACAAATATAAAAGTGTTGCAAATTGAATCATAACTTCCACATACCTAGCTGTAATAATCTACTCTTCTGAGAAACACATTCCCATGAAATGAATTTAAGGTCCATGACTTGGCGACAAAGAAAATATTCGTATTCATGTACCCATAAACTTCTGAAAAGTTATATTACTCGAGTTTTAACGAAAAAATGACAATTTTCACGAAATCACCCCTCATTTATCCCCTACCCCCTGAAAAACAACTCGAATCGTTCCTTTGTCTGGTGTTAATTTAATCAAATTTGAAGATGATATCTCAATTCGTCCGAAAGTTATTGCGCCTACTAACAGACAAACGTACAGGCAAACAGACCGACCAACCGACAGACAAACAATTTTTCGTTCCAGAGTTAAGTTTTCTATTTGTTTTGAGACTTTTCAAGCCGTTTTAGCAAAAAAATTCCAAATTACTGTTACTGATATTCCACCCCCAAACAATCAACCCCTAATTTAATTTCAGTACAGAATACCAGATGTTTAATCGAATTTCTAATAAATAAACCAAAAAACGTTATATTTAACGAAAAAATTACAATTTTCACCAAATCACCCCCATTCATCCCCTACCCACTAAAACGATTTTACCCAAAAGCAAGCCGAAGCGATCGTTTGTCTAGTGCTAACTGTATATGAAATTTGAAGGCGATATATCAATTCGTTCTAAAGTTATCGTGGCAGACAGACATACAGACCAACAGACAAAAAAAATTCGTTCCCAAATCATGGTTTCCGTATATTGTGATATTTTTTAAGTCTAAGCAAAAAAAAAGTTCAAATTTTTGTCGCCGATGCGATACTTCCACACTTTGTAACGATGTGGAAGTGAAATAAGCAAATTAGCAAACTATGGGTACCTTCTCTATCAGTTTCTAACTTTCCTGGTTTTCTTCATCTATTTCCGCGACTGTGGTCAATCACAGAGAAGTTTCATCTCACTATCCTGGAAATTTTAGCCGAATTCCCTCCTTCCTGTAAAAAGAATAGGGACGATAACGTGCCCAAGATCGCATGGTACACATGAGCGACGACTCAACGCAATCTTTTAAAGGGCCGAACGTGCAGAATTTGCTCAAACACAATGCCACAATTGAGACATTTCAATTTTCACCAAATCACCCCTTATTTATTCCCTACCCCCTGAAGCGATCTTACCCAAAAACAATTCGAAGCGTTCCTTTGTCGGGTGCTAACTGGATGCCAAATTTGAAGACGATATCTCAATTCTTTCGAAAGTTAATTGCGCCTATTAACAGGGCGGCATACATGCCGAGAGACCGACAAACAAATTTTCGTTCCAGAATCAAGTTTTCTATATGTTTTGAGACTTTTTACGGCGTTTTAGCAAAAAAAAAATTCGAAATTATTGTCACCGATATTTCACCTCCACTTCTTCAACCCCCATTTTAGTTTCAGTACAGAATACCAGATGTTTGAAGAAATTGAAAGTTTTCTAATAATCAAACCCTCAAACGTTATATTACTCGAGTTTTAACCACCAAATCACACCCTATTCATCCACAATCCCCTCGAGCTATTTTACTCAAAAACAATCCGAACTGTTCGTTTGTCAGGGGCTAACTGTATACCAAATTTGAAGACTATATATCAATTCGTTCTAAAGTTATCGTGACTACAAACAGACACACAGACAAAAAAATATTTGTTCCCAAATCATGTGTTCTATATGTTTTGACACTTTTTATGACGTTGAAGCGAAAAAAAAAATTGAAATTTTTGGCCATACTTCCACATGTATTGACGATGTGTAAGTAATAAATATCGCTGATAAAAGCCGACCATCTAAGCACGAGTCCGTGGCGGTAATCGTTTACTTGAGCCCGTCCAAACGGCAAAGTCCCAGCGCACTAGAATTTCATCGCTAGAACTCACGCGCTGTTGCCACATCCTTCTCATAGTAGAAATAATTTAAAAGGCCCAAGAATTCATGAATAAAATATGCACGCATCCATCCAGTACGTTATTGACGTTACCTATATTGACTCAGCAAGTGCTGACGAAGCAAGTGCGTTACGGTAATGAACGATAATACAATTAAAACATGTGTGTTATGATAGGGTGTCTGATACAATTTAGCAAGTGAAACGGAAAAACAATACGTGTATTGACGCAGCAAGTTCGTTACGGTACTGAATACGAATAAAATTAAGACGTGTGTTATGGTAGGGAGTCTGCTATAATTTAGCAAGTGAAAGGGAACCTTAAAAAAGATACCTATGTTGACGCAGCAAGTGTGTTACGGTAATGAATGCGAATACAATTAATACAATTGCTACATTATGTCATACTCCCTACCATAACGCACATGTATTAATTGTATTTGCATTCATTTCCGTAACACACTTGCTGGGTCAACATAGGTATCTTTTTTAAGGTTCCCTTTCACTTGCTAAATTGTAGCAGACTCCCTACCATAATGCACATGGATTATATATATCGTATTCTATTCTCATTCATTACCGTAACACACTAGCTGCGTCAACATAAATATATTTTGAAATTTTCCGTGTAACTTGCTACATTATATCATACTCCCTACCATAACGCACATGGATGAATTGTATTCTCATTTATTACCGTAACGCACTTGCTGCGCGTCAATATAGGTATATTTTTAAAGTTCTCGTTTTAGTTGCTACATTATATCGTACTCCCTAGCATAACACACGTCTTAATTTTATTCGTATTCATTACCGTAACCCACTTGCTGCGTCAATACACGTATATTTTTTTAGTGAATTTTTATTTTAAAAAATTCGCTAATAGAGAGGTATCGATGATGAGACTTTGCAAACATTTTTTCAAATGAGCGCGAGTTAGGACCCCTAGAACCCATATCCGGTGTCAGTTTGAATTTATATATGTTTATATATATATATATATATATATATATATATATATATATATATATATATATATATATATATATATATATATATATATATATATATATATATATATATGTATGTATGTGTGTGTGTGTGTGTGTGTGTGTGTGTGTGTGTGTGTGTGTGTGTGTGTGTGTGTGTGTGTGTGTGTGTATGCGTCTGATAACTCAAAAAATAATTAACCGATTTCGATGCAACTCGGCAAGTGCCTTTATTTTATTAATGGCTTGGATGAGTTCGTTAGACAGGAAAATCGGAGGGGATTTTTCGGGAAAATTTTGAGTTTTCTTTTAAAACAAATCTTTTCTCCGAAAATTACAAAGCCTTTCTAATGAAATTTAACGTATATATTGCTTTAGGAGAGACCTTACTACGTACCAAAATTCAACTTTCTAAGTTTATAGAGAATTGCGTTATTCAAAATTTAAATGTTCTTTCGAAAAAAAATGTTTCCTCCGAAAATCACAAAGTTATTTTGATGAAATTTGGTGGATATCTTGCCTTAGGAAAGACCTTACTACACACCAAATTTAAACTTTCTAAGTTTATATAAAATTGAGTTATCGAAATTTGAAACATTTAATGAAAATTCACTACCATAACGCACTTGCTGCGTCCCGTTAGTTTTTTATTTTCCGTTTCACTTGCTAAATTATAGCAGACTCCCTACCATAACACACGTCTTAATTTTATTCGTATTAATTACCGTAACGCACTTTCTGCGTCAATACACGTATTTTTTTTCCGTTTCACTTGTTAAATTGTATCAGACACCCTATCATAACACACTTGCTTCGTCAGCACTTGCTGAGTCAATATAGGTAACGTCAATAACGTACTGGATGGATGCGTGCATATTTTATTCATAAATTCTTGGGCCTTTTAAATTATTTCTACTATGAGAAGGATGTGGCAACAGCGCGTGAGTTCTAGCGACGAAATGATAGTGCGCTGGGACTTTGCCGTTTGGACAGGCTCAAGTAAAGGATTACCTCCGTGGCAACCTTATTAAGGCGCCTTTTAATAATTTTGTCAAATATATCGGAATAAATGTGTGCTTTTGTAAAGGTGTGACTATATATGCATCAAGATTATTCAAGATTCTCGCTTATTAAAATTTGAAATATTTTTATAACTCTTTGCAAAAAAACAGTTGCTGTATGTAGCCTTTTTTATACTTTTATTTACTATTTACCTTTTTTTCTAAAAAAATTCGCTACCACAAGTAACTTGCTGCACACAAGTTTTTTAACAAATATTTACTGTTTAACAAAAGGAATTCTTAATACAAATTTGTTACCATTACGCAATTAATGCGCCCACACTTTTCTGTAATCATAGGTATACTATATCAACACGCAAAGGTGTTAAGCAAATTGCTTATTGCATAAACTTCAAGACTATCGCGACGAAATACATTCGACCAATAAATTATTGTACGTCCGCCTAAATGGTGTATGCAGGGGTTGCATACATGTTTGAAAAATATATTTGCAGCAAATGAGCATTAAAAAATAATATATAAAAAAGGCATAATAAATGTTGAAAAATAAATTTGCCGCCAATAAAGGCAAAAAAAAATGTAAGACAGCTTTTTTGAAAATATTTGGCAATAAAAGAAGAAAATATAAAAGTTATGAAAATCTGGTTTTTCTTTAAATCAAATGTTTTTAATGACAAAATTGAATAAAACATATCATTCGATTTTTTTACAACAATAACAGAACTGCCTGTCATTATTTATAGTTTGTTTATGTGTGGACATTGTAATTCAGGCTTACAACTATTTATATCTTCTTCAAAAACAACGGTTTATCCATAAGTATATTTATTTATATCTCAACATTTTTTACACAAATAACTTTAATGGCATGACCACATATTCAATCTCAAATGATTTTTTCTTCATTGCCTATATACATGTATAAAAAAAGAAGTACTTAACCTTCTGCCCTCCACCATAAATTTTCAAATGTACAACTATGCATTATAAAATGTGAAAAAGTAGATGCCATCAAAGATAACTTTCTTGAAAATAAATGCATAATAATATGTGGCTTCACTTTAAATGACATTTTTATAATTAAAATATGGAATAAATCTTATATCAATCGATTTTTTTTATTAGAAAATGACCTTTTCATTAAGGTGAGTCGGGATTGAGTTTCATACATATTTACATATATAACAACCTTACCCATAAGTATGTTTATTTGTATCTAATAAGTCAACATATTTTTTTACACAAATAACTTTATTATGTAAGCCATTTTAAACATATAAAGAATGCGTATTGCTCCGCGCGCAGATAAGTTGGCATTTTTATTTCAATTTCGCCTATATGTCATGTTTTGCAACTAAATATGAAGCAAAGATCAATATTAGGCTTCAGCCAGTCGGCCAGACAAATACTTAAAAAACTCTGGACGCAGCAAGTGCGTTATGGTAGTGAATTTTCGTTTAAATGTTTTTATTCCAAATATGTGTGTTTTCTTTTTAAGAAAGCAGGCATCAATGTTGGTTACCAGTATAACCTATATAGTAAAAACAATGTGCCATGTTTTATAAAAATAACTTTATTGTGTGAAAATGTACAAAAATTTCCAAAAGTAAGCTTAAAGTGTTCCCGGAAAAACTCATTTCTTGGTCAACCTTATAGATTAATAGCAAATTGGGCTATTCAAACATGAAGCGTTTGATCAAAATTCGCTACCATAACGCACTTGCTGCATCCAGAATTTATTTTCTTACAAACATGCATTATATTTCGATGGAAAATGCAAAAATGCAATAACATAAGGCGTGTTTGATTAAAAAAAAAAAGGAAATTTTTATCACCAACGACTTATGGGCCAGCCTGTGATTGTAGAAATATTTTTTAAGATGTAGCTCAAGACACCCTATAATTAATATATACAATTTTTTTTCATATCTTGTATAATAACGGATATATTGAGCTTTATTGATTTTTTACGAAAATTCGACAAAAATTATATACCATTAAACGATAAACTCTATAGCTAAGGCTACTGCCAAGCATCAGAGACAGGGTCTATTTCAAATGAATTTTCTGGAAACATTTTAGTAAAATGAAGGACAATGACGGTTGAAACTAAGACTTCAGTGTTTGTAAAACATCCTTCTTGAGACATTTGATTTCCATACCCCGTATTAGATTCAAGTTATTTGCCTAAATGTTGCCGATTTTGACGTTTTAAATCGCAATTTTGACGTTTTGAGGAAAACCCCAATTTATTTTTCTTTAAATGCCTATAACTTTTTTGTCTTTTTACCTACATAGCTAAATTTTGGTAGCTAACTAACCTATAAGGATCTAAACCCGCGTACTAAATTTGGTTGCCCTTACTTTGTTAATTCCGGAGATATGAATTTTTTTCAAAAGAAAACACAAAATTTTCCGGGAAAATCTGGGCAGATTTTCCTGGCTAACGAACACATCCAAGCCATTTGCAAAAGGAATTTATTCACCAAATTTAATCAAAATCGGCCCATTATTTTTTGAGTTATCGGTGTGATACACACACACATATATATATATATATATATATATATATATATATATATATATATATATATATATATATATATATATATATATATATATATATATATAAACATATAAAAATTGAAACTGACCCCGGATATGTATTCTGGGGGGCCTAATTAGCGCTCATTTGAAGAAATTTTTTTCAAAATTCAAAAGTCGAGATCTCCTCATTAGTGAATTTTTTTAAGAAAATTCACTAAAAGCGGTATTCTCGATCGAATCGCTCCTCTATTGTAGTGTCGACTTTACGATGTGTCGGCGCAACGAACTGTCGGCCGAACGATACTCCACGAACTTAAAGACTACCGCGATGAAATACATTCGACCAATAAATTATTGTACGTCCGCCTAAATGAATTGGTGTATGCAGGGGTTGCATACATGTAGGTGCTGTCCGTCGAACGATACGCACTCGCACGGGTCTGCCTATTATAATTACTATGTTGCAAAAATCATGAGGAAATAAAACTGTAAAATTCGTTAGAACCTGTAGGTCGTGTAGTAGTATCTATATGCAGCATAAACTTTCACATATTGTATATTCTGTTGTGATGAATTCCTACTTATTTCCGAATGTGCTATTGTCACTACAAAAGGAACGCCAAGAAAGATTAATATCCTTGAATGTTTATGTTAAGGTGATACATTTTAATTGCCCCTATCTTTATACACTTGATCTCGTTCAAGATTACATGGACGGCACGGCGGAAAGGAGCAAGATAAACTTTTCTTGAGAAAGACACAGCTGTTAAACATTCTGTATGAACTTTCTTTTCAATCTATGAAGACATCGAAATTACTTAGTTCGTCAGTTGATTTCCGATCGCAAAGCCCGTTTCTCTGTTACGGTCTATTTTTTATTAAATTCGATATACATACAGCATGTTTCTGAAACTGAAAAGAAACATTTTAACCATGAAATAAAAACTTAAAATCATCATAATTGATGTACTGTAAGTTTTTCATTAAACCTCTATTATTTTGGATTAGTATGTAAAACTTAATGATATTGAGATTCGGTTTAACATTCTGCCATTACTGAGTACGTGTTAATACGGTATCATCTACTTTATTTGAGTGTATGTGTGTCGGTGATGACTACTGTATGGCCTCGAAAGCTAGGTCAATTAGCCACAAACTGTTGCATTAGACAGACGTGATGTAAGCAAAGCGCCAATTTAGTGAATAGAGCAGCTAGAAGCTAGGAGTGTATGCGTTACAAAATGAATCTTACCTAAATAAATACTTTATTTGACTATTCAGTTGATTATTTATTTCTTTAAATATATAGATTAACATGTATATAAAACCAGTTACTAATGTAAACAGAGTTAGACAAATAAAAGCCTAAAAAGTAAAATAAGAAGCAAAAGAAAAGTGACCTAAGTATTAGGTAGTCTCTGAAGCTCAGAAAAAATCACTATAAATTATAAGTTCTGAATATGTCTGCTGGGCAATCATTATAAAGATGACACATAAAATAAACGAGGGATTTTATTAAGATATTCGTTCTTGAAACAGGAAGAGTAAATGTACTTGCATTTCGAGTATGATACTGTGAGGATCTTGTACAAAAGGATATCTAGGAAAGAAGTTGATGACAGTCAATGTTACCATGGATGACCTTATGCAAAAAAGACATTGTATTATTCGTCGTTTTTCTAGAGAGTCGAACTAAAATCTGGCTAATAAAAAATTCTGGATAATCATGTTCACTGAAGAAAAATAAATAATTCACAAATTTACGTTGTACTGACTTCAAAAGACTTTTATAAACAGAGTAGAAAGGAGACCAGCACAGATTAGCAAATTCTATGATATTAAATCAAGACATGTAATACAAGGGGTTAACTTCTCTAGTGAATATTATGGATGGACGAAACCCTAATCACTAGTCGATGTATTTTCAATAGAAGCAATAAGCATTGTTATTTTGTAGAGAATCCTCATTTCATACAAGTCAGGATTTAAATCTGTTACACAGTTAATGTATGGTGTGGTCTTTTAGATAATAAATTACTTGGTCCATATGTCATTCAGGAATACTTTACTTTCCAGTCTTATCCACATTTACTTAATGATTTTAAAGAGATGCTAACAGTAACTCTCTAGACACTAAATAACCTAAAATGGTTGCGGCAAGATGGAGCACCCTCACATAATATCAGAACTGTCACTAAGTATTTAATTCTCATATTCCCATGTAAAAGAGTTCACACTTTCGTGAAACCATCTGACCAAGGGCGAAAAAAAAAGATAGGAAAATTTGGAAGGGATGCTATCGAGATTTTTATTTATTTACACAATCCAACAGCATTAACATGCAGTGAAGGATTGGAAATAATACAAAAGAAAATACAATCTAAATAATTAATCACAAACATATTACGTTCCACGTGGTTCTGGATTTGTTGCCTAACAAAACACAGCTTTTCAAACTACTAATTTATTAAAACCAACTATTTTCCAACACATGTATCAACTAAAATATTTTTCTCTATTATTAAATGTCCATATAACTATATTTCACTATTCGCCTTCTATGATCGCTTCTTAAATACCAACACTTACTGCTGACTTGCTTAATACTCTATGATCACTTACTCTGCACCCTACTAATTCAATACTGAACTAACTCACTCTATGTTCGTCTATTTATACTCTCCATAGAGATTCTACACCTTCTTCACTTTTCTACATCTGTCACTTCTGGACCCTTCTAGAAATATCATTCCAGTGTTGGGTGTTACCAACACACTACAACTGACCATAGAAGTTACAAAGTCCATAAACTTAATTCCCATACACAAATGTGACACTGCCCCCCTCTTATATTCGATCCTCCCGGTCGAATTCTGACATTTCTTGGTATGGCGTAAGTATGTTCATGTGGACCACCTTCATCTTGCTCTTCCGGCTCCTCTGAATGCGATAGATAACGTCATTGATCCTTTTAACCACCTTATAAGGACCTTCCCATAATTTCTGTAACTTCGGTGACCGTTCCTTGCGTCGTACTGGATTGTAGAACCACACACGATCTCCTTCTTTAAAACCAGTTGAATTAGCTCGCACGTCATAACGGGACTTCATGCGGTCGCTTTCTATTCGTATATGCATTTCGACAGCAAAGTTGATGGTTTTCCTTCTCGTCAATATGTCGAAGCTTTCTTCAAGAGAAGGTCTTACGTGGTACTGGCTCTTAATGTCTTCTCCACCTGCTTTTGGCTGAGTAACTGGGTCGTCTCTTCCTCTGACAGCTCTCTTCACTGGAATGGAACTTTCAAGGCAGGCGTTGCTCTTTTCCTATATGGTGATTTTGCATGAGGTCATTGAATGATCCCCGAGGGAAATACTATGACTTACCCTCGGTAGAATGCCTTCTTGTCAATCGTGGACTTCTGAGAAAAGCTACCCTTACTCGTTGCACATTTTTAGGAGTTCCAGCTGATACAGGCCTACCTGTTGATTTATTATATAATGCGTTGTCCATCTTAAAATGGTATTCAGAGTCGGAGGAAAAATTAAAACAAGTACAAAACTGTCTTTTTGTAAGGAAAACAGAATCATTATTTTACACAAATTTTCAGCAACAAAAGCGTGATGTTCTGCAAGATTATTCACGAGAATATTAAATTATTACTGACTGCAGGATTTTAGTTATTGGTTTCCTTGGTGTTCAAGGGGTTTTTAAAATGAATATTTGATAATTTCCGGTGCATCTAATTTTATTAAACACCTTTATTTCTAATTAAGCACATTTTTATCTCTTGTTTCGATTATAACTAGACGTGTGTAGGGTTTCGATATTTCGAGCCGGACCTTGGATTCGAAAATATGTTCGCACTAGCGATGTTAAAGTAGTTCGAAGTTCCAAATATGTAATTCTCCAAAATAGTTCGGACCTCGTTGCTCAACAATACTTCGAAATTTAACTTTATCGGCATTGAATGCTGCCAAAGGTAGTGAACTTGAAGCACCATTAACTCGGTAGCGGCACTTTAAACTCGTTATCAATCTCATTCAGTTGATAGCGTAATTTCAGGAGATTATACTCATGCATATTTTTGACAGTTGGTGGGATACATTGAGACATGAAGGGGCCATTTAGCAATCACTTTTTTTTATATATCCTAGCCTCCCAACACCTTTTTTTGTAACATTATGATGGTGGTGTTCGAAGGCAATCGGTAACGTAAATTTTCAGAATTTGAGGATAGTTGCAGATTGCCTTTGGAAAATGCTGGTTTCAACATGCTTTATTCAATGGGCTGAAACAGTTAAATATTTACAATCAGGAGTTATTTAATACCTATCATGTTCACTTTGAACCCTCTCAATCTGTTTGCTAAAACCAATGCCAAAGAATAACAACGACATATTTATAATTGAGCCTATCTATAGATATATAATTCTAAAAAAGTTTAAAACATTTTTCGTTTTTGTATTTTTGATTTAACATTGGCCCACCTCCACAAATATCAGCACCGGAAGGCATTTTCACCCAATCAACCTGCAAATGTTGTCGAATATTTCTAAATTTTGTATTTAAGGAAATGATATATGAAGAATTGTGGGTAGTTCGATGTTCAATTTTGAATTTTTAAAAAGTTCGAAGGTCGACTGTGAACCTTAGACATACTATTTGTGAGGTTCAAAGTTCGAGGCAACATATTTGCTTGGGTTTGTTCATAGTTCGGTTCGAACAAAATATAGGTTCGCACACCTCTATAACCGTTATTTTTGGAACTAACTGTATATTTTAGTTACTTTTTAATGCAGAACAAAACTTTTGAGTTGCTTTATTAATACTTACCAAAATATATTTTTTACCACTTTTCACAAGAAAGTTCTTCGGCCTCCAAATGTGTCCGGTAATTTTGGCTTACCTTTATTTTTGAAGCCTGAACACAACTCAATACATAATGTTTTAGTGTATTTATTTGGATAAATAACAAGAGTAGAAAGAAAATTTCATCAAACATGATTAGGAACAAATTAAAAAATGTATAAAAATTTAGTACATCTAGCTCTGAAGCAACTGTTTGCATGTATTATCGACAATTTCAATTGAAACTCCTCTGGTTTCGGTACCAGTGGTCATATTACCCAGCTTTGAATGGACATCATACCGTAATTTTCTTCCTTTTGTAGCCCTTGTATCAATGTTTCTCTTCATTTTCTTCCTAATACTCAGCAATTTGATCCATTTTGTACTTAACTGAATAGAATTGGATTCTCCAGCTGATTTCATAGAAATTAATTCTGTTACTAACTGCAAATAAAAATCATCATCATCATATATATTTTTATTATATTCTTCTGTGCTGTTTTCCTTTTCAATTTCACTATTTGTGTCGTTTTCTTTCCTTTCACCTAAAATGTCATAATTTGATCTTTTACATTGTGTCCGTTTAATTAGCCTTTGTTTATCACTAAGGATAAAATCAATTTGATTTAAAACTGAATTTGAAGTTAGATTCGACTTCATTGCTCCAATACTAGTTTTCTCATTCCATTTCTGTATGACACTGTTACGATATTCTTTATATCGTTTAAATTGTTTTGAAATATCTGTTTCATACTCAGATATCTTTCTCTTTTTCCTCAATGGTTCATCTGTTTCATTATCAGACTCATCTTTCATAGAAATTTCATCTTCAGTGTCACTTGGAATCTCTTCGTCGTCATCCTCTTCTTTTTTACTTGATTGCTTATCGAGCTTTCTAGTTTCTGGATACTTCTTCTGAACTAGCTGCTGAAGAAGTAACAATCTATCCAGAATACCAGTAACGTTTTTCTTTGTTTCTGCAACTTTTTTGGTAAACTCTGAACCTGCTTGTTTTTTAATCTCATTGAAGGTATCAGTTTGTGGCATCTGATTGGCAACAGCTAAACATTTCTGTAGTTGCATCCTAAGATTTATAAGGTCTTCCCACGTTTTTAATTGATTTCGGACACATATACCTTTAGTAACTTGATTTGAGTCATTTTTACTGGTAAAATTCTTAAAATTACTTTCATTTTCATCATAAGTCGAATGCTCCTTTTCATCATTTATACTATCGTCTTCATCAAAGTCTGATTCTGATTCATCTTCTACACTGTTATCTTCATCCTCACCTTCTTCTTCCTCATCACCTTCTTCATCGTCATCTGTTTCATCTCCATCTTAAAAGAAAACATTATTAGTCCTACATAAATTGAGGAAGACATGTTGTCAACCAAAAAATTATTGTTTATGAAGGCTCTTATATATAATACTATTAAACCATACAAAAAAAAAGTGTTTTTTGGGGTGCTTCTGCTTTTTGTTTAGTTAAAGAATGAATTGTTTAAATTTGGTACACATCAGATTGTGCTGTGGGTAGAAAAAGAAATATTCGCCTATTTTTTCCTTACTTATTTTTTAGGGGTAGTAGTTCAAGGTTTGATGGAAACACCACAGCACAAACTGTATTAAACTCCTTGCTCTTTGTTTACTTTTACCTACCCCCCACCCCATCCCCAAACCTGTACTTGTTTGTGACTGCCAAAAGATTAATTAAGGAAATTTATGTATGCATTATGTACATGACTACAGTCTATTATTTATTTATTTATTTATTTATTTATACATACACCATCCAACAGCTTAAAAGCCAAATTAAGGATGGGCTGATACACAAAATATAATAACAAACAATAATCAAACAAATTACACAAAAGAGAGTCACAAATTACATCGCTTTGAAAAACATTTTCATCTCTGATATATTACATGAGAAGATATCTAGGCGGTCTTGCAGGACAGAGTAATCATTGCACATCTGGAAAATTGGAGACGATCGCAGCTATCGCTTACGAGCAGTCGGGAGATAGAATGTGCCTGGAAAACATGCTGCAACACGAGGCACATTGAAATTAAGTTGCTGAAGCAGATCAGGGCAATCAAACACAGAATGAACCAGTTTGTATAAAAATATAACGAAACTGCACTGCCTGTGCATCGACAGACTCTGCAGACTAAAGCGAAGAAGTAAACTTTCCTGAGGAAAACCAATAGAAGGATATTGACCATCCTCACGAAAGCTAAGAAATTTTAGAAATTTCCTTTGCACCGATTCTAGACTTGCCACATGTATTTCATAAGTAGGAGCCCACACAACTGAGCCATATTCAAGTCGGGAGCTAACCAGACAACGAAAGAAGAGCAGGGAGAGGGTGTCAGTCACTGAGAAATGTTTGCTGTTTCTTATCAGAAACCCAAGAGTTTTGTAAGCAGAACTGACAGTCTGCTCATAGTGTGGTTTAAAAGATAGAGTACCATCAAAAACAATTCCACGGTCCCTAACTGCCCTGGGGCGATTAAGCAAAAGCCCCCTTATATTGTATCTGAAAGTAATTGAGTGCTTATTTCGAGTAAAGAACATCACACAACACTTCGAAACATTCATAGAAAGACCACTCTGACAGCACCATACATCAAACATCTGAAGACAGTTCTGAAGCTTCAAACAGTCAACAACACTCGAAATATTTCCAAAATCTTAATATCATCTGCATACATTAAAATAAATATATTAAACAGTAGTGGACCGAGTATGGAACCCTGCGGCACTCCCGAAGTAATGTGATAAGTGTTATATTTGAAGCCCCCAACGTCAACCAATTGCCTCCTTCCATCTGGGTAAGATCTGAATAAGCCAAGCAAGCCCTCTGACAATCCAATAGCCCTCATCCTGTTAATTAGAACAGAATGATTTAGTCAATCAAAAGCCTTAGATAGATCAGTATACACAACATCAATCTGTGAAGAGCGGTCGAGAGCAGACGCAATGAACTGTGTAACATCGACTAAATTCATATATTATGTACTCCTTTTTTACCTAGTATTTCAGACCTTTTTTTAGAATAACAACGTTATACCAAATCAGTTTCAACATTAACACATTCGCTGCAGGTGCAATATGATCTAACCCGACCCCGGTGCGACAAGCATATTTAGGAATAGATTTGACTAACATGGTTTATTTCAATGTCTTAAAATATTTTCTTTTAATTGGTATATCCCAATCACAAAAAAAAGTGAATGTTGTACATACATGAAATTCGCACCTATGTTAAGTCACATAACCTATATGCGGCAGGTCGTATATTTGTGTTATATTTTGCTAGTTTTATTTCTAGGTAGAGAATAAATACGAAGTTACTCTTAATTATTTATTAGCAACAACAAAACCATATATAAGTATATAGTTATATTTTTGTTGTTGTTAATAAATATGTAAAAGTAAATTCGTGTTTATCTCTATATATAGAGAAAATAAATGACAATAATAATAAGTAAACAAGCATTTCTACCTAAACCTAAAACATATAAATCTGGATAAAGCTAACAGAAATATAATTCTTAAAATGAAAAAAAAATACAAATGTGGGCAGGCCAGGTCATCATAACTTATCTAATGTCGAAGTTCTTGATGATATGACTTGAGACAATCCCCTATTGTCTCCTTTCTTATCTTATTTGCATGACAAACTCTACACCTCTCTAATTTTTCTCCCTTTTTAATTTGGCAGGTGGTAATGGACTTTTCCTTTACGTGATAGTAAAGGATTTTTTCATGCCCGAGGAGGTACCACCCCTTGCATCAAAGGGCCGATGAAGTCTCAACGGACATTTCTGGTTCTGGTGTATGAATTCTGGAAGAAAAGACATACTTTGGAGAAACTCTCTCAGGGCTGCAACTAAGTTCATCTGTTGCATTTACTGGTCACCTTCTGACAACAACTTTGTCCAGCTCTTCGACTACCTTTCTGAAAAAACCGACCATCTGATTTCTGAATATCCTTCCTCTGAGGTCACTATTCTTCATGACTTCAATGTCCATAATAACGAATGGCTAGTTTCTTCAAAAACCGATCCACAGGGGAGAGGAGTGGAGGCCTTTGCAGTCAGCAATTCGCTACCCAATATGGTTCAGCAACCTACTTACTTTCCTCGCATCCCAACACACAGCTCAAATCCCTTGGATCTCCTTCTTGCTACAAAACCTAAATGCTATAAGACATCAGTCACCGTCCCCCTTGGTAGCTCAGACCACGACATGGTCACCGCTTCCTGCACAATTCAACCCGAGGTCACACAGTCATCACACCCAAGTATCATTTGGCACTACAACTCCGCGAACTGGAACGAAATGCGGGATTACTTTTCCTCATTTCCATGGGCGTCTGTCTGCTTCTCTCATCCAGACTTCTCTGATAGCTCACAAAACATCACTGAAATTATCCAAGCTGGCATGTAATTATATTTCACATACACAGAAAACCTCTTTAGCTGATTAAAGGCCCTGGTTCTCTAAATCCTGTGACAACCCAGACTTGAAAAAGTCAAAGCTCACAAAACGCTTCTACACAATACCAGTCAAGAAAACCATCAAGCATTTAAAGACGCAAGAAACCGCTATGTTTGCATTATTTCTGATGCAAAAAACTCATTTAATAACCACATCAAAAACAAAGTCCTCTCAAGCTCCAATGGCAGCAAACCCTTCTGGACTCTTGCTAAATCTATTGGAAATAATTTCTGCAAGAGCACGTTCCCACCTCTTGTTTCAGGGGATGAAATTGTTTCTACTGCTCTGGACAAGGCTGAACTTTTTGCATCGTTGGTCGCCAGCAATCAAGTCGATGCAGTAGACTGAGTAATCTTCTTTCTTTTCTTATCCGTGGTCGGGCTTGTATCTCGCTGCAATACTCTAGACTGGTTGAGGCCATCTGGCATCAAAGTAGAGCTGGGCATTGAACTGTGATCCAATACATCAGAAAACCCAATTGAGTTGAAAGAAGGTGCATTCCCACCAGCAAAAACACCATCAACAATGCGAAGTAAATCCAAGCTGCTGCCCCTCAGAGCATCCATTTGTGATGCAACAACGTGCAATTCTGTGACTAGGGTTTTCATCATATCCTGTAGTTTTGAATCAATGATTACAGTGACATCCTGTCGAAAGGCATCAAGTTTAGCAGCAAAAGTTGGCATAGCAGTAGTCTTGATACTTATGCCAGCCTGCGAATTACAGGCCAAACAACTAGGACAGGAAAAGATAAGTGATCTTCTCTTTAAAACAGCAGTTCACATTTCGTTGTTGAGAGACCCGCACATGACTGACAATATTGACTATTACACCAGTCACACCTTGCAAGCTGCACGTCGCCCAATGTTGGAAAACAACCGCACTTAATACACTGAGCCATAGTATAAATCAGAAGCCCCAAGAGAATCAACAGGTGTACGCCAATGGCTGAAATAATTTGCAGATCAGATAAGGTTCGGAATATCAAGTTCTCAGCTGAAATTACTTATCACCAACAGACTACTTATAAGTTTTTTCACTATGCTCGATAACAATAACAATGCACTACAAGACGTTCAATATCAAAAAACGTCACCCTACAATGCATTTACAATTAAAATAATATTGGCATCGAAGGGGTGCACTACAGTTAACTCCCAGTAAAAAAAAACAGTATTTAAATCCACTAAGAACACACAAAAAAGGGTCAGAAACACGCCAAGAAAAACAACACAGCTAAAGTTGCGGCTGAGTTTAATCTGACATTCTGACAATCTGATTTAATTTGACAAACATGCTCCCTTATTAAAGCCCAGGATCCATAAGTACCCAGCGTGGTTTGATACTTCCATTATTAGGAACATCAAACCAATGGCTCGCCACTTTGCACATTTTAAAAATAGTAGATCTGAATATCAACTTCAAGAATTTGGACACTTGAGGTCAGTTATTAAGTGTCATATCTCGGCGCCTTACAATGCCTCCCTGCATTATGTCAAGACAGCCATAAGTGTTGACGTTAAAACATTCTGGTCATACATCCAAAACAAGAGGCGATCTTCAAGAATTCCTGGTTTGATGGAGGATGATAATGGTGGCAGCGGGGATGATCAACTTAACCGCAACCAGAAATTACCAAAACGGTGCACACCACAAGAAAGTGTATGTAATGTAGTCATAAGCTAAATAACATTTACGGAAAATCCATAAATAACAGATTAATTGATATATTAGGTTCTCAAAAGTACACGATTTGCAAGTTTTGAACTGTCAATTTTCAGCAGCGTTGCCACATTTCATATTTAATCACAAGAGTGTTTTGCAGCTTCAACGAAATAAAAGATCTAAAATGCTTTTTACACACAATCCTGCCGACCTGACCTTCTGGGCCTGAAAACACCTTCTATCTGCAATTGAATAACAAGAGTGTTTTGCCGCTTTAATTAAATAAAAGATATAAAATGCTTTTCACACATAAGCCTGCCAACCTGACCTTCTGGACCTGACAACACATCCTATCTGCATCAAATATGTCAATGAAACAACAGTCATAACCTCGAGTGCAAAAATATATGTTTTTGTTGCAAATCGAAACGTTTGAAATGAGTTTATCATTGAAAGGTTATTAAAAACGACATATCCCACATTATTTAACTTTATTAAGGTATGCACAACTGTTTTAAGGCCATATTCTATTATAATCACATACGTAGTGGCGGTTAAGTCGACCGTTCCCGGTGGCAGCGAACGAAAAAGTCTGTGTGCCTGTACTTGTTTCATTAAGTTATAAGGCGACAATGATCAATACATATATTAGATATTCCACATTGCAAAAGAGCCTCAAAAATAGTGGCTTTTCAGTAACTAATCGAACGGTAATCAACTAAACGTACTTCGTATAAAACATTGGGATCAATTAATTGTCTTACCTTCCTCACTGAAATCTTCCTCGTCAGAACCTTTTAGCGTTTTTCTGGTAGCCTTTTTGCCAATGTATCTCTGGTCGACATCAGCCAGTAAACTGGCATTTAGCTTTCGCAATTTACTTGGAACGGCGTGCACTTCTGGATCTTCATTTCGCTCTTTTTCAGATAATTCTACCTGTTCAAACGTTAAGTCGTCTTCTTCTGGATCAATGCCTCTCGGTGCGGCATTTAAAACACTTTGTATTTTATCAGCAAGCGTATCTTTCGACATTGTTTTACAAGTTTAGATCGTACGAACATATAAACCAAATAAATCTTATACTATTATACCACATTAATAAATTATAAAAGACTGTTCAGTTTTAGGTTAATGTCACACGTTGTTTTGAAGACGAGGGTCTCGCCACTCGCCACAGGCCACAGTAATCACCCGGTTGCATGGATCATGAGCACTTTGCAAAATATTTTAACTAACTAAATAAAAATCCTCCCTGACGTACTGCTTACACACAATGCTACCAACTGACCTGCTCTGACATCAGTTTGCCCAATCAAAGGCTAAACGAAGGAAAAAGGGGAAGGAAAAGTAAATTATGCTCACATGAATAGCAGGGTTGATTTTCCTTCCCCTCTTAGCTTTTGATTGGGCAGACCAATGCCAGGAAAGTCAGCTGGAAGGATTGTGTGTAAACAGCACGTCAGGGAGGTCTTTTATTTCCTTAGTTAAAATATTCTGATTCTGCAAAGTGCGCTTGATCAATGCAATGGGTCATTACTGTGGAGAGAAGCTCGTGTTTTGATGTTATTATTATTTTCCTTTTCGTTTTCTCCTTTTCTACAGTCCATAGATAACAGTAACACATATTAAGAGCGTTCAGTTGAGTTAACTTTTAAATATGTTGAGTTGTTTAGGCTGCCGAATTGCAAGACTCAAGTGTATTTTATTGGTAAGTGTGAACCAAATTTTTTCGAACTTAGTTACTTAATTTTATTAGTTATAAATAAACTAATTTAGAGCTGCATTCTGAAATTTGTAGTGATTATGACAACGAAGCCAACATTTTGGTTAATTATGATTAAATTACAACATGATTAGATTAGGTTCACCCAAAGTTCAATATGCTTTTTTTTCAGAAGACTTCATATAGAAAGAAAAAACAGAAGCGTATTAGAAAATATGTATCTATATTATTATTAAATAATTTGCTAAATCTAGTAGCTGAACTGATATATCATGCAAGAGGTTCAAACATTGCAAATTATCTTATTATTTTTAAAAACCTTTCATAGTGAATCCTGAAGGCAGCTATTCTTTAATTGAGTTTATTCTATGCTTTTAAAATTCAAATAAAACTGCCCTAATCCATGTCATATGATTCTCTAAATCCTAGGTAAACGTTGCAAGAAAGATCGCTTATTACTTTGTGACACAAGAAAGGGCGCAAGCCTATATGTATTTTTTGGCGTAATAATCTTAGGTTCGAAATTTATATTTTTTTTTTTTTTTTTTATTTTTTATTTAATATTATTGGCTGCGGCATCTCAGGCCATTAGCACATTCTTTCCCATCATTTAATATTATTTACAAATTTTCCAGACAAAGTCAACTTGGCTCGCCCGGGAATCGAACCCGGGACCTCTCGCTTTGCAGGCTGGCACCTAGCCACCTGCGCCACGAGGGCGTCTGAAATTTATATTTATGAACGCAATTGTTGCAACCTTTGTCAATTTTTTCTGTGATATTAGAAAACTTTAAAGAAAAATCACTGGTGTGTCAGACTCACTTTCACACGAACTTGCGAAATGCGCAATTAAAAAAAAAAAAAAGTGTTACGACCCCATTTGCGAAACTAATTCATATTGGTTTATTTTAAGTAATATTGCGATATTATTTTAAATGAATCAAGATGAATAGGTTTTGCGGCAATTTCGCAATTCGCGCCTGTGTGAACCTAGCTTTAATCCGTTGAACGCGAAAGTTGACTTGCAGTGACTCTCAACTGTTGGAAGATTTAGTCAACAAGATTATTTACTTATTTATGTTGACAGAAATAAAAGTAAATTTTGACCATAAGTCTTGTAAATGTTAGTTTACCTAGCTGCCATTGGCTGTGGCGACAAAATTTTGTCATTTGCCATTTCAAGAGTCAATATGTCAATTTGCTTTGCTTCATCGTAATAGAAACATGTTTATGGTGCAAGTAATTACACGACTGTTAACAGATTTGTCGGCTGAACGCGCACATAAAGATAAAAAGAAAATGGACAGCAGAGACCACAGAAAAGTTATATGCTGTGGTGCTTTGAATATAAAATATCTATGTTCAAAGCTATGGTATTAAAAGAAAGTTCTTATCATTACTCTTTTTTTTTCAGCTGAGATGTGAAGATTAGGGTAGAAGGCACATAGAAAATACCAAATTTTCTCTATCATAGTATCTCTATTGAAATGCAAAATGAAAGGTACTCCACACAAATGACAGTTGAAGCAAATTTTCAATAGAGAGATGGGGTAGTAAAGAAGACTCATTCTTCTTCTTACTCATTAACCGTAGGCAATATTTAACTATTTTTAGATTAACTTACAACTAGTGTAGGCGATAGCAAATGTTTTAACCTACGGATAAACCAAAACCAGGTAGAAAAATGGGAAAATTACACAAATATTGCAAATTAGCCTTATCTCTGCTGTGTGTGCGCAAAAGAAATAATCTCTCCTTTTATTGTCGATCTCACTTGTGCCTTCTTTCCAGTGTGAGTACCATTTCAATGCACTCCATCATTGAAATGTACACATTTACGCAAAGCCGAAAGATGTCAGTTTGAACAAAAATATCTCATAATAAGTCATTAACTCTAAAAGATTGCTTCTGCCCTCATTTTTGTTGTGATTTTCATTATCTACACCCTAAAACATGTCTGTAGTATTTATGAATATGTTTTGTGTTTTGTTTCTTTAACGTGGGCCTATTTCCGCGACTATGCCCAATCACTGACGCTGGGGAGCAGTTTCACCTCACTATCCTGGAAATATTTCCGAACCTGTTTTTCTGTAAGAAGGGTAGGGATATTTAACGTGCCCAACATCGCATGGACACAGGTCCGACGGCTTTACGCCCCCTCCGAGGGTGGAACGTGTAGACATTTAACTTGCTCAAATACAATTCCAGAACCTCGGTTGATGTTAATGTTACAGTTTGTACTGAAAAACCCTTCGGTTATTTATTAATATGAAATATTTTATAACCGGCTTACTTTGCCTTCATCATTTCGCTTATGTCTAAGGTTAAGAAGCAACCCAGCAAACACGCAACCATCGGCCGTCTGCCGGGATAATGCCGTCTGTGTTGGTTCAGTAACGTCAACGTCGAAACGGCGCTTTACCGTTACCTTACTGACGTTGGCAAAATGCAAATAATAATTACAGTATTCCGCAGTAACTAACCAATGTTGGCTATGCGGTGAGAATTTACGCTTTCCCACAGTACCGGGAAAACGCTGGAGAAATGCAGGGTAGCCTTAATAGCCCTCGTCTATCATCGCGAGCCGATAGTGTTGGCGCATGACCATCGTGCTAGCACAAAAGCAAACAAAATTAAAACAACATGGCGTATGTTTATGTGTTGTAGTGCTGTGTGTTTGAAGCTTAATAAATGTAAAAGCATAAATGATAAGATGCAAGAAATTGCCTGTCGCAAGGCAATAGGTAAGTTAATCATTTTTTAATTTATTTATAGTTTTATCGTTTTATATTAAATGTAGTATTATCACAGTATGAAAATCATGAGCACTTGAATGTATAGTTTGTTTCTCAATCACGCAAATATAGGTAACTGATTTTGTGTGTCAACTCTTGTATTATTCACCATTCTTCCTTCATAATTAAGGAAAGGGAGTAAGATTATTGAGTCAATATTTGATTAATTCGATATAGCCAGTATAACTACGCCTTGACCAACATTATGAAACTTATTATATGTAAATATTGCCCTGTGAAAAAATCGAACAGTTTTCATTGATATAATGTCTGTTTTCAGGAACAGTGAGCAAGAATCCTTTGTGTAAAGATGCCAGGCAACAAAGTTTGCCTTCATAATGCAGGTTATAGTGAAGAATGTAGGAGACAAAAATGTGTGTTACGAAAAATATTTTAGCTAAGCCTGAAATATAACTCAAGTGCTGGATGAAATGTGTTAAATAGTTTACAGTTGTAAAAGATGATACATCCTCTGATCACGCCAACCTTGTTAGTGAAACTATCGTCAAATCTTTAAAAATGTGCTGTGGTGAATTGGGTTCGCTAAAAGTGTAACTATCAGTGCTCATCACAGGTTAAAATATTTACTTAGTGGAAAAGTTAGAAGTTGAGAAATGCAAATTTGATATTAAAATCAAGTAACTCTGCAGCACTGGTAAAGTGGCTGACCTGTAATGTATGTGCTGGCTAACAGACCGTTGGCCAGCTGCTGGCCGGAGTTTCCTATAGTTACCGGCCCAGCATTGTATTCAAGCACTTCTCCAGCAATGCAAGTGCCGGGTACCGGCTATGACGCCAATACTGGGCCAGTATTAAAGGTTAGCTGGGAAACTAACCGGTTCATTATAATGGTTCTCAATTGGATACCTTACCAACAATAATATTTCATTGTCAATTTCCCTAACATAGTGAGAGCCTGAAATAGTTTCCTCCTAAATACATCTGTATTTACAAAAAATAATACATATAACGTGAGAGGAACCAGAGAGCAATGATTATTGTTAAATATACTAGGATAATATTACAATGTTGTCAGTCTGAAAAGAAATTAATACTTATGACATTTGACATTTGACAATGCAAATTTAGTGATGACGTTTGATGACAATATTTGACGTTTTCATAACCAAACTTTTTGATGCAGTATGCAGATGCAGTAATCAGGTTGTCAGTTAACTTGCAATATGCATCTGTAGCAATTGAATTGTAGTTTTTAAATCACACCAGATTACCACTTAATAATCAGCGCTTATTGATTAGGGGTCGATCACTTCGATTTCATTAATTTTATAGAAATGGCAGGCGAAGTTACTAAAAATATAGCAAAATTAAACGTTACAGAGGAAGTGAATGGCATAGAAGGGGACGATGATGACTTTGTTGATCCCTGGAACGTAGTTAGCAAATCTGAAACTGGCATTGATTACGATAAATTAATAAGTGAGTTTTATTGTTCTCTAACTTTTATAATTTTACTTTTCAAATGTGTCGGTACAGTTTTTGTATTATATTCTACAATCCTTTGGAGTTGGCAATCCCATTAAGTTAAATAGGTGTGCAATTTAAGTAGTAAGAAATATTAACAAAGAAAAATATTATAAAAGCGGTAAAGATGTCTTGTAGACACCTCAGTAGTCAACAAGCAATTCGGGTGGGATCGGAACGCAGAAGTGGACGCTGGACGATGTCCACTGTTGCCAGATGAGTATTACCAAGGGGGTCATTTTAAAAATAGAAGGAAATCAAGGGGTGAACAAATGTTTTTATAATGTAAATAAATTATAATATGGTGTCATCTACATAAATCATTATTTGACATATTTTGCGGAAAGCAGTAGGAAAACGGAAATGTAAAAAGTTAATTTCAGCCATGGTGGTCCAGGGGAAAAAACGTGGGCCTCTGGACCCAAGGGTACTGGGTTCGATCCCAGATTTCCCCTCTCCTCCCCAGAGGTTGTGCCATTGTGATTGAGGAAGGTAATCTGCACGTCCCGCCCTTCGCAGGGGGCGTAAAGCCGTCGGTCCCGTGCCCATGCGATGTTGGGCACGTTAAATACCCAAATTTCCCGGACAATGAAGTGAATGAATCACTTTAGTAAAGTCAATTAAGCAATTTCCGTTGCAAATTGCTGATGATAAATCCAACTGTATATGCTAATAGCAAACGGTATCCAATATATATCTTAATGTTTCATGGTAATTAAGCAATTTCTACTGATAACTGTCGATGATAAACGTAACCGAGAAAATTGCTAAAAATGGGCTTCCCTTCGAAGCATTTGTTTATATTTTAGTTTGCAACCTTAAATGAGCGTGAAAAGTGAAAGAAGCAATTTCCTTTGCAAATTGCTTATGATAAATACAACTGTATATGCTAATAGCAGGCGGTATCCAATATATTATTTTGCACAATTGCCGATGATAAACATAACCGAGAAAATGACTCAAAATGGGCTTCCCTTCGAAGTGCTTGTTTATATTTTAGTTTCCAACCTTAAATGAGTATGAAAAGTGAATGAAGCAATTTCCGTTGCGTGAAAAGTCGCAATGTTTCATGGTAATGAAGCAATTTCTATTGATAACTGTCGATGATACACATAACCGAGAAAATGGCTAAAAATGGCCTTCCCTTCAAACTGTTTGTTTTTGTTTAAGATGGAAGGACGCATTTTGCATTTTTTCCTGGCTCAATATGAAATATATGTTAAGAGTTTGAAAGCAGTATGCATGCAGGCATATATACACATTCTGAGACATTACCTGGCCTTAATAATTTAAAAACCACATTTTAACCTTGAATGGCATATAACAACAGTCAATGAAGCAATGTTTGTTGCAAATTGCTTATGAGAAATAAAAATGTAATGTATTGTCACATTTGTCTATGAGAATTAAGTTTATGGACTTTGTTGCTTCTATGGTCAGATGTCGGTTATAAAGTGTGTTGGTCAGAGCGAACACCCTGGAATGGATCCAGAGGCCCACGTTTTTCCCCTGGACCACCATGGCGGAAAATTAACTTTTAGTGAATTTTTATTAAAAAAAATTCACTAATAGAGAGGTATCGATGGTGAGACTTTGCAAATGAGCGCTAACTACTAGGACCCCTAGAACCCATATCCGGGTTCAGTTTCAATTTTTATGTTTATATATATATATATATATATATATATATATATATATATATATATATATATATATATATATATATATATATATATATATATATATATTTCTGTCTGATAACTCAAAAAATAATTAACCGATTTCAATGAAACTCGGCAAGTGCCTTTCTTTTATTAATGAATTGGATGAGTTCGTTAACCAGGAAAATCGGACGAGGTTTTCCGGGAAAATTTTGAGTTTTCTTTCAAAAAAAATTTTTTCTCCGAAAATAACAAAGCTGCTTTAATGAAATTTACTATATATGTTGCATTGCGAGAGCCTTTCCTACGTACTAAAATTCAACTTTCTAAGTTTATACAAAATTGAGTTATTCAAATTTCAAATTGTCTTTCGAAAAAAAAAAAAATTTTCTTCGAAAATTACAAAGTTCTTTTAATGAAATTTGGTGGCTATCTTGTCCTAGGAAAGACCTTACTACACACCAAAATTAAACTTTCTAAGCTTATAGAAAATTGAGTTATTCAAATTTGAAGCATTTAATAAAAATTCACTACCATAACGCGCTTGCTGCGTCCATAGCTTTTTACATTTCCGTTTTCCTACTGCTTTTCGCAAAATATGTCAAATATCGATTTATGTAGATGACGCCATATTATAATTTATTTACATTATAAAAACATTTGTTCACCCCTTGATTTCCTTCTATATTTAAAATGACCCTTGGTAATACTCATCTGGCAACAGTGCAGATGTCCAGCGTCCACTTGTGCGTTCCGATTCCACCCGAATTGTTTGGTTACCACTGAGGTGTCTACAATACATCTTTACCATAAAAGTTTTTCGGTGTAGAATCAATATTGACAGTTTTGGGTGTGTTCTAAAATTAATAATAGGTACAACACTGAAAACAAAAATTATTCATATTCTGTGTTAAACTGCAGCGCATATTATGCTTGCGTCCAAAAGCGTTAAATTTTAGCATGCGACTGCAGGCGGCTTGAAGCTGGTTGACGATAGACAACACTAGCATCTAACGATACCAATTCTAATTTGGCTTTCGGGCTTCCGCATGCGCAGTGAGTCACGGGGATAATTATCATGGCTGGAAACTCATTGGTTTTTTCCCGTTTTAACAAAAGAAAATACTTTTCAGAGGTGCTGTTTACACACAATCCTCCCAACTGACCTTCCTGGCCTTCCCTGACATCAATTTGCCTAATCAAAAGTTAAAAGAAGGAAAAAGTCGAACAAAAAGTGTACCTTATGCTCACATGACCTTGATATATGGCAGGGTTGATTTTTCCTTCCCCTTTTAGCTTTTAATTAGGCAAACTGATGTCAAGGCAGGTTAGGAAGGTCATTTGGGAGGATTGTGTGTAAACAACACCCTAGGGAGGTCTTTTATTTCGTTAAAACGGCAAAAACTCATGAGCTGCGAGCCATGTTAATTATCCTGGTAATTCACTGTGCACACAGAAGCTCGAAAGCCAAAGTAGAATTGGTACCGCTAGATGCTAGTTTAGACGATAGCACTGATTAGCTGCTTGCAAGGTTAATAAGTGCTTTATTTCTACGCTGCAATGCTTGCCCTTGTAATGTAGCATTGTTTACATTTTATAACTGATTTTTCACTAACCTAACATATTTAGAAAACGTATATACATTAAAAAAAAACAAAAAAAATTGGACTGTGGCTATAAATGAAAATTGAGAATTATTAGCTTAAAACAACACAACTTTGCATAAAATAGAAAATCAGTATATCACTAGATTAGATTAGATTAGATTTTATTGTGAGTGGGTTATTTCAGTCCCTCCACCGCGACCTTAGGTCTATTGTGGCTCACGTCTAATTATTTAGATTTTACCCATCAATTCCAGCTCCCTGAGGGAGTCGATCTTTTCTTGAGGGTGAGAGTTTGTTTGGCAGGTGTACTGCCATCTGAGTAAAGTCGCTTGCCCGTTTCGAAGCTCAAAGAGAGATAACCTCTCCGAGTTCGTCTGGACCCGACATCCGTCAGTGTTTGCCTCGAGGCGGTGTCATGAAGTCCCGCTCTTGAGCAGCATCTAATCTCCAGTTGTACTCCACCCCTAGAGATCTCAGCTCCCCTCAGGCTCTTCCAAACCTGACACCTAACAGTGTTAAGACTCAAGGCAACATCCCATCGAGTCCCGCTCCCGAGCATCACTCCAGCGAGGCCCTCCGTCCGTTTCGTAGCACACAGTATGGGCTCCAAACTCCGGGTGTTTACCACTCATCAGAGTTCAGAGCCCCCCGGGACGCCTGGACACATTACACACGCCAGTAAAGTCGCTTGCCCGTTTCGAAGCTCAAAGAGAGATAACCTCTCTCCGAGTTCGTCTGGACCCGACATCCGTCAGTGTGTGCTTCGAGGCGGTATCATGAAGTCCCGCTCTCGAGAAGCATCTAATCTCCAGTTGTACTCCACCCCTAGAGATCTCAGGCTCTTCCAAACCTGGCCCCTAACAGTGTTAAGACTCAAGGCAACATCCCATCGAGTCCCGCTCCCGAGCATCACTTCAGCGAGGCCCTCCGTCCCTTTCGTAGCACACAGTATGGGCTCCAGACTCCGGGTGGTTACCACTCATCAGAGATCAGAGCCCCCCCAGGACGTCTGGACACACGACACACGCCAGAGCTCAATCCAGGGCGGTATCATCTGGAACCCCGCTCCCGAGTAACAACCAAGCGATGCCAATTGTCAGTCTCTGAGGCCACAGTGGAGGCGCCAAACTCCGGGTGCATATCACTCCCCAGAGATGTCTGCCTCCCCCCAGCCTCACCTGCACCAGACCGCCGCCAGTGTTTCATTGACTCGAGGCGGTATCATGAAGTCCCGCCCTCGAGCAGGATCCAGGCAGGGTCGTTAGCCTGTATCGATGCTCACAGAGTAGGCCCAAGTCTCCAGGTGTAATCCACCCCTAGAGACCCCAGCCACCTCCGGGTTCGTCCAGGTCCAACACCTGCCAGCGTTAGCTTAAATTTCACCCAACAAATTGAGCTTCCGACAGGAGACGACACCTGCGAGGTGAAACTTTGTTTGACAGATGTACTGCCATCTGAGCGAAGTCGCTTGCCCATCTCAAAGCTCAAAGAGAGATAACCTCTCTCCCAGTTCGTCTGGATCAGACATCCGTCAGTGTTTGACTCGGTGCAGTATCATGAAGTCCTGCATCTGAGCAGCATCCAAGTGAGGTCGATTGTCCGTTTCGAAGCTCACGGAAGAGGCCTCAACCCTTAGTTTTATTTCACCACTAAAGATCTCAGCTCTCCTCCGGGTTCGTCTAGACCCAACACCCGCCAGTGCTAGACTCAAGGCGACATCCCATCGACCCCCGCTCCCGAGCATCACACAAGCGAGGCCGTCCGTCCGTTCCGAAGCACACAGTGGGGGCCCCAAACTCCGGGTTTTTACCACTCATCAGAGTTGTCAACCCCCTCCGCGTCGTCTAGACACACGACACCCGCCAGCACTCAACCCAAGGCGGCACCCATCCGGAACCCCGCTCCCGAGCAACAACCAAGCGCGGGCAACCATCCATTTCTAAGCCCAGAGTGGAGGCCTCAAAATCCGGGTGTACATCACTCCACAGAGATATCCGCCTGCCTCCAGGCCCACATGGACAAGACCCCCGCCAGTGTTTGATTCCAATTAGTCGCCTTTTACGACAGGTAGGAGTTACCTTGGGCCTATTCTTTTAGTTAGTCCCTGGACCCACAGGGGACAGTATATTACTAAATCATAATCTAAAAAGTTCGGGATGCAGCAAGTGCGTTCTGGTAGTGAATTTTTATTAAATGTTTCAAACTTGATAACTCAATTTTCTATAAACTTAGTTGTTAGGTGGGCCAATTTCACTGATACTGGGCTCGTATATGTTGAGTATAAATGCGAAAATCGATTCAGAAAATCGAAATGCATCACAATATCCACATTTCCAATGTGCAATTTATATGTCAAAGGTGTGGAACCAAAGTTTTGCCAATGTTTTGTTAATATAGGTACTTACGCAGTTTTATCTGGACCATACCCATTATTAGTGAATTTTTATTTAAAAAAATTCAGTAATAGAGAGGTATCGATGGTGAGACTTTGCAAAAATTTTTTTCAAATGAGCGCAAACTAGGACCCTTAGAACCCATATCCGGGGTCAGTTTCAATTTTTATATGTTATATATATATATATATATATATATATATATATATATATATATATATATATATATATATATATATATATATATATATATATATATATATATATATATATATATATATATATATATATATATATATATGTATATATATATATATATCCGTCTGATAACTCAAAAAATAATTAACCGATTTCAATGAAACTAAGCAAGTGCCTTTCTTTTATTAATTATTAATGGCTTGGATGAGTTCGTTTTCAAGAAGAATCGGACGAGATTTTCCAGGAAAATTTTGAGTTTGCTTTCACAAATTTTTTTTCCTCCGAAAATAACGAAGCTGCTTTAATGAAATTAACTATATATGTTGCCTTGGGAGAGACCTTAGTACTTACCAAAATTCAACTTTCAAAGTTTATAGAAAATTGAGTTATTCAAATTTTAAATTTTCTTACGAAAAAATTTTTTTTCTCCGAAAATTACAAAGTTATTTTAATGAAATTTGGTGGATATCTTGCCCTAGGAAAGACCTTACTACATACCAAAATTAAACTTTCTAAGTTTATAGAAAATTATGTTATTCAAATTTGAAGCATTTAATAAAAATTTACTACCATAACGCACTTGGTGCGTCCCGAGTTTTTAAAAAATTGTGTTCTGTACAAGCTTTAGCTCTGTTATTTGTTATGACATATTGTATAATTATCAAGACAAGTGTATAACTATTATTGTTAATAAATAATTTGAATGATTTTTTATAATATATTTGTTTCATGGGAAATTAGTGAGATTGTGTGTTGTATTTTAGAAAGGTTTGGAAGTTCTAAGATCGATGATGAGCTCATACAACGATTTGAGAAAGTCACAGGCAAACCAGTACACCATCTATTAAGAAGAGGAATATTCTTTTCACATAGAGATATGCACTCTATTTTAAACCTTGTAGAGAGTGGGAAATCATTTTACCTTTATACTGGGAGAGGTCCCTCATCAAATTCAATGCATTTAGGTCATCTTATTCCATTCATGTTCTGTAAATGGTTGCAGGATGTATTTGACGTTCCACTAGTTATTCAGTTGACTGACGATGAGAAATTCTTATGGAAAGATCTCAAGTTAGAAGAAGCAAATAAGTTGGCATATGAAAATGCCAAAGATATCATCGCTGTGGGTTTTGATGTTAAGAAAACATTCATCTTCTCAGATCTTGATTATATTGGGTAAATATATATTTTTTTATTTTAACATTATATCATAGGGTAGCTATGTTCAAAAGTTTAATTAATTTTGTTTTGTTTTACAACTTCTGAACTCAAGATATTAGTTCCGACAATGATTCTGTTAACGGAGTATGATAAAATACTTTAGAGATAATACAGTTTTCATGATTTCATAAAACCTAGGCACGGCGCCAGGCTGTTCCATTCACATCTGCAATGTGTACAACGCGCCCAGGTGCAATGTTTGAAGAAGCACTAAGGTTTGTTGGTCATAATAGTGTCACAAATGTCAAAACTTGTAGATCACAAAATGTAAAATTTTAGTGAAATTTTGCTAGCAGAAAAAAACAGAAATTACGAAAACTTGAAGATTTATATAAACAGGCATTGCAAACATAAATAATTCAAGAAATATTGAAGTACACCAGACTTATTAACAAAATTTTGAAAGTCACAGTTAACAGATCTATTTGGCAGTTGTCAGTTTGAAATAAATTATGTACCAAATTGTGTTATCGTGCAAGTACAAGTAGCAAGCTTATTTGTAAAACACATTGTATAATTAATAACAAATATACTAATACAAGTCCATAAAAGTTTGATAGGTGCCAAAAGGTGGCTAAAGCTGAGTGGGTAGAAATTATTTTCTATTTTCAGGTTTTCACTAAAAAGGTTGAAAACCATCATACCCTCATTTAGCACATCGCACACTCCACTTCAACCTAAAGAGCCAGATACGAAATTGGTCAAGTTGTCAAAACACCATGTTATCTAATCTCCGTCGCTTGTGGGTCCGGGGACTAACTAAAAAATAGGCCCAAGGTAACTCCTGCCTGTCGTAAAAGGCGACTAATTGGAATCAAACACTGGCGGGGGTCTTGTCCATGTGGGCCTGGAGGGAGGCGGATATCTCTGGGGCGTGATGTACACCCGGATTTTGAGGCCTCCACTCTGGGCTTATACATGTGCCAGCACTTGGTTGTTACTCGGAAGCGGGGTTCCGGATGGGTGCCGCCTTGGGTTGAGTGCTGGCGGGTGTCGTGTGTCTAGACGACCCGGAGGGGGTTGACAACTCTGATGAGTGGTAAACACCCGGAGTTTGGGGCCCCCACTGTGTGCTTCGGAACGGATAAACGGCTTCACTTGTGCGATTCGGAAGCGGGGCTCGATGGGATGTCGCCTTGAGTCTAGCACTGGTGGGTGTCGGGTCTAGACGAACCCGGAGGAGAGCTGAGATCTTTAGGGGTTGAATAAAAGTAAAGGTTGAGGCCTCTTCTGTGAGCTTCGAAACGGACAAACGACCTCACTTGGATGCCACTCGGATGCAGGACTTCATGATACTGCACCGAGTCAAACACTGACGGATGTCTGGTCCAGACGAACTCGGAGAGAGGTTATCTCTCTTTGAGCTTTGAGACGGGCAAGCGACTTCGCTCAGATGGCAGTACATCTGTCAAACAAAGTTTCACCTCGCAGGTGTCGTCTCCTGTAGGAAGCTTGATTTGTGGGGGGAAATTTAAGGTAACGCTGGCAGGTGTTGGGCCTGGACGAACCCGGAGGTGGCTGGGGTCTCTAGGGGTGGATTACACCTGGAGACTTGGGCCTACTCTGTGTGCATCGATACAGGCTAACGACCCCACCTGGATGCTGCTCGAGGGCGGGACTTCATGATACCGCCTCGAGTCAATGAAACTTTGGCGGGGGTCTGGTGCAGGTGAGGCTGGAGGGAGGCAGTCATCTCTGGGGAGTGATATGCACCCGGAGTTTGGCGCCTCCACTGTGGCCTCAGAGACTGACAATTGGCTTCGCTTGGTTGTTACTCCGGAGCGGGGTTCCAGATGATACCGCCCTGGATTGAGCCCTGGCGTGTGTCGTGTATCCAGACGTCTCGGGGGGCTCTGATCTCTGATGAGTGGTAAACACCCGGAGTTTGGAGCCCATACTGTGTGCTACGAAACGGACGGACGGCCTCGCTGGGGTGATGCTTGGGAGCGGGACTCGTTGGGATGTTGCCTTGAGTCTTAACACTGTTAGGTGTCAGGTTTGGAAGAGCCTGAGGGGAGCTGAGATCTCTAGGGGTGGATTACAACTGGAGATTAGACTAACATTTACTGTTAACTCGCTTTATACTCTATGATCACTTTCACACCACCTTATTCAATACTGAACTAACTTAATCTGCGCACCGCTCGTCTATTTATATATATCTATAGAGATTCTAGACGTTCTACACTATTCTACACTACTCCACACCTGTCACTTCTGGTCTATTCTAGAAATGTCATTCCAGAGTGTTTGCTGTGACACTGCCCCCCTCTTATATTCGATCGTTCCGATCGAATTCTGACATTCTTGGTATGGCGTAAGTCTGTGCATATGGACCACCTTTATCTTGCTCTTCGGGCTCCTCTGAATGCGATAGACAACGTCATTGATCCTTTTAACCACCTTATAAGGACCTTCCCATAATTTCTGTAGTTTCGGTGACCGTCCCTTGTGTCTTACTGGATTGTAGAACCACACACGATCTCCTTCTTTAAAATCAGCTGAATTAGCTCGCACGTCATAACAGGTCTTCATGCGGTCGCTTTCTATTCGTATATGCATTCCGACAGCAGAGTGGATGGTTTTCCTTCTCGTCAATATGTCAGGGCTTCCTTCAAGCGACGTTCTTAGGTGGTACTTCCGTGTAGTTGCTGTTGTTCTGATGTTTCTCATTGCACAAAAATATCGGCGGGTCCTATTGATCCTTTCGACATCGGGTCTCTCCAACAAATGTGTTTGCTGGGCTTTTTCTGGGTTGGTTTGACATTTATGTGGTCTTTGCACCATTCGTCTTGTATTTCTCTCATACTTTCTTCTCCACTTGCTTCTGGCTGAGTAACTGGGTCGTCTCTTCCTCTCAGAGCTCTCTTCACTGGAATGACACTTTCACGGCATGCGTTGCTATTTTCCTCTATGGTGATTTTCCGCACTACCAGGTTCTGCCAGGCGACATTATTATTTCTTCACCGGCGATAGTCAGGATGTTAGTGCCAAGATCAAGTTTAGCGCACTGACCCTGAAGTATGTTCAAGCCAATTATAATCGGGTCTGATATGGCGGCGACTATGGCTCTCTGCTTTGCCTTCCATGTCCCAATTTGCAGCTCGACGTCAGGTTCGCCAAATACCTGGATCCGATCACCACCGGCTGCATTTACGCTGTACGCTTTGTCTGGCTCTCTTACTCGCCATCTTGGAACCATGTCGCGGCGAATAATTGTCCTAGGTGCGCCTGTGTCGACGACCATCTGGGTCTTATTACCGCTTACATATCCGTCTACGATTAGAGCGCTGCCAGAATCGCTAACCTGAGAAATGGTTACTGGCCTTAGCTTCACTTTCTCCCTTGCGCGTGATCTTAGGGCCCAACATTCGCTCCTTATATGTCCCAGTTGCCGCAGTTCCAGCAGCACAAGGCATTTGCACGGTGAGCTCTTATTGGGTGTCCATGAGACGTCGGCCTTATTTGTTCTGCTATTTTCTCTAGTAGCTGCATGCTCTTGGATGGATCTGTTTTATTTTCTTCTTGGACTTGAAGACTGCGAACTTTCACATGACTTTCTGACGCTTGCCTTACTGCTTCAAACTCCAAGGAATGTGCCAAAGCGTCGTTCAAGCTTTTATGTCTTGCCATCCTCAGCGCCTGTTGAGTGTCGGTATCCCTGATGCCGTCAATGAATGTTTGCAGTGACAGCTGATTCAAAATTTCCACCGGGGCTGTGGGGTAGGCTAATCGTGCCAGTCTGACAACGTCAGCATAGAGATGTTGGAGACTTTCGCCCGATTTCTGACAACGATTTTTCAACTGCAATCGATACAGCTGCTGTAAATGCTGGTCGCCAAACCTCATCTCTAATTGATGTTTAATGCTGTCAAAACTCAATGGTTCTTCCCTGGTAATTCCTTGAAGCACGTCGAGGGCATCTCCTCTGAGAACTACTATTAACGAGGTCGCTTTCTCTCTCTCGCCCCAACCATTCGCTGTAGCAGCGGCTTCAAATTGGCGTAGATAAATACCCCATGAGACTGAGCCGTCCAACGTGCGGATCTTAATTCTTATGACTGGGCTATCTTCGAGTCTGATGTTTCCCTTGGCTAGGGTATCACACCTCTTTTCTAGTCTACATTTTCTGCTGAACTTCTTCTTGTATACTCTTCAGCTTGTCATGTACATCGTCGCTGATACCCCTTACTCTGCTTTCTACCTGTTGGAAGATGTCTTTTACCTGCTTCATACGTTCGTCCACACACAAAGTAATATTCTCAATTCTGCTGGCTTGTTCTTGCAAAATTTTCTTTGTTTCTTCATCTCTTCGCTTCTTTTTTTGGACATCTTCAGCTCTTTTCTCATTTCTTCTTTGACTTCTTTGTATCTTCTTCTGACCTCTTCATCTCTTTTTCTTATTTCTCCTTTGGCCCCTTCATCCCTTTTCTTATTTCTTCTTTCGCTTCTTCGTCTCTTTTTCTTGCCTCTTCATCTCTTTTTCGGGATTCTTCTCGTCCTAATTTCGCTTCTTCGTCCATTTTTCTCAACTCTTCTTTGGCTTCTTCGTCTCTTTTTCTGGCCTCTTCATCTCTTTTTCTCATTTCTTCTTTGGCTTCTTCATCTCCTTTTCTGGTCTCTTCTTTCATTTCTTTAATCGATTCCAATAGCTGGGCGTCCATTTTGGCTGTTGCGCTACGTGTCTTAGGCATAGATGTACTTAAAGCTGGTAAACATTTTATTCTGTTTCAAGAACACACCCAGTTATGACTTACGGCTGACACTGATCTTCCAGAGATTCCAGAAATGTTCACGTTGTTCAACGAATATTTTGGAAAATATTTCTGCTAGCAGCTTGAAAATCCCACTTCTGACAACAGTTGTTACGTTCTACGGGGTTCTGGATTTGTTGCTTGACAAAACACAGCTTTCCAAACTACTAATTTATTATTACCAACTGTTTTCCAACACCAGTGTCAACTAAAATATATCTCTTCTGTATTATTAAATGTCCATAGAACTATATTCCACTATCGCCTTCTATGATCATTTCCTATAGACCAGCACTTACTGTTAACTCGTTTTATACTCTATGATCACTTTCACACCACCTTATTCAATACTGAACTATCTTACTCTGCGCACCGCTTGTCTATTTATATCTGTCTATAGAGATTCTAGACGTTCTACACTATTCTACACTACGATACACCTGTCACTTCTGGTCTATTCTAGAAATGTTATTCCAGAGTGTTCGCTGTGACAATATGTACACATGACAGTAGATTTTTATTTATAGTTTTAATGAATGTGTGTAAATAGCACTTTAAAGCATATTTCTGTATTTATCATATTGTACATTTCAACAGGTACAGTCCCGCTTAAAATTAAACATACCTACGTTTGTTTACCGTTCAAGCCTATCGAGCTTAATTTAAAAGGTGCTTGCTTTCGGCATCGACCGGATTTCAGTGTAGTCTTGGACAAAACCAAGATTCATACACTCGCGAATTGCGAAATAGCCGCGAAAGGTATTCCTATTGGTTTATTTAAAATAATATCGTAAAACTGTTGTTTTTTATTAGATTTTATGAATTTAATTTACTAATTTTGTGTGCACACAGACACGATCTAAATGTCTTCTCTACTTTTAAGCTTGTGTAGCCCCAATGTTAATTAAGGGCCCCGCTTTATTATACTTACTTATCTTGTGCTTATATATGTAATATAAAAATATTAAAGAAGTGAAGCAGCAAGTGAATTTATTTACTTTAGTGCTGTATTCGATATTATCTGAAAAAGACATTATAGGTGACAATGTGGAATGTAATTTCTGTAAATTTACAGTTTACTGCAAGGAGGGTTTTTAGATTTTTTTTTCAAAAACATGCTGAGAAGTCCCCTTGGATGCACAAGCCACAAGGCAAATTTTGTGCAAACAACCCCTAAGAAAGTAAAGGGACCAAGAATGAATAGGGTTGCTGAGCGAGGAGGAAATCTAAGCGGAAAATGCTAAAAAAACATTTAGTCCGACTTTGAAAAGATGCATTTTTCACATTTTGCAGCAATATTTCCTTTAAACCTTGTCTGCCCCGAACAACACCCATATTCGTCCAGGTCCAGTAACTTTTTTGGGGGTTGCTCCCAAGAAATGTTTCTTTTGCTTGATGATTTGAAGGTAGTTTTATGCATGGACAAGGGGAAGAGAGAACCCTCCGTATTTTTTGTGGGTGATGGGGGGCAGAAACCCTCTTCGTCCTGGGGGTTCTTCTTCCCCTTCTGCATGCATACAATCAACATCAATGCATGAAATACAGGAATCTTTTTATGTTTGAGTATATTTCCTGTTTATCAACTGTTTTGTTTGAGTTTTGTATCCAAATTACTGTATAAATATTTATGTTAGAGGTCATGTTTTTGCTTGCTCTCTTTACCTTATTTTTTACGGTTCCTAATTAAATAAATTAACGTTTTCTAACCTTTAATACAAGGCTAAATCACTATGATATATTATTCTTATGAAAATTCACTACACTAACGCACTTGCTGCGTCCAGAACATTTTTTTATACTTATATTGATATTACTTGGAATTACCAACAAGTCAAGGTGAAACTTGGAAAATCCCAATTTTGATCAATAATGATTACTAGAAAATCTTTTTTAAATCCTGCAGATAATGTAAAATGATTTACAATTTATGTAATAAACTTACCTAAAAACTGTGTTGTTAAAAAAATTATTAATGTTTGGAGGTCAGTTGTGCTATCAGTTATTGTGAAATTGATAAGATATAATATTAGAAAAACAAATATTCGATTGATATTAGATTAAAATAATAAACAATTCTTATATGTGTGATGTCATATGAAATTAAAAACAATTGTTTGTTTCTGCAATTATTTGTAAATCGAATGTAATACTGGTATTAAACATGGCTATTTTTATACAATGTGATTCATTTCCCCGATAAAGTCCAATAGCTTCTTTAATCTACACCCCCTCGCATATCTTCTTGTGTTGTTGGTGGAGTGCATACACATAATTTTTGACAAATCCCCATAAAAAGAAGTCACAGCAAGTAAGGTCGTGAGTCTTTGGAGGCCAGGCTACTGGTCCACCTCTCCCAGTTAACCTTCCTTCGTACTCTTGGTCAAGATGTTCTAACAAAGGCAGCATAATGCGGTGGAGCACCATCGTGCGGTATCCAGATATCTTGCCTGACCTGTAACTGTACATGTTCCATAAAGACCATCATTAACCAAGAACTGGTGGTATATTGGCCCATTTAGAGGCGCATCAAAAAAATGTGGTCCAAGAACTGTATTGCCAATGATTCCACCCCAAACATTAAGCATCCACCTATTCTGGAAGTTACCAAATATTGTTACGTGCGGGTTGTTTTCTGCATATTTATGTAAATTGTGCATATTTGGGAGTCCGTTATTATGGAAAGAAGACTCATGCACAAAAAGCACTCTGCGGAGAAAATGCCTCTCCAGTTCAATTTGATGCACTGATCAGTACCTCATTCGGCGCTAAAAATCTTCATTTCCCAGTACTTGAGCTACTCAGAAGTGATAGGCATGGTACTTTTGAAACTTGAGAACTCGTTGAACTGAAAACTGATCCAGATCTAATGTATTCGCAATAGCTCTTTGACTCCGTGTTGGCTCCTGAATCACCATACCAACAAGCGGATCCTCATAGCCACAGACAGCCAGGCAGCCCTTAAGGCACTAAGTAGCCCATGGATAAATTCCTGGCTGGTGAGTGAGTGCCATGACTGGACGAGCAACCTGGCTGGGCGGAATGAGGTGACCCTCATCTGGGTGCCTGTTAACTCGGGGGTCAAAGGCAATGAAGAAGCTGACAGTGTCGCGAAGAGAGGGTCAGCAGAATCATTTATGGGACCAGAACCGGCTCTGGGCGTGTCAAAGAGCACTGCCAGGGGAGCCATTAAGTCCTGGGTCAGAAACCAACACAGGGTGTACTGGGCGGACTGTCCAGAGCTCAGACATGGGAAGTCAATAATTGACGAACCCAGTTCAAAGAGAGCTGTGGAGCTGCTAAATCTTAGCAGATGACAACTCAGAAACACAACAGGTCTCTTGACGGGACACATGGCCGTCAAGAGACACCTGCATAAAATGGGGCGGTTCGAAGGGGACCTCGCATGCAGACTTTGCGGCGAGGGGGAGGAATCAGCCCAGCACATCTTGTGCGAGTGTAAAGCTCAGGACCACAAAAGACAACTGATCTACGGTTAGTCTAGACCAGAGACAGCAATATAAAACTTCACCCTACCAATCACTGTGCAGACCAGTTCAAGGCACAGTGATTTTGGAATGGGTGGAGTAAGACTAAGGGTATGCAAAATCAATCAAAGGTTGCAGTGCTATCGGGGCGGCAAGGCCGCGGACGAGCCCTGAGGGAAAAAAAGGCTAGATGCATTCTCACTACAATTAGAACCGTACACCGGTTTCGCTCTAATTAGAGCTCGTCAGTACAGTGGATCTGCTGTGACACGGTTCTAATTGTGGTGAGAATGCATCTAGCCTTACATAGTTTGTCCCCATATTAGGGTATAAATGGGCCAGGGCTTACAATTTACTAAATTGTTAGCTGGTTGTATGTAGTCTCTATTTTTAACATTCTGTGTTATTTGGAGCTGCCGTGACAACATACTACTTGGTTCCGCAACAAGGTGACGGCCCGTGTTTCGTGTCTTACTTAGTGTTAAACTCCAGTAAATTATTTTAACGTATTTTCGTATAAATTCTTTACTATATTATCCCAAATATGCAGGGCCACACATGACATGTCTATATTACCATATCTCAGCGCCAGATGTCTCTTGAATCTGGTTTCAATGGTTCTCATATAGTTTGCTCGACGTATTTAAGATTGCAATTTTTACAACTTTCATACATAGACATTTCAGTGGCTTTATCGTTATCTTTTGGATTACCTAACACATTTTTAAAATTATTGTTTGGCGAAAACATCTGCAAATCAGCTTCCTTAAAATGCGATCGGGGCCGCTCGTGATTCGCGGTTCAAATGGTAAACCGAATCTTTTTGTGTACTTTTATCTTTTTTGAATGTAGTCGATTCCGCTAACATTTTCTTTGTGCTGTGTCTGTTAGTAAATTTTTCCATACATGAGTAAATAAAGCATCTCCATCTGTGATTTACAGTGCTTTTATCTTTAATATACTTTTTATTGTTACAGGCAATGTCCAGACTTCTATAAGAATATGGTTAGAATACAGAAATGTGTCACCTTCAATCAGGTAAAGGGTATTTTTGGCTTTGACGATAGCAGTGTGATAGGAAAAATAGCTTTCCCGGCAGTCCAAGCTACACCATCATTTTCAACGTCTTTTCCTCACATTTTTAATGGCAAGAAAATCCCCTGTCTCATACCCTGCGCAATCGATCAAGACCCATATTTTAGAATGACTAGAGACGTAGCACCCAGATTGGGTTTTTCGAAACCAGCCTTAATGCATTCTTCATTTTTCCCAGCGTTACAAGGTGCACAAACAAAAATGTCTGCATCTGATCCCAATTCAACAATTTACTTAACTGACACACCAAAACAGTTGAAGAATAAGATAAACAAACACGCATTCTCCGGGGGGCAGACTACAGTTGAAGAGCATAGGAAGATTGGTGGAAATTGCGATGTTGATATTTCTTACCAGTATTTGCGGTTCTTTTTAGAAGATGATGATTCATTAAAACAGATAAGGAAAGATTATACCAGTGGTGCTTTATTGACAGGTGAATTAAAGAAAACTTTGATAGATATCCTAACACCAATTGTGACACAACATCAAGAAAGGCGTTCTAAAATTACAAATGAATTACTTAAAGAATATATGACACCTCGAAAGTTGGCTTTTGATTTCTAGTAATGTTTCCAATGCTAGGTTATTTAAGCTTAAGTATGTTAAGTTATTTATTTGTTATTTATAAAAGCCTTAATACATTCTTTGGATATTAGCTAGCCTTTTTTTTTTCACTAAAAAGAAGTTTTGAGTGCCAGAAATACGGCCTTGCAAGTAACAACTGTATGTGTATGTGTTTTTTTACTTTCTTGATTAAAATTAAAGTAACATTTAGATTGTAGATTGTTTAACAAGTCTTATAGGCCTTTGGCCTCTTAACGCTGTGACTCCAATGGTTTTTTCTTGCATGACTCTTCTTCCTAATAATTATCCAAAAAGTCCAGACTTTTTGTGTAGTCCATTATTTTGTTGCTAGCTATTTTACCTATTTTCTGGTGTTAAGGTCACCCTTCCGAGGTTTTTGAGCCTTGTGCAGAACTAAGCTATGCAGTCACATAGGAAGTGTTCTGTTGTTTCTGCTCCTTAAGTTCAGTATCTGCAGTTTGCACTATCCATTTTGTTCATCTTCATAAGGTGAGTGTCCTGTGAAAAGTCCTGTGATTATTCTCAAGTGGTTCCTGTTTAATCCAAGAAACATTTCAGACTTCTTTGTTGGTATGGTGACGAACCATTTTGCTTGCCTTAAGTCTGGCGTTTTCCTTCAGTATGACAGCACTTGGTTCCTTTCCCAAGTATCAAGTTCATTTCTTACGTGGCGTTTTGTTAGTCAGCAATGGGACTCTGGACACTAAAGTGGTGTTGTTGCTGCCCTTTTTGCAATGCTATCTCCTTCCTCATTCCCTTCAATGCCTCGATGTCCTGGTATCTACATCAAAGTTACTTTGCTGTTCGTAGTCAGTTGCTTGCAGTGAATGATTTCAGTTTTTAGTACTGTCTGATTCTCTGACAGGATGCAGATGTCTATTTCTAAGTATTCTTTGTATACACTTCTGTACACAGATATTTATAGCAAGCATTTCTACTTGGAAAATGGTGCAGGGTTTTCCTAGGGATTTAGCGAGTATAAAGTTGGGTCGTCTTATTCCCAGTCATCTCTATTTGTTTGCACCCGTCTGTATACCATACAGATGAGTTGTTTGTAGCATTACACTGTCTCTGCCCCATTTTTTCCCCTCAGGGCTCGTCCGCGGCATTGCCGCCCCGATAGCACTGCAACCTTTGGTTGATTGTGCATACCCTTAGTCTTACTCGACCCATTCCAAAATCACTGTGCCTTGAACTAGTCTGCACAGCGATTGGTCCTGGTGGACACCCTGATTTTCAGGGGGCAGTTGGCGTTATAGGCCGAGGTGATTGCATCTCGCAATTGGACTGCTGCAATCTCGAGGTCTATTGAATTGTCTATGGTACTCCGCAGTTCCACTGCTAGGTCTGACCTGTAGGCTTCTCAGTCCGCCTTGCGAGGGTCGCGGTACCATACCGTTTGTCTTTGGGCTTTGGCGATTTCAAACCGGATGAATCTTTGGTCTAAGCTACTCACTTCGCCAGACACAGACCAGCTTTTAACAAAGTCACCCAGAAACTGGGTGGAAACTGTTAGATCTAAAACTTCCTCACGCCGTGTTCTTACAAAGATCGGTTTATTACCTTTATTCAATATGTATAAATTAAATTTCATAAAGAATTGTAAAAGTGCCTCACCACTAGAGTTTGTGTCCGAGCTACCCCACAACTCATGGTGCGCATTCGCATCCGTGCCGATGATGGTCTGCCATCCACCTGCTCTGCTACCCACCAACAGCTGCTCCAATTAGTTGGGTGGCGGAGGGCCCGTGCTGTCCCCTGGCAGATAGGCTGACGCGACAGTAATGTCCCTCAGCCCATCCGCTGCTCCACATCGGATTTTGATCGTTGGCAGGTCTCGGGAACAGAAATTCATTTAAGGCAGAAACTCTATCCCTTCCCTGACAAAAATGCAGGCCCTCGGGTTGTCGCTGGATCTGGTTTAGATGAGCTTTCCAGCAGCTCCGCCGAGTCCCTTGATCTCTCCTTTATAGGAGTACTGTTCCTGGATCAGGGCCACATCCGTGTTCCTCAGAGCCATCAGTAGTCCGGCGGTGGCTGCCCTACTGTGTTGGAGGTTGACCTGAAGGAACCTAAGTCCTATTAACCCGTAGTTGCTTTCCCAGTGGGCGGAAGCTAACCCTTCCCACGCCCCAGAATGCCTTGAAGGAGGTTCCTTCAAGGGCTCTGTAAGACGCCTGGTCGACCGAGAAGGCGAGAGTGTGTCCTTTCTCCTCTGCCTTCCTGCTTAAAACCGACCAGTGTTGTGTCCCCAGTTCAGGGTTCTGGATCTTCAGTCTACTGATCACCGTCTGCTGCGGGACGGTGTCAGGGATCCGTACGAGGACCTTGCGTCTCTTTGGGAGTTCCTTGGGCTCGGCGGCTGTCAAGTCCGCCCCCTCCCAAATCTGACCGATGCCTCCGATCGTTTTCCGCAGCCAGTCCCGCGACTGCGGGCCGTCACAGGTTATCCAGAGAATGCCCCCCGCCAGGCGCGCCCGGTGGAACTGAGCCGGGCTCTCCCCTTTCTGAAGAGAGTCCACCGCAGCTACCACCGCAGCCTGGATCAGAGCCGCTTTCCCCTGGTCTAGCGTGACCTCAGGATGGCGTCTGTCAATCACCGCCATCCCGAGGCCCTCCGCAGCCTCCCTATACGAGCCAGTTTGCGCTGGTGTTCCGGCCTTGCTCCTTTTGGGACGTCTGTCTGTAGTAGGCATGCTAGAGCCAGAGCGCGGCGTCTTCTGACTCGCACTCTCCTCTTGCGCCTTTACAGGTGCCCTGTCCCTTTTGGGACGTCTATCTGTAGTGGGCGTGCTAGAGTCCGAGCGCGTCCTCTTCTGATTCGCACTCCCCTCTTGCGCCTTTACAGGTTTCTCGACCGTCCACGTCCCGGTCGCCATTTTCTGCGCCCTCCGGAACTTCTTTCTTTGCGCCCCGGAAAGACGCTTGGACTGCCGGAACAGTCCCTCTACTCTTACAGTAGGGTCCTCACTGGTGGAGGGGCTCCCGGAGTCCGCAGAGCTCGCCGCCCTCCGGTGGGACCCAGCTTCCAGCTTGGGTGTCGGGGACAGGTCTCGGGCCGAAGCTACCCCCTGATCCCCCGTATCTACGTCGGTCGTGAGACCTCCAGAGTCCGCTGCCGCCCCCTGGCTCATCTCCTTTTCCGGAATAGACTCAAGGCACAAGTCTGTAGCCGGAGCCACTCCTCGAGCCTCATTGGTTTTGGTTTTATATGTATTTATTATCTTCATGTTGTTCCCACGAGAATGGGGGAAATACTGTCCACACCATCAGAACCCCCTGTGTGGTGTAAGGCGGGTTACTCTGGAGGGTTGCCCGGTACTCCAGAGGTTCCGTTCACGACACCATCGATCTGGTGCCATCCATCCCTAGGCACGGGTCACGTGACACCGTAGATTGGGGGAGTTTAGTTCGACCTCCTTGTCTAGATCCGTCATGTTTAGTTATTAGCAGGGTCACCTCGTGCAGGATGCGGCGTTACACCGCGCATGACGGTCTTGGGGAAAGCTTCATCGAAGGTTTCTGTTGTCATTTCCACTTCCTCAGCTTGCCCCCTGGAGTCCTTTGGCCTGCGACTCCTTAACCCCTCTCTGTCCCATTCCTGCTGGTCACTTATGACCACGTTGAATCGAATTATGAAGTCCGGTTTGACTGGCATTTGGTTTGTTGGTTTGTCAAGTAACTCCGTTGGATAAGTACAATTTGGAGAACCCAATTCATCACAATACAGTTGTTACACCTGACGATCCATTCGCTAACAAAGTAACTATGTATATGTTAGTTGTCAGGTAGTTGCGAACAGCGTCCTCTAAGAAGATATAGAAACAGACACTGACTTTGAGTCTTAAATCCCTGTAATTAAAACTGCATACCTGTCTTTGTTATACTGTGTTTCATTATCAAATATTCAAAGGACACACTGGTTATTAAGATAACAGTTCGAACAATGGACTACACAGAACCGGACTTAGTCTATTCATCGAAAAAAAATTCAAATTTATAACGATATATATATATATATATATATATATATATATATATATATATATATATATATATATATATATATATATATATATATATATATATATATACTTTGGTAAGCATCTATCTGACGCGACTGCCTGACATTTTTGGTTAACTTGAGATTTTCATTATCTACATGATGATTATTCCAAATATGCTAAGCAATACATGATTTATCAATAGTGCCATATCTCAGTTGTGCTAAATGTTGTATAAATCTAGTTTCAATAGTTCTTTTAGTTCGCCCAACATACTACATACAAACTGGGAGACTACTTATCTGGGTTAACTGTTGGGTTTCGTTTCTGTAAGTGAAGGACGTAGCCAGCGTGTAAGCTAACTGGAACGAGAGGACCTTCTGAATTCTAGATGTTCTTCAACGTTTCTGTAACCGGTTTCGCTACTCTTGACAGCATCCCCAGACAGATAAAAATTGAATCAATACCATACCATGACAACTACAAATAAAGATCTGTTGCTATGTTGATGTTTTGATATAAAAATTCTTTAAAATTTAACATTAAAATGAAACACAAATGACTAATTAGGTCTTCAAAATGTCTACGTGATGTATGTCAATATTTAACATAAACATAGAACTAACCTATAACAGTGATAACTATAATAACTGTTACAACAATAAATTAACTAAACAATAACAGAACAAAGCAGACTATATACAATGAAGATATCGACATACATCAATTCGTTTTTGTATTACAACTTTTTTGAAAAACAATACTTAGATTTATTTTGTTTCATTTCTTTAATTAAAAAAAAGTATCCAAGAAAGGGGAATTCATTAAATCAGTTTGCTATTGTCGTGTATGTGTTTTTAGACTTCTAAACCTTCAGAAAAGTCTAGTTTATGCTTGTTATTATTGGTTTTATGCGGTTATTTACTGTAGGTCTATGTTTGGTATCAATAATTAATTTTGCAAATTTAGATTTGTCAGCGTGGTTATTTCTAAATGCAGAAATATGTTCTTTGTATCGGGTGTTTGTGACCTATGTAGATTGCGTTACAATGTGTACAAGCTAATTTATAAACTCCAGCTTTTGTCAGGAAACAAGATTTTTCTTTCATGTTAAATAATAAATCACGTGTCGTCTTGTAAGATTTAAAAGCTACCTTTGTATTTGTACAGGTATTTAAAATTTTTGCAATGTTTTCTGAAATGGTTCCAAAATAAGTTATTGAAACATACGTGTTATCTTTTTGTCTCTAATATTTGGATAAATGAAATTAATCGCTAATTTCTCTTCTTTTCTCTCTATCATTTTATCTATTATTTTAACAGAGTAGCCATTATTAAACGCTATTTGCTTGATTATTGAAATTTCTTTTTCAAAACTGTTTTGAGACATAGGTATTGAAAATGTATGGTGAATCATAGAATGATAAGCTGACAGCTTTTGTGAAAAAGGGTGACATAAATCGTATGGTATGGTTGTCTCAGTGTAAGTTGGTTTCCTAGATATTGAAAAGTGAAATGAATCATTTTCTACCATTCTAATCATTAAGCCTAAAAAAATTATACAACTATTAGCTTCTTCTTCTAAAGTAAACTTAATATTTGTGTGAAGGTTATTAATAAAATTTAAAAATTCATGTAATTTTGTATGGCTACCTTGAAAACATGCTAAAATGTTATCTACGTATCTGTACCAAAAGGCAATATTATGCGAAAGTTATGATGTTAAAGTTTGGTTTTCTAAGTTTTCCATAAATATGTTAGCTCATAGAGGTGACAACGGACTACCCATAGGTAAGCTTTCATTTTGCATATCAATTTTATCACTAAATTTAAAATAGTTTTGTTTTATACATTCGTTAAAAAGATTTATTATTTCTTGTCTTATACCAACTTTCCCTGACACAACAATACCATATGATTCATGTCACCCTTTTTCACAAAAGCTGTCAGCCAATCATTCTATGATACACCATGCATTTTCAATCAACGAATTGCCCAACATATTTAAGTTCACAATCCTTACAACCTATTTCATACATTCCCGACACTTCTGTGGTTGTATCTTCAACCGCGTAACTACAGGGGGGGCTAGGGAGGTCGGGCCCCCCTAGACCTCGCTAGGAACCCCCCCCCCCACCCACCGGAAATAGTTGACTTATATCGACTTCCGAAATACGAGTATTATGAATCCGCTCTGTAAGTTCGCAAACCACGTGTGCTCTGCGCCCTCTTTTATTGCCGCTATCAACCTCTTTTCTTCACAAATCACAAACAACAAACGACCGGTGTTCAGCCGTCAGTGCAATATACGCACTGTCTAGTCGTCAATGGTTATGGTTACGCAGCAGACATTAGAGATATAAGTTAAGGAAAAACCAGTAGTTAGATGAAATCGTTTTAAAAGCAACCACAAGTGGAATCCTTTGAAATCTGATTTTTGTCGTTTGTCTAATGGATTTTCATTTTATATATTTTAATTCATAGTTTTTATTTGTTTACTTTGTAGGTATGGTAAATATTGCTATTACTTTGTAGTTATGTTTTATTTCATCGATATTAAACGTTTTGATCAACAAAGTTGGTGTCTCAACATTCATTTTCCTTTTTAAAAGATCCCAAGTGGCAATTACAGCCCCAACCTAGGCCCCCTCCAAGCCAGATGGCTAGTTCCGCCTAGGTTTATCTTGATCCTTTGTGTTACATTGCAAATTTTTTAATGTATTTTTTTTTGTGTGTAGAAAATGTTATCTGTAAATTGGCTTTCTTAAAAATGGCATTAAAACCTCTCGTAAATCGCGGTTCAAATGGTAAACAGACAGCCTATGTTTATCTTTATCCTTTGTGTTAGATAGCAAATTTTTTAATGTATTTTTGTGTGTGTAGAAAATGTTATCTGTAAATTGGCTTTCTTAAAAATGGTATTAAAACCTCTCGTAAATCGCGGTTCAAATAGTAAACAGACCGTAGTTTTGTCTGAAAGTCGTAGATCCCGCTAACATTTTCTTTGTTTTATGTTTATTGACTAGTTTCTTCACTAAGCAGACAGAGTGACCATTATACCTAGTTACATTTTTAATATATTCAAGTTCTCTGTTGTATATTTCTTTATCTAAGGGACACTGTATTAATCTATGAACCAGAAAATTCAAACTCACTGTTTTTTTGTGAAAAACTATGGTGTGAGTCAACCGAAATGTAACTCACAGTGGTGGTTTCCTTCTTGTGGATGTCAAATTCTAAAGTGTCTCTATTTTTAATGACTAATACATCAGGAAAGCGTAATGTCTTATTAATTTCTATTTCATGTGTTAATTAAATTAAGTCAAATTTACTGCTTAATTTGGCAATAAAACCATCTACTTTACTGGATATAGTGATAATTTGTGTGATATTCTTGTCGTTGTGGTGTGTTTTAGTAGTGTTACCGGTATATTAACAATGCCGTATTCGTGTTGTGTGCCGCGAAGTCGCGGAAATTCTAAAAATGGACCGAAGATACACTTGTTTCGTTTTCCAACGGAAGTCGCCATGTATGATAAATGGGTTTCAGCTATTCATTGGGAGAATTTTTCGCCAACAAAGTCCAGCAGAGTCTGTGAGTTGCATTTTGTTAATAAAAATCTAATAAATTGTTCTATTGCAACGGTTTCACAAACCGATCTGACCATAACCTCAAATTTAAAAATTCCTAGCCTAAAACGTAATGCTGTACCCTCATAACTCCTCAATTGCCCTTCTTATTTATCAAAAACTGTCCAATTACGCCGAAGTCGCGATGAAAAAGTCCAAGAACTGGAAAATGAGAATTTTGCCAAGGCAATTAGTAGAATTTGAATTGAATTTGAATCTTTGCAAAAAGAATTTATGTACACTAATTTTAAAGAGTTTCTTTCAGTTTTAAACTTGTTTCATCTACCCGAAGGTTGGTTTAAAATTTGTGACATTGTTAAAATTACATTGTTTAAATTAAAATATTCTCCTGGGCATGTAATAACATATTCTGTAATAATAAATACTGACTTACAAGTTGAAACATTTTTGCGTGGCTGAGAAATACAAAATGCCCGAAATGACATTAAACGTGGTTTAACGACCCCATTTACTTCTAATAATATACATGAAGTCAAAGATTTGTTATATAATATTGACAAAAAAACTATGAAAAAAAATTATGCTGAAAAACGCGATGAAAATAAAAGTGTTTTTGAAACACATTTCAAACTTATTAGCCCCACGTATATCCTGTATCGAGAATGTGGAGAAAGGCCCCACTGGCTGCGAAGAGAAGCAGCACTACTACAATATGCGAAAATTTCGGCAGATCCAAAAAACCCAGTTTACCAACTAGTATCTCAGTCGGATACCAGCAGATCTCATAATAACTCCCTTGAGCCACTATCGATTGTTCAACATATCAGAGGATATCACCAAATACTCAATTTCAGCGAAACATTACCCTTGCGAAATGGAAAAATACCGCCATGGATTATTAGATTACCAGATACAGACAACAATCTCACAACTTGTAACACAGACTCCTTGCTTACCGACAGTGTAAATAGACTATTTCAGGCTACTATATCAAAATATAAATTTGACCTGATCATGTAGACTGACGGATCAAAGAGCACACGGGGTGTAGGACGCAGTGTTATATCTCCCCTCAAAACAGAGGCGTATCACCTATCATCAGAGTGTAGCAATTACACAGTAGAGTTATTTGCCATAAAGAGAGCAGTCCACACATTCATCGACTCCCCATACAAAAGTGCTTTAGTGTGCACAGACTCTTTAACCTCTATTAATTCACTTGCATCGCGTTATGCAAGAAACCCTATAGTAATTCAAATACAAGAAAGCGTCCACGGTGTCTATCATGCTGGCAAGTCAATCACACTGACCAGGACGCCTTCACACAGTGGTATTGTAGGCAATGAAAATGCTGACGAATGCCCACGGAATGCGATACTAGAAAAGACAATAATACCCATACAAACCCATTCAGACCTTATTGCCAATATTAGACAAAGGTCTAAAGCCAAATGGCAAACCCACTGGTCATCCCTTGACAACAAACTTTGCAAGATCGAAACATGAGTGACCCCAAAGACGCTCCCAAGTCTAACACACAGGGAAGAAGTCGTTATCAGAAGAACTCGTATACGCGATTGTAAGTTCACCCATGGATATCTACTTATCCAACAACCTCAATGTGAAGTATGTGACAGAGTGATTACTGTTAACCACGTGCTTCAAGAATGTCCACTATATATCAATCCAAGACTCGAATACCTAAATGGGAAAACACTATACCAAATTCTTGACTTGAGTGAGCCAAATGTGACTAATTTACTCTGTTTTTTAAGACAATCCTCACTATTTGATAGCATTTGATTACATATACTTTAATTAGCGCAACAAAATGTACCGACAGTGTCATTGGCCATAGATGTTAAGACACTTTAAACTTCCAAATAAAAAAAAAACTTATAAGATTCATGGATGACAAATATTTCAGATGAGAGGACGACAGTTAAAAAATGCTTTTATATGCGTATATAATATTTAACAAAATTTTGGATGTATTTGAGGAAACTTTCTTAACAGTTCATAATAAACCTGCATTTCTAAGCCACTATATTATAAAATTTCTTTCAGATAACGGGCAACTGTCTGTCGAGCATAAATGTAATATTCATCTGATTGTACATATAGCAAAAATTGTCATAACCTCTACAGTTAATACTCTTCTTAAAAATTATTGTGGAAAATCTAATGATCGGTTGGCCAAGCCATCTAAAACCCGTAAATTAATGACTCTTACCAAATAGACCGCATTTTTTTATAATGACTTGCTTTGAAACGTCGTTTTTCCATAATAGAATCGAATGGAGTGCGATGAAGGGCTCAGTTGACGACTGGCACCCTCTTTCAGCCAAAAGATCTTCAAAAGTTTTCAGAATAAGTGTCTTTTAAGGCCAAAGCAACGTAAAACTCATGACAGACTGAGCGGTTCATATAGTCTGACAGGCTAGCGCGATACCTCTCTGTGCTGACGTCACGCGCGAGCACCGAGTCCTTATATCTCGGTGTTGTTGACAACACACATGTCTGATCCAAAATACAGCAAATAATACAAAATGCCCTCTCTAACGAGAATAACAAACTTAAAGGTTAGATTTCCAATAAATTATAGATAATTAAGGTATATTTTTCAACGAATGCAGTTGGGTGACGGTCTGACACACAGCTAGGATATAAATCTAAATAATTTGTTGAAACATACCTTTCAATGATTTAAATGAAAATTATAAAAATGGCTATTTAAATTTTTTTACAGCCTTCAATCGTAAATGTAGAATGCACAAATTTTGACTCATTGTTGTTAATATAAAACAAATAAAAAACCCGAGGAAGCCGCTCATGGAGCGAAGAAACGTCGTTGACTCAAACACACAAATGTTGTTTTAATTCATGTTTATTAATGCTAAAGTTTCCACGAAACTAAATTGAATTATATATATATATATATATATATATATATATATATATATATATATATATATATATATATATATATATATATATATATATATATATTCATATAAAAATTGAAGCTTATTCGGATATGGGTACTAGGGATTCTAGTTCGCACTTATTTGCGAAATTTTTTTCAAAATTTAATAATCCTGATCTGATGTGTGACTTTTCTAAAAAAATTCACTAAAAACACAGAATAAAATTTGATGTTTTCTAAAACATCACTGTTTTACTCAGAATTTATAACAGTTATTTATGTATTGTCACAAAGATGACAGACATCTTGCTACAGATGTCACTATGACGTATTTCAAAATTCTCCGTGATAACAATGAAAAAACTATGCTACTGCACGAACGACAAAGCAAACCGTAAACCTTTAGTGATATCCATCGGCGGTGTTAAAGATGGCACCGCCACCACAGCAAAAGAAATTGAAATAGTAGTGTGTCCTCACGGAGATGACGAACAACCTTGTGAATGTGCTAACAAACTAGCAGAAAATGAACCAGATGAACCCACAAACAAATCGGCGCCCCCCAGAAGCGCAAATCAATCGAGAAGAGCATCCGCGCAATCTTTACAACCTCAAGCTACATCCACCCCTAAAAACCAGTCCACCGAATCCGTAGCCGCTGATGGCACACCCGGTAAGAAATCTACCGACCCTGGGGGTAAACCTATGGGCCAAAGTGCCAAATCCAGCAATGATGATACGTTTAGATCTGCGACTTCATCCCCTTCACAGTCTACTACCGCAGACGGAAAAAAACCCGATGCAGCTTCGAAAAATAAATCTCAGGGCCCAAGTGCTAGATCCAGCAATGATGATACATTCAAATCTGCGACTTCATCCCCTTCACAGTCTACTACCGCAGACGGAAAAAAACCTGATGCAGCTTCGAAAAATAAATCTCAGGGCCCAAGTGCCAGATCCAGCAATGATGATACATTTAAAAGTGCGACTTCGTCCCCTGCAGGGTCTACTACTCCAGGTGGACCCAAATCTGATGCAGGTTCTACTACTCCAGGTGGACCCAAATCTGATGCAGGTTCTACTACTCCAGGTGGACGAAAATCTGATGCAGGTTCTACTACTCCAAGTGGACGAAAATCTGATGCAGGTTCGAAAGGTACCAACCAACCTAATGCACCCACTCCAGAACAAGGCATTGGTCGAGCTATGAATCAAAGCTCGTTAGTGTTGCCAGTAGTACCACCTAGATACCATGGATCTAAATGTTGCCTGGAGGTAAGTGTGCTCGAAAAACACAGTGATACGTGTCAGTACAAGAAAACTCCAAATCCTGGGCGCAACGCTGAAGATGATTGTGTTGGTAGTTATGAGGTTGTAGGAAGAATGGTTTTTAAGACTTGTTATCCAGACTCAGAAGCACCAGACGATGATGAACTAGAAGGTACTAGTATCAGAGACCCTTCACTAATTGCGGAGATGCTTCCATTCATCAAACTTCAACATCCGGGTGGTCTGTTTAACACTATACCTGGAAAGACAAATGAACCTAAGGAAATAGTGCCTGGCGATTTCGTTAAGAACGAAGTAAAAAGTAAAGAAGATCTTGAGAAGGTGATGAAGAGAAACGAATCACTAAAGAAATTAGCAAGTTCAATGAAAATGTTTCCAAAAAATGTAGCTAGTGTGTCAGTACAAACACCTATTCTCGTTTCTAAAGAAGTTTACACGGAGAGTGAATCATTAATTGTTAATTTAAGTTATACACAGGATGACGTTGCTTCAGGGACTGATTCCAAAGGGACAGAAAAACCACAGTTTGAGAAATTTAAAAATTCAAAAACGTATAACACAATTCACAAATTTGTCAATAGAGCTAAGGGCAAATGACACGACATACATTTTTAATTTAACTAGTTGTAAAAATAATTGTCTTTAAAGTGAATAGATTATAAAACGACAAGAAAAGTGTGCATATGTAATGTTTTATTTGCAATCAAATATAATATTGTTTCCATGTTTTGATGTTAAAAAATGTCTTGTAGAATTTTATAGTCCGTTTCCATATATGTAAAAAGTGATTCATCGGTAGTAAAACTAGGTGATAAAAGGATTTCATAAGCGGGGGAATTCATTTTTATACGGATGTGGTGTACGTCATTTATTTTCTTTGCGTTTTAATTTACAAAATTTAGAAAGCCCGATTCTGGTAACAAATAATTGACCTAAACTATTTTATTGCTCATACTAATCAATTTAGCAGGCCGAGTAGCCGAGTTGGCTGGACGATTGACCCATCTAGTTTGGACTATGAGATCGCGGGGTCGACATGCAGTCTATTTCTGGCCTTTGTTTTATTATTTTTTTTAATTTCAACAACACACCACGAGGGCTTACAGCCTAAATACTATCGTACCCTGGGTGTTGACAAGGGGGAAAGAGGCAACTTGTTAATTCTGGACTTGAAGGTTTGGAGGTTCGGAGGAGAAGGCAAAACATGTGCCGGCAAGGAATTCCACAACTTGGAAGTCCTCGGGACAAAAGAGCGGGCATAACAAGATGTTCTAAGTCTGGTGACCTGGACAGTAAAAGGGTGCATTCGCTCTGTTCCCCTGGTAGATCTGTTGGGGGCAGCAGGTGGGGGAACTATGGAGGAAAGCTCCTCTGAGCAGTGCCCGTGCAGATATCTATAAAAGAGAGAGAGAGAGGTCACCAACGGCACGTCGGTGGGCAAGGGATGGCAGACTTTGGGTGAGGGCAGGGTCACCGATGAGAAGTATAGCTCTCTTTTGAATGGAGTTCAGGATAGCGAGTGTAGAAGCGGCAGCGGCACCCCAGATGTGGGAGCAGTATTCGAGGTTTGGCCTTATTTGTGAAGTATATAAGGTATAGAGATTAGCTGGTGAAAAGAATTTGCGAGCCCGGAAGAGGAAACCTAATTTCTTAGCAGCCGCTTCTGCAATTGATGTGACATGTTGGTGCCAATTAAGATTTCGATCCACAGAAATGCCAACAAGAGAAAAGGACTCATTACTTTGAATAACTTGGTTGTTCATTGTGATGGGTCTGGGGCTGGTGTATCTCTTGTGAGAAAGAAAGCAAGACTTAGTTTTGGTGGGGTTGAAATGTACAAGATTTCTACTTCCCCAGTCTAATATTTTTTAGAGATCCACGGAGACAGAACCCTCCATGAGTCTGCGATCCTCATCTAATTGGGCTAAAGAGACAGGCTGAGAATATTGTATATTTGAATGGAGGGTGCTGTCGTCCGCGTAGCTGTGAACTGGGTTGGATGTGCTAGAGAGGAGGTCATTGATGTGGAGAAGAAACAAAGTAGGGGCTAAAGCTGAACCTTGAGGAACTCCTGCATTAATTGGATACAGTTTAGAGGAATGGCCATCCACAACAACAGATATGTACCTGTTGGAGAGGAAATTTGCTGTCCACATACAGAGTTTTGGTGGTAGGCCATAGGCTGGAAGTTTATTAAGCAGCGCTGCGTGCCAGACCTGGTAGGAATGCTTTGGATATGTCTAGAGCAACAATCTGGGATTCACCGTGTTGTTCCATGGACTTGTTCCAAGAATGGGTGACAAAGGAAAGAAGGTCGGCAGTCGATCTGCGCTGGCGGAATCCATACTGCCTGTCGTGGATTAGACTGTGTTTTTCAAGAAATTTTAGTAATTCGGTGTTTATATACTTTTCCATCACTTTATAGACGACTGAAAGTAGAGAAATAGGCCTGTAGTTGCTAGGGAGCAAAAGAATCGAAAAACAACCTTTGCAAAGATAGGTAGAGGCAAATGGTACTAATACCCAAAAAGTAAGTAGCGCGATATTTGGATAAGAACGACGCACCCTACACCAAAATTCAGTCAACGATTATTCATGAAATAGGTCCCGAGCGGTGGAATCATTTCGCAGCTCTAAAATGGGTTGCTGACTACTGTAGCTTCTCATTCAAACAGCTTGGGGGACTAACGTGAAACCTCATTTTCAAGAGATTAAAGCTGATCATAAATTTCCTCTCTTAGATTCTCCACAATGCCTTTCTCTGACGCTTCGGCTGTTGTGCATAGGCTTTCAAACATTGAAAAATTCCTCAGATTTGTTTCACGTCGCCAGTTTACAAGCTTGACAACGAAGGCTTGGAGATTATCTCTTAAACGGATTATGCGCATGTCCTCTCCCTGGAGTTTCAAATTTAAATTGTCTAACAAACCGAGGATGTCCGATAAATAAGCAACTCTTTGAATCCAAGCTTCGTCATTAAAATGTATCACGAAATTTTGTTTCCGTTGCATATCCAAGAAATATTTAGGTTCGTCTTTTAAGTAAGGCTAAATGTATTCTCGCCATGATTAGCACCGCAACACGCAGACAGGTTTTGCTCTAATTAGAGCTCATTGGTACGGTATACTAATTAGTATACCGTACCTGGTAATTACCAGGGCTGACAATTTACAAAATTGTTAGTTGGTTGTACACAGTCTCTATTTTACTAAGTGAGTGGTAGATACGAATCAACGTGCCGCCACCTAGTTGCGGAACCAGGTAGTATGCTGTCACGCCAGCTCCAAATAACAAAAAGTGTTAAAAAATAGAGACTATATACAACCAACTAACAATTTAGTTAATTGTCAGCCTTGGCCCATTTCTACCCTAATATAGGGACAAGGTATGTAAGTCTAGATGTATTCTCGCCACAATTAGAATCGTAGACCGGTTTCGCTCTAATTAGAGCTCTTCAGTACGGCATACTAATTGTAGCGAAAGTACACATATAAAATAAAACGGCTATGGTAGCCAGCCTTCCAACACTAAGTGAGTGGTAGACACCCACATATTTACTAAATTGTTAGTTGGTTGTATAAAGTCTCTATTTTTTAACACTTTGTGTTATTTGGAGCTGGCGTGACAACATACTACCTGGTTCCGAAACTAGGTGGCGGCACGTTGATTCGCGTCTACCACTACAAAATTTTTAGTTGGTTGTACACAGCCTCTATTTTATAACATTTTGTGTTATTTGGAGCTGTCGTGACAACATACTACCTGGTTTCGCATTGAGATGGCAACCCTGTCGTACATATCAAAATTTTCTTCGTCTCTTAATTCAAATACACGTTGAGCAACATTTCCTTTTGATAGCCAAGGAACATCAGTGTAGGCCAGAAGAGCCTCGTGATCAGAATTCATGTCTTTACAAAGTTCTTTAAACAGACGAGTATTGAGAGTGGTAGATTTGATATAATTAACGATTGCAATCAAAGAATCAAGCACATGTTGCAAAGGCTTCGGAAGAGCTTTAGTACCAAGCGTAAACCGATAAATCATTTAGTGCAAACACTTTGCGAGAGGTGCAAGCTCTTTAACCTTTTCTGAAAGCCTAACCTCGATACAAGCGTACCTGGTGCTCCATCGGTACATACTCCACACAATGTTTCACATTTTAACACACTCCTTTAAAATAAGTAATGTATCATGTTCATGACTTCATGACGTCGTCACCCTTCCTTGTAGCTTTTGACCTACAAACAAGAATTTTCCCCTGATGTTATCCAAGTGAATGTATTTCGCGAAAACAAGTAACTGGGAATTCACTAAGTGAAGATTGAAACATGTGATGAGCACTGATAAGTTCACTTGGAGAATCCAAATCACCACATCTCATCTTTTTAAAGACCTGTCGATCGTTTCACTAACAAAGTCAGCTTCATCAGAGGATGAAAAACTCGGAACTACTTTCTACTACAACACCATCTATTTATATTACTTTTTAGGTAAAGAAGGATACCAAGAGGCAGATTTAAATCACAGGCACATTTTATGTGCATTGTATCTTTATTGCTGGACGAGGTTATGGAACTTCCTTTATTACGTTACCTGACAGGTTTCGGAATGTTTATCTGATTCAAAGACAGAGCACAAACAGAGGACTGGAGATCAGTGGCGGGGCTCAATTTAAGTCACTTTTGTTTTTTATTGCTCTCGTAGGCATCAAGCATCGCTTGCTGCCCAACATTTTTGACATGTTTAAGATTTTCCTTATCAATGTGGTGGCTTTTATCCCAAATATGTTGTGCCACGCATGACTTGTCTACTCTACCGTATCTCAAACGTGCCAGATGTTCACGAATCAGTCCTTAAATCAGATAAACATGTCGAAGGTAAAGTAATAAAGGAAGTTCAATAACCTCGTCCAGCAATAAAGATACAATACAGAGAAAATGTGACTGCGATTTAAATCGCCCTCTCGGTATCGTTGTTTACCTAAGAAGCAATATAAATAGATGGTGTTGTAGTAGAAAATAGTTCGAATTTTTCATCCCCTGATGACGTTAACTTTGTTAGCGAAACGATCGTGAGGTCTTTAAAAAGATGTGGTGTGGTGATTTGTGTTCTTCAAGTGTACTTATAAGTAATTGTTAACAATGACTCACATCTGTAGATTCGTCAAGTTAAAAAGAAAACAGAGGGGATAGCCTTATTTCAGTTACAATTCGCTCCAGCATCTGCTGACATATCCGAAATGCATCTTTGAATTATGTTTTTGGACAAAGAGTTTAGTAGGTGGTAGTCGACTCTTCCTTTACGTGATAGTAAAGGATTTTTTTTCCCGTTCGAGGATGTACCACCCCTTATATCAAGGAGCCGGTGAAGTTCCAACGCACGTTTCCAGTTCTGGTGTATGAGTCGGTTTCCCTTATAAACAAAAATGATGATGACTCCTCCCTGTACAAAAGATTCCGGAGATAAAATACCCTTCTACTCGGATCTCCGGGAGAGTGGTGTGCAGGGCGCGCCGGCTTCAAGATTTACCATATCCTTCTCGAATATATGTGGCCTAAATTCTAACCTGAACTCCGTCCACCATTTCCTCCAGGCTAATAGTCCCCAATTCCTCTTCTTCACCGAAACCCACGTCAGTGCCAAAACAGCCACTAATCACCTTAATTTCCCGGGGTATGAGCTCCTTACTTCATTTAAATTACATGGAGGTATGTGCGCATAGGTCCGTAGCAATCTACCCTGCACCAGACTCCCCAATTTGGAAGCTGGAAGACAAGACATACTTTTGATGAAATTCTCTCTCTCAGGGCTTCAACAAAATTCATCTGTTGCATTTACCGGTCACCTTCTGACAACAACTTCCTCCAGCTCTTTGACTACCTTTCTGAAAAAACCGACCATCTGATTTCTGCATATCCTTCCTCCGAGGTCACTATTCTTGGGGATTTCAATGTCCATAATAAAGAATGACCAGGATCTTCAAAAACCGATCCACAAGTGAGAGCAGCGGAGGTCTTCGCAGTCAGAAATTCTTTAGCCAATATGGTTCAGCAACCTACTTACTTTCCTCGCATCCCAACACACAGCTAAAATCCCTTGGATCTCATTCTTACTACAAAACCTGAATGCTATAAGGCATCAGTCCGCCCCCCTGGGCCGCTCAGACTACAGCTTGGTCACTGCTTCCTGCGCAATGCAACCCGAGGTCACACAGTCATCACACCCACGTATCGTTTGGCACTACAACTCCCCGAACTGGGACGAAATGCGGGAGTACTTTTCCTCATTTCCATGGGCGTCTGTCAGCTTCTCTCATCCTGACCCCTCTGATATCTCATAAAATATCACCGAAATCATCTAACCATTTCCTCTGTCACCCATTCTTGGAACAAGTCTATGGAACTACACAGTGAATCCCAGATTGTCGCTCTAGACATATCTAAAGCATTCGACCAGGTCTGTAACGCAGCGCTGCTTAATAAACTTCCGGGTTATGGCCCACCACCAAAACTCTGTACCTGGACAGCAAATTTCCTCTCCAACCGGAGCATTTCTGTCGTCGTGGATGGCCATTTCTCTAAACTGTATCCAATTAATGCAGGAGCCTGATGTTATTTTTCTTTAATTTAGTACCTACGCTGCGTTTACATAGGTGTTACTATGGTACAAGATTAAAGATTCTGGCTTAATAGGAAATTGACTTATCGGATTTCAAATATTTTTACAAAGTTTCTCTAACATAATGTATTTGCTGCATCCAGACCTTTTTCAACACTTATTTACTGGTTCTGTATCCAGATTCTTTGAAAACGATTAAATATTGTAGCTCTCTATGTAAGACTGACAAGCAAGGCAACCTAAATTTCATTTTTGGAAGAATATTTTAAACAAATGAAATGGGGTAATAATTTAAACATAAATTGAAATAAGGCTTGGTTCGCGGCTTTGTCGCAGAGGTTCCCCTTCCACTTCTGCATGCCTACAAATACCCTCAATGCATAAACAAGAACAATGTAAACAAGAAAAGTTTCTTGGGAACAAGCCGCAAAAAAGTTACGGGACTTTCGGTAAATATAGGGGTTCTGGGCGGGATAAACAAAATTAGAAGGAGGTATAGCTGCAAAATGGGCTAAAGGCAGCTCACAGACGTCAAACTAAGCTGTTTTTCGCACTTTCCGCTCACATTTCCTTTTTATCTTCTTCCCCGCCTAACACCCGTATTCACTCCTGGTCCCGTAACTTGAGGGCTTTTTGCAAGACATATTTCTTGTGGTTTGTGCATGCAAAAGAAGATCTAAGCAAGTTTTAATTTTTTTCTAACAAGCCCCCGTGTGCTAATCTGCAAATTAACCGAAAATTTCATTTTTATTTACAAAACGAATATACCTGCCAAATTATAAACGTGGCAGGTACTTTTCCTTATTAGTCGCTTGGATGATCTGTTTTAGCCAACTCAATCGAACCAGTTTCTGCAAACAAAATAACAAAAATGGTTAGTTAAATTTAGTAGTCGTGCTGCTTTTATATAGGTTTTAGATGTAACACAACTGAATATTCTAGTTTAATCGGAAATTAAATTATCACCATTTGGAATATTTTTACGAAAATTCGCTACCATAACGCACTTGCTGCACCTAAACTCTTTTCAAAACATTTACTATTGCTGTATCTATACTTTTTGAAAATGAAATAAATAAATATAAACAATACAAAATTTTTAGATTAAAATTTTAATAATTTACGCTAAACATCTGTTTATATGTATACTTTAAGCTACTGCATATTATGTAGTTTCATTTTCCTCAAATTTTCCATATACAATATAAAGAGTAAATAAAAACTAAAAGTAAACAATAAGTACCTTATTCTAAGATTCTAAGGTATCAGCGACAGCGGAGTTTATTTCGAGATTATATTCTTCTTCTTTATTTATGATGTCTCTAAACAAAGAATAAGAATAATGTAACTCGAATTCGACTCCCTCCTGTTGTCATTTGGCAAAATAACAAATGACAAATAGGCAATTGGTATTGTCAGATTTAACTAGGAGAGCGAGGTGGCGTTTAAATACCCTGAAGAATGGGAAGCTTAATATTTATACATAATAAAACGTGGCTCTAGACTGCCTTTAAACAAATTGAATCACTTTCGTTAAAGTTTTTATTTATTACTATATACTTTTTTGATATCTTGAGTTGATTATCTTGAGAGTTTTGGCAAGCGGCAACCCCGCTGATTGTTTATTGTGACATATCTTTGTAGCCTGTTCGTTTGAAGTTTCATTTGGAGCATTTGTTTGCAATAGCAGCGTAACCCTAATATATCAGGCTGACCTTGTCTAACATTATAGACACCCATTCAGGGGTAATGTCAGGTTATATCGTAAATTATTTATTTTTTATTTGGTTATAACTCAAAATTTGCTGAACCGATTAAGTTCAAATTTGCTAGACAGAACTACTTATACGATATCTACGTGCGCGTAACGTTTTAGTTTAATACTTCTAGTAATTTAAAAGCTATTGCGTTTTCAAACAGTTATTCGCATTGTCTAAAAGTATTTAAGTGTCAAAACTGTCTAACGAACTCGTCCAAGCAATTAAACAAATGAAGTGAATTGCCAAATTTGGTTTCGATTGGTGGTGAAGTATTTTTTGAGTTATCGGTTGGATACATATATATATATATATATATATATATATATATATATATATATATATATATATATATATATATATATATATATTGTTACGTTTTCTCCGGGTTCTGGATAAGTGAGACTTTAAATTTTAACAAAACAACTTTATTTACACTCTAAATATGGATACAATAAAATTTCTAGAATGTCTCTCTCACAAAACACTTCATTTACTGGCCTTACAATTACTACTCTCAACAAAAGTCACTAATCTGGTACTACAGTCACTACTCTCTTAACACTTTACACTGCTTCAAGTCACTACCACATTCTCTTACTGAACTGAACTAACTCGGGCTGGCTTGCTTTCGCTTTTATATACTCGCCGTACCTTCCCCTCCTTTCTAGAGCCTTCCATTCCAGAACGTTCCAGGACCTTCTTTTACTAGAAGGTTCTGTGAATACAGATCGGCCCCGTGTGTATACAGGGGGATGTATATACAGGATGATCCAAATGTGGTCACCACTCCTATGTTACACAAGAGGTGTTTCTCGAACTATAAGATCTCTCTGCGTATACAGGGTGTAAGGGTTCTCTACGTATACAGGGTGTATATACAGGGTGTTCGGAATGTGCAGACCTCAGTTATCCGTTCCGACGGGGTACAAGTTGGTAACTTCGTTATTTCTGGTCCTAGAGGGTTGAGACTTCGCCTGAGGGGGGTCACCCCAGGCACCCCCCGGGGGGTGGGGAGGCGGTGTTGCCAGATTGTGCAAAAATTCCCAGATGTTGGGGAAATTCTGGAGATGTGGCAACACCGCACCTACGTCTATTGAAGTGCTTTGTAACACTGCCCCCCTCCTTAAGACTGTTCGTCCCGAACAGTATTTACCGGCCGCCAACTTGGGGGTTCGTTGCCCCGATAGGGACTCAACCTCTCTATGTGAACAACTTTGGGTTTAGTTCTTGGAGACAGCTGGATTCTGTAGACTAGGTCATTAATTTTCTTAGTCACCAAGTATGGCCCTTCCCATGGTTTCTGAAGTTTCGGACTGAGGCCCTTTCTCCTTGTTGGTTGGTACAGCCACACTGCATCACCTTCCTTGAATGTATGGGGTGTTGCTCTGCGATCCAAGCGCATCTTCATCCGGTCACTGCTTAAGAGGAGCCTATCTCTGACACATCTGTGTATAGTGCGCAGTTTTCCTTCTAGGTCGGCGACATACTCAGGTAACGTAGCTAGGTCCGCTATGTCCTCGTTCGGTGGTGGTCACGTCATGTCGATTGGTAGCCGCATCTCTCTGCCGGTCAACATCATGGATGGAGTGTAGCCGGTAGATTCATGCTGAGAGCTTCTGTAAGCTAGGAGGAACAGAGGTATCAGCTTGTCCCAGGTTCTCTGATTCTCGTCAACAAACATAGCAAGATACTGATTGATGGTCCTGTTATGCCGTTCTACCATGCCGTCTGATTGGGGGTGGAGTGGCGTTGTTCTCGTTTTCTTTATGCCTAGCAAGTCCATTAGGCTCTTCCAGACCTCTGATTCGAAATTCCGGCCCTGGTCGGTGTGAATCTCCAAGGGTACGCCATGCCGTGATATGACATTTTCCATCAGGGCTTCTGCTACGGTCGTTGCCTCTTGGTTGGGGATCGGCGCAACTTCAGGCCATTTCGAGAAGTAGTCCATCGCCACCATTATGTATCTGTTCCCAGACTCTGTGATGGGAAAAGGTCCTGCGATGTCTATGGCAACTCTCTCCCACGGTGTACCTGAGATGTACTGCATCATTTTTCCTCTGGATCGGGTCTTTGGTCCTTTCTTTGAAGCACATTGGTCACACCTTTTGCACCATTCTTCCACGCTTCTTCGGCAGTTTATCCAATAGAAGCGGTCTCTCACTCTGGCAAGAGTCCTGTTGACCCCAAAGTGGCCTCCACTTCTACTATTGTGTAACTCTTGAAGAACACCGTCTATGCACTCACTTGGCACAACGGTCTGGTATATACAGTCTCTACCATCGGCAGTTTCCCATTTTCGAGTGATCATGTCATTCTTTAGACACAATGAGTCCCATTGTAGCCAGTAGCCTTTAACCTCCGCCCCAAACCGGGACACATCGTGCCACTCAGGTCTTTTCCCCTTTTGTAGCCATTCTCTAATATTTTTCAAGTCTGGATCTGTCTTCTGTGCGTCTCTGATGTATTCAAGATTTACGTCTAGATCGGTGTTATTCTCCTGTCCTGCCACCAGTTGTTTGATCTGATGAGTTACTTTGTCGATCTCTTTGTTCTCTTGTCGCTCGCAAAATTTACATTCATGCACTGAACATGGTCTTCTCGACAGGCTGTCTGCATTGCCGTGACTTCTTCCTTTTCGATGTTCAATCCGGAAGTCGTAGCTCTGCAGTTTCTCTATCCATCGGGCTATCTGTCCTTCGGGATTTCTAAAGTTCAGAAGCCATTGCAGAGCAGAGTGATCCGACCTCACGCGGAATGTTCTTCCATACAGGAAGCTGTGGAAATGTTCGATGGATCTTACAACTGCCAGCAGTTCTTTCCGGGTTACACAGTAATTCCTTTCTGCTTTTCCGAACGTTTTGCTGAAGTAGCCTATCACAAGTTCTTCTCCGGCTTGGAGCTGCGAGAGTACTGCCCCAATGCCATACTGGGAAGCATCGGTGTCCAGTATGAACAGTCCTTCGTCCCGAGGATAAGCCAGTATAGGAGCAGTGAGAAGACGATGTTTGAGTTCTCTAAAAGACTCTTGGCAATCTGGTGACCAGATGAACTCGACCTTATTTTCAGTCAGGCTATGCAGAGGTTTCGCAATGCTGCTGAAGTACTTCACAAAGCGTCGGTAGTAGCTGCAAAGTCCCAGAAAACTTCTGACCTCATGTTTGTTCCTCGGCACAGGCCAGTCTCTTACTGCCTTTATTTTCTCTGGATCAGTTTCTATCCCTTTCTCAGAAACGACATGTCCGAGGAAACTCACTTTCTTCTGGAAGAGGACGCATTTCTTGGGATTAAGTTGCAGATTGGCACCTCTCAGCCTGGAGAAAACCTGCTTCAGATTCGACAGGTGTTCATCGAAAGTCCTTCCAATCACCATGACATCGTCGAGATACACCAGGCATGTTTCCCATGTAAGTCCTCTCAGCACTAACTCCATTAGTCGCTCGAAGGTGGCAGGAGCATTACATAAGCCGAATGGCATGACTTTGAATTGGTACAACCCATTCCCGGTTGAAAAAGCAGTCTTCTCCTTATCGTCTTTATGGAGTTCTACTTGCCAGTAGCCACTTTTCAGGTCTAATGTAGAGAACCACTTTGATCCGGCCAAAGTGTTCAAAGTGTCGTCGATCCGGGGCAGGGGATAACTGTCTTTCTTGGTGACATCATTCAGCTTCCTATAGTCCACGCAAAATCTCATAGTGCCGTCTTTCTTGGTGACCAAAACTACTGGGGACGACCAAGGACTATTAGATTCCTCGATCACACCATCTTCCAGCATTTCGTTAACCATCGCCTTGATTTCTGATTGCTTGGCAAAAGGCAGTCTTCTCGGCGGCTGTCTAATTGGTCTTGCGTCGCCAGTATTAATTCTGTGTTGCACTAGACTCGTACGACCTGTGATTTTATCTTGAGCGAAAATATCGGCCTCCTCCAATACGAACTTCACTGCCATCTCCATCTCCATATTGTTCAATTGGCCCCATGAATTCTTGAACCGCTCTACTAATTCTACTGGCAGTCTTCTGTCTAATGCAGTGGGTGTCACGTTTTTGGACAACGTCACTCGGTCAATGGGTTCGCAAGTGGCTATAACCTCACCTTTCTTCAATGTGACCCTGTTAGTTTGTACGTTGGCCACTCTTATGGGTATTGTCTTCTTAGGGTCTACTAAGCATCGTGCGACGAGGACACCATCACGTCTATCTTTTAGGGGCTCCGCTATGAGAGCAGACATACAATCAAGTTTCTTCTCTAGTCTGGCTCTGACAATCTTCTCACTGTTACCAGCAATCCGTGTATCCTCGTCGACAACAAGTCTCACCCTGAGATTAGCTTCGCCTGCTGTTGGAGATAAACACAACTCTTCGTTACCGATTTTCAAGATCTTATTCTGGAAGTCTACTGATAGGACATCTAAATCTTCCATTAAATCCAGGCCCAGAATAAATTCGTCGACGATTTCTGCGACGACAGCCCTTACCTGTAGCTCAGTACTGCCCAGCCTAATGTAAACAGTGGCCTCTCCATGCACGGGTATTCTATCTCCTTTTGCCGTCTCCAACACAGGCTGTTTGTTGGTAGTGAGTGCTGACTTGTTTGGCAACATGTCTGGACGTACAACGGATCTAGTGGCACCAGTATCGATGGTGAAACTGCATTGTCTTCCGTCTATGCTGCCAGGTATAACGAGGCTCTCGTGGTAGCGTCGGATAGTGGAGACCTTTACTTTGGGGCCTTGGGACTCGCACGCCAGCTGCCGCCCCCTTACACTGGCGTCAGGTCGTTTCCCTGACGCCGCTCACTGTTGGTGTATTCTTGTCTTCTGCGAGCCACCTGTTGCGTTTGTGAGCACTGTCTACTTATGTGCCCTTTCCTACCACACTTGTAACATTCTATGTCTGACCAATCTGCTTTCGTCCTACGTGCCCCAACCGGTACAGTGAGCTTGCTTATGGCTTCTTTTATCATTTTCATTTCTTGTCTTAGTTCGGCTGTCGTGTCTGCAAAGTCCTCTATCTCCTTCACTTCGCGGAGCCTGTTGCGGCGAGGTTGAGATGCATTCTTCGCTGCTTCAAATTCCAAGCCATAAATTACGCAGTCCGTAAGTGTTTTGAACCTTCCGAGCCTTAAAGCTTGTTGCATTTCATTATCAAGTACCCCATCGATGAAGGTCTGGACGGTTATCTGGTTGACAAATTCTTCTGGGGCTTGGGGATATGCCAGTCGCACAAGTTTCTCCACTTCGGCACTAAATTCTTGCAGCGTCTCATTTGGCTTCTGGACCCTTGACTTTAGTTGTGTCTGGTAGACCTGGCTCATGTACTTGTTACCATATCTCAAATCTAGGGCCTGTATCACTGTTAAGTAGTTTTGCTGTTTCGACTCCGGGATGTTCTGGAGGATTTCTAGGGCTTTACCTCGAAGCGAGAGAATTAGAGCAGTTGCTGCCTGTTGTTCGCTCCACCCATTGCTGAGAGCTGCCGCCTCAAACTGCCTCCTGTACATGGGCCACGATGTTTCTCCGTCAAAAGTCGGCGGCTTCAAAGTTCCATGAGGCTGCTGCACGATTGGCATATCTTCTTCCCGACGATTTTGAACTGGGGACATTCCAGTAACTCCTCTTGGTTGAGTTCTGTCAGTCTGGCCCATCACCTGCTCTGTCAGTTCTCTATGTCTGACTTCTGTGCCTTTCATCATCATCTTCATTTGTTCTTTCAACCCTTCCACTTCTTCCCATCGTTTATTCAAATCCTCTGTTACATTTTCTACTTTCTTGTCCACATTTTCTACTTTCTTGTCCACATTTTCTACTTTCTTGTCCACATTTTCTATTTGTTCGTTGATCTGTTCAATTTCTTCTTTTACATCGACTCTTATATTGTGGAACATACTTCGGAGCTCTTCTTTATCTTCTTGTCGCCTCTGTTCCTCCTCTTCGCGTTGCCTCTTGAGGTCTTCTTTATCTTCTTGCCGCCGTCGTTCGTCTTCTTCGCGCCGTCTTCTTTCTTCTTCTTGTCGTCGTTGTTCGTCTTCTTCGCGTTGCCTCTTGAGGTCTTCTTTATCTTCTTTCCGCCGTCGTTCGTCTTCTTCGCGCCGTCTTCTTTCTTCTTCTTGTCGTCGTTGTTCGTCTTCTTCACGTTGCTTTTTCAGTAAGTCCATCAACTCTTTGATTTCAGCCATCTTGTCGTAGTCAGTCGATCTGGTGTTTACCATTTACAGCTAGCTTGCTTGTTCACTTATTCACTCACTTATCCCACACTTCTGACACCAAATTGTTACGTTTTCTCCGGGTTCTGGATAAGTGAGACTTTAAATTTTAACAAAACAACTTTATTTACACTCTAAATATGGATACAATAAAATTTCTAGAATGTCTCTCTCACAAAACACTTCATTTACTGGCCTTACAATTACTACTCTCAACAAAAGTCACTAATCTGGTACTACAGTCACTACTCTCTTAACACTTTACACTGCTTCAAGTCACTACCACATTCTCTTACTGAACTGAACTAACTCGGGCTGGCTTGCTTTCGCTTTTATATACTCGCCGTACCTTCCCCTCCTTTCTAGAGCCTTCCATTCCAGAACGTTCCAGGACCTTCTTTTACTAGAAGGTTCTGTGAATACAGATCGGCCCCGTGTGTATACAGGGGGATGTATATACAGGATGATCCAAATGTGGTCACCACTCCTATGTTACACAAGAGGTGTTTCTCGAACTATAAGATCTCTCTGCGTATACAGGGTGTAAGGGTTCTCTACGTATACAGGGTGTATATACAGGGTGTTCGGAATGTGCAGACCTCAGTTATCCGTTCCGACGGGGTACAAGTTGGTAACTTCGTTATTTCTGGTCCTAGAGGGTTGAGACTTCGCCTGAGGGGGGTCACCCCAGGCACCCCCGGGGGGGGGGGGAGGCGGTGTTGCCAGATTGTGCAAAAATTCCCAGATGTTGGGGAAATTCTGGAGATGTGGCAACACCGCACCTACGTCTATTGAAGTGCTTTGTAACAATATATATATATATACTTTTTAACTGACCTTGGATTTGGGTTGTAGGGGCCCCAATTCGCACTCATTCGAAGAAATTTTCCAAAAATATTACCATCGATACCTCTCTATTAGTGAATTTACTTAATGAAAATTCATCAATAATTGAATGTGCGAAAAAAAATGGTTGAACAATATTGAACCTTTACGTTAGACATCTGTCAACAATGTTTCTGTAATTTAATAATTTGTTGTGTGTAATAATTAAATAGAAATCCATCTCTTTTAAATTATTACAATTGTCTTTTGTTTCCATGGCATCTTTGAAAAAAAGCAAATAATATATTGCAATTTCTTGATTTTTATTGAGGTTGAAGTTAGCTAATGCAATGCTTAAATAATTCACCATAAAATTTAATTTTCTTTCGAATTATCTGGAAAAAAATTGTAGGTACCGCTTGAAAAAATTAAGTATTTGCCAATTTTTGAATGCGACATTTGAAAATCGCCTGCGCCCATAGGATACAAAATCGGACCATCGATAGGACATCAGGAGTTAGCCTGTATGTTCAGCTAACTGGTTTACAAATTTGGTTGTCTGATTTAAGACCATTTGCGAGATATATATTTGTTTGTAAACTACTATGATGGTATTTTTTTTCCAGAAAAATTGACATATAAAAAACTATAATACATAAGTTTATATACCTTAGGTTGCCTAAGCTTAGAATTAGAAGGACAATCGAACCATGTGAAAAAATGTAGGTTTCTATTTAAAATAGGCAAGTTGCTACCGACTTTTAGCACACCTCTATAGCTGGACGACTTAAAATACTTTGCGTAGAACGAAAATGATCGATTTTGAAAGCATGCCAAATTTCAAATTTCTAGTCCAACTGCAAGTTAAACATTTTCTAATGCACAGCCCACGTAAATCACCCTGTATATAAACATCTAAAAATTCAAACGCACCTTGGATATGGGTCACTAATTCGTGCTAATATGAAAATTTTTCTGAAAGGTTCACCATCGGTACCTCTCTAATAGTGAATTGTCCAAATGTAAAATCACTGAAACGACCCTGGCTGAATGGGTTAGGTTAGGTTAGGTTAGGTTTGTTTGTGAGTGGGCCATACCGGTCCCTCCACCGCGACCATAAGGTCTATTGTGGCTCACGCCTAATAGTTTATATTTCGACCAACAGAGTCAGCCTCCTGCAGAGGTCGATAATCTGCGTGGGCGAAAGTTGATCCAGATTCTCCGGAGCAAGCTTTATCTTGCCAAAGAGCAAGTATTTAGTCCTGTCCGCTGCCGGACAGGAACACAGTACCTGCTCTGCTGTCTCGTCACTCTCCATATACAGTCGGCAGTCGGTCTCCTGACCGACTCCAATACGGTGCATGTGGTGACGCAAACGACAGTGTCCTGTATACAGGCCAAATAAAGTTCTCAGTTGTTGTCTGTTTAACTCTAGAAGTTTTTTAGCCCTTGACTCAGACAGGCCATTTATGAAGGCCTTAGAGTGAGCTAATCCTGGAAGATTTTGCCAATACTGGATTGTCATTCTTTCTGCCCAGGTCTTTAAGGTGCCTTTTGCTGTGCATGATGTTATCCCCAGCACTGGTTCTGGTCCGACAAAGTATCTCTGGGCACCACTCCTGGCAAGCGCGTCGGCTGCAACATTGCCATCATGGTCCGAGTGACCCGGTAACCAGACCAGCGACACCCCATTACAGCTACCCAGTTCGTTAAGGGCAGATTTACAACTTCATACCGTTTTTGAATTACACCGGTAGGAACCAAGAACCTTTTTTGCAGCTTGGCTATCTGCATATATCTTTATCGATTCGGGTGTGCACTGGTTTTTTATACTTTCCCTTGCATACATCTCGATGGCATACACTTCTGCCTGGTGTATGGTTGCGTACTTGCCGAGGCTAGCTGATAGTCTAGCGTCGGTGCTGCCCCCATATGCGCCGGCTCCTACTCCCATATTGGTTTTGAAGCCGTCAGAGTACCAGCAGAGATCGGCTCTCAATAGGGTCGTTTGATTTTGTTCCGAGTCCTTCCTTTCCGGGAGGACGGTCTTGAAAGACAGATCTCTACTGATCTTTGTAGGCATCAAGTCTGAGGCCATTCCCAGAATCCCGTGATCCTCAGTGTCAAGTCCAGACCCTCCCAGACTGATTTCCTTCGGCATACTGTCGGCCGTTTGTTTTAGTCTGTACGTTGTCCACCTCGCCACCCTCTCCAACCATATGTGAAGAGGTGCAATATTAAGGAGGACCTCCAGAGCGGCTGATGGTGCGGTGCTTATCGCTCCCGTTATCATCAGACAAGCCTGTCTCTGTAGATGAGCCAGTTTGGCCCTCGCGATACCACGAAGTGCCTTAGGCCACCAAACTATGGCTTCATATGTTATCATTGGTCTGATAACCACTACATAGAGCCAGTACATCTGTTGGGGGTTTGTTCCCCAGTTGTTTACACAGATTCTCCGGCATGTCCACAGGGACAGTTTAGCCCTGCGGATTACATTCTCCAACTGTATGTCCCAGTTGAACTTCTTATCTAGGGTAATTCCTAGGTATTTTGCTTGTTCCGAAAATGGAATCGTTTCCCCCACAAGAATAGGTGGTTTTAATTTGTCCAACCTTCTTCTTCTGGTAAATGGAACAATGATCGTTTGCGGGGGTTGACAGACAACTGTTTCCTCCGGCACCAATCATTCACTACATTTAGTGTCTCCTGAAGAGTACTTGCTAGTTCCTCCTCATATTTGCCCCTAACAATTATGACAAGATCATCAGCATGCACCTGGACCTCAACCTCCCACAGTCCGAGGATAGCCAGCAAATCATCCACAAAGAGAGACCACAGCAGGGGGGATAGAACTTCCCCCTGAGGGCACCCCCTCGCAGCCCGGAAGCTGATCACCTCCCCCTGCAGCGAGGTAATAACGGTCCGATTGTGGAGTATGCTTCCGATCCAGCCACAAATGGTAGGTTCCACCCCTCTAGCGATAGTGGCTTCGTAGAGGGAGATGGGTAATGCATTTATGCATGCTCCTTAAATGTCGAGAAATGCAGCCACCGTCACATCCCCGTTATCCAGGGAGTGTGTGATCTTCTCGACGAGGTTAATGAGTGCTAACTCAGTAGATTAGCCAGTTTTGTAGGCATACTGGTGGGTATTAAGGGGGTTGTTGACTAAGATGCTCCCCCTAATGTGTCCGTCCAGTATTTTTTCCAATCCCTTCAAGAGGAATGATGTAATACTAAGAGGTCTCAGTGATGTGGGTAGGAGGTCATTACGTCCCAATTTTGGAATGTAAACCCCCCTAATCACCGTCTAGCTGGATGGAATATAGTTCCAAGCCAGACTGGCTCTATACAGCCTGATTAGGAAAGGTAGGAGAATCTCCAGTCCATTTTGTAGAAGGACCGGTACCGAATGGGTTAACCTCGAGGTCAGAACACGGAAAAATAAATACTCCCAAGATACTTAGACATCTCCCCTTGTTCAAGTTGTTAGTAAAAATTGTTGAAATTAAGGAGTCAACGCTTGTGAATAATGCAATGTTTGAAAATACTTAAATTATTATTTTTGCTTGTATAAAATTTATAAGCTATATAACTGAATTATCTAGAATTACTTCAGTAAAATTTTAATTTTTATGGATAACGCATTTCGATATTATGTAAACTTATCTAGCATCCTTTAGTTTTAATTATACAACTTATATTCTTTCTCAATTGTCTGAACATTGTTTACTTTATCTGGTCATATCAAACTAATGATCTACAAAATTATAAACCTTTTAAAAAAGCACATTCCAAACGTTTTGTAATTTTGTTGATAGCTTGTCTAATAGTTGCTCCAGCAAAATATATATAAGGGGTCAGTGGAAAAGTGTGGATCACAACTTTTTGAAAAAAGCTAGTCCGCACTTATAATCATGACAAAATTTTCCACTTTACTCGTTTGCGTTTACTACCTTTTGAAGGAAATTTCTGGACATGGTATGATGATGGACCCACCAAGTAGAAGTTCTCTATGGAGAATCGACAAGAGAGCTCCAGTAAATTACAACGATAATGAATTATACTGTGGAGGATTTGGGGTAAGATTTTTATATTATACTCAATTAATTTAATGGTAAAAATGCTGTGATAGTAGGTGCTGTGTGTGTGTTTAGATTTACTGGCTGTGGCTTTGTACGGCCATCAGCATATTATGACCCTCTTTTGCTACCCTTCATAAAGTCGGTAGATTACCTTTACACTTTTCTTTTTGTCTATGAATATATTTAAAATTATCCTACCTCTAAAAATTTGTTACTTACTATATACAAGTAGTCATCCTCAATCATATAGTAATCTCTCTCTCTCTCTTTCTCTCACTTTTAGTGAATTTTCGCAGAAAAAATTAACCAATGGGGAGATACCAAATTTTGAATTTTGAAAATTTTTTTCCACATGAGCGCGAACTAGGATCCCTAGAACCCATATTGGGGTCAGTTTAAATTTTTATATGTTTATATATATATATATATATATATATATATATATATATATATATATATATATATATATATATATATATATATATATATAGCATGTGCCTTCCTTTTGCAAGTGGCTTTCAGGTTTTCTGGGAAAAGTTTGAGTTTTCTTTAGAAAAAAATTTTTATCTCAAAAATTAAATAAGCTATGGTAACCAATTTTTTCTTATGTGCTACATCGACGGATTTAGGGACGTTTTCAATTATATGATTCGTCAAAAAATCGAGATTCCATATACGAAACGCTCTCAAATTACTTAGCCAATCTTTGAAAAAAAAAATGAATTTTAATGAAATATATTGTTTACAAATCTCCAGGTAAACATTTCTTTAATTTCTGTGAAAAAGCTTTATGTGAATAAAACTGTATCTTGGCTGGTACAGTTTTTGTGTAAATTACGTGAAAAGTCAAACTAGTTTTTTAAAATCTTTCTTTGGAAAATTTTTGTACTTTTTGAAACAGAAAGTTAGTTTGATGAAAAACGGTACATTGTTTACACTATATAGTTTATACTGTCTACAAAATTTCATGCCTACAACAGTTCTATGAAAATTCACTACCATAACGCACTTGCTGCGTCCAGACTTTTATTATTCTCTATAAATTTATATGGCTAACCCTTGCCGCAGAGCCTCGGTGGTTTAGTGGTAAGGACGTGTACATCTCCAACGAGCGGTACCGGGTTCGACTCCCAGGGTTAACCTTTCAATTTTTCAGTACATACTGAACAATTATCATCCGAGGTTGTGGCATTGTATTTGAGCAAGCTGAATGTCTGCACGTTCCGCCCTTCGGAGGGGGATTAAGCCGTCGGTCCCGTGTCCATGAGATGTTAAATATCCCTACCCCCCTTGAAGAAAGACTGGATTTTGGCAAAATTTTCCGGGATAGTGCGGTGAAACTGCTCCCTGGCGTAGATAATTGGCCATAATCGCGGAAATAGACCGTCGTTAAAGAAAAAAACCCTTGCCGCACACCTCCTCAGTTGTGTTTTAATTTCACATCATTAAAAAACTATTTCTTTCTTGAAATGACCAACGAAAAATAGAAATATAGTTATTATTTACTAAGTACTTACGAGGTTTGTTTTTACAGACACAGTGGGTTAAATTTGGAGGAAAATGTGGTGTTTGTGGTGACGTGTACGATGCCCCTCATCCACAACCCAATGAAAACACTGGCAAATACGGTGTAGGTATAGTTTCAAAAACGTATCAAGCTGGTTCTACCATCGAAGTCCGTGTCGACTTAAGCGCAACACATTTGGGTCATTTTAGTTACAGGTAACGTATATCATTTATATTAAACAAAAACGTTAACTCTGAATGGATATATTTTCTCGCAGTCTATGTGAACTTAAAGATCCGAAGGCACCAGAATCTGGCGAAGAATGTTTCCAACCCTTAAAATTAGCTGACGGGTCCTCTCAGTACAAAATAGCATTGGAAGAATTCAAAGTCAGGAATCAAGTTCAGTTGCCAAATGTAAAATGTGAAAGATGTGTGTTGAGATGGGAATATGTTACAGGTAAATAACCAATTAGCCTATTTATTATTAATAATATATAGATATTACCGCAATTTTCGTACTAAGCCTTTGCAGCCAAACGATGCTTGTACAAATAGATCGAAAATCCTCGCTGATCCACGGGTAAGAACGTGTGCCTCTCGACCCAATGTTCCAAGGTTCAATTCCTAGTAGAAATGTCTAATTATTTTACAGTACGTACCATAAATTAACATCAACCGAGGTTGTGGCATTGTGTTTGAGCAAGTTTAATGTCTGCACGTTCCGCCCTCCAAAAGGTGGTGTCAGTTCCCGCCAGAATTGTATATAATATTTTTAGTTTGTAGTTACTAGATAATTTAACCCCAGTCGTATATAACTACCAATATTGTACTAAAACACCCTAAATTGTCTAACGGTGGCACCCCTGAGATTAAATTGTAACCGAAAGATGTGAGGGGTTGTTTCTGCCTATTTGTATATCGATCTTGAAGCGACAAGACCTTTCCGTCGGTCCTATGTAGAGTCTCCTTTGTGTATATGATAAAGATAGTATTGTTAAGTTTAACTTTCTCCGTTTTAAACTTTAACTAAACCACCATTAAAATACAGTCCACTAGTAAACCATAATCAACAGGTGGCGTTGAGCCGCCGGTCATGTGTACCATGCGATGTTGGGTACGTTTATTGTCCCTACTCTTCTTATCGAACGAGAGGTATTCGGCAAAAATGTACAGGATAGTGAGGTGAAGCTTCTCTGTGATTGACCATAGTCGCGGAAATAGATGTTGAAAGAAAACCAGAAAAAAAAATTAAAAGTTAGAAATAAATAAAGTAGTTACCCCTAGTTTTCTAATTTGCAATTTTTTTGATGTTTTAGGTAACAGCTGGGGAAAATGCGAAGACGGAAGCTACCAGATGGGCTGTGGACCACAAGAAACCTTCAGAAATTGTGCTGATATTTCTATAGCCTAAATGAGTGATATGTAATTTAAATTCGAATCTTTAGCTGTAAATAAAATTTTAAGAAAATAATTTACCTTTTTTTTGTACAAGTACACGAAAGTGAACATACTAGATCAATACAGAAGTACAACCAACTTCTATAGAATCGAACCTTGCACGCTATAAGACAATTTTTGAGGGGACATGAAGTGAGTGAATATGGTACCAACAAGACGGCTGCTCCGTTTACAGCAGATATTAGAAGCCAAATTTATTGGCTAAGTAATTTCAAATACTCGACTAGTTGTTGGCCTGTCCGTTTTTATAGCATAATATCTTTTGATACCTATAAGAAACTGAACAAATGAGAAGTTGCAGAGCCTTGAAATAATTAATAATTGAAATTTTGGAGTACACGCTGGCAGATGATTTTGGTTCGCTGAATTTTTATACACTTCAAAACTCATCACTTTCGTCGAGGTTAGGCGCAAGAACTTAGTATATATATATATATATATATATATATATATATATATATATATATATACATATATATATATATATATATATATATATATATATATATATATATATATATATATATATATAGAGAGAGAGAGAGAGAGAGAGAGAGAAAGAGAAAAGAATAGAGAGCATAATAAAGAGTTTTGGTCCTAACATCTTAGGTGTAGATTATTAACTATAAAAACTTAAAAAAATAAAAGTTGGAGGGCCCCGAAAGCACCAAAACTACTATGAAGCACAGAGCGATATACACTTCTGGTTCGCTGAACGCTTATTCACTTAAGAGTGTAATCACTTTTGTTAAATGTTTGCACAAAAATGTAAAGAGCAATGGAGGGCGTAATGATTTTACCAGTAACAGCATATCTCTTGTTATTAGCTTAAAAGAACCACAAACAAGAAACATGATGTATATAAGTCCTAAGGGTATGCAATATCCAGGGTATAGTAAAGTTAATAGATTTATGAACAAAACAGCTCGTTGTTGATCATATTTTGGGCCATTGAAAGAATATGGTTAAGAATACAGATACCTGTCCCATCACACTCACAGAACAAGACTTCCGTTATCTTCATCTTATGAAGGTGTGCATTGAAACAGCCGTGACCAATGGATGTTCTCACAAGTGGGATGTAGAGGTATCTGGGGATGTTTCGTTTTCGGTATACGGCCTTTGAAATTATCCCAAGTAAAGTCAAATTAAGCTTGCTAAAGGAATACTGTATATTATTAAGCCAGTGGTTTCTCCATTTCTCTGCTACCATCTTCTTGGAAATTGTGTAGTAGTCTGCAATTAAATTAATTTTGTGAATGTCTATTCCTTCTAAGGCTGCAAGTTTGGCATTTTTTATCTGCAGTGTCATTGGACTGGTTGTTTAAATGTCCTTTAATCCAGGAGAATATGATACTTTTGTCGTTCTCATATCAGTTTGTAAATTGATTATCATACAGATCAATTGGTTTATGTACATACTACTTGTTGAGTTTTTTTATAGCTTCGAGTAACGCCATTGAATATATAACAGTAATTATCGTCCCTGCTTACTAGTGCTATTTATAGTGCTTTCATGACTCCTATAGCTTCTGCTGTAAAAATGTAAGATGTTCCTGGTAACTTAACATATGGGACATATTAGTTTTAGGGCATTATACTGCACATTCTACCTTCTCTTCCTATTTTTTTGGTCAATCTGTGTATAGTTCTACTTGTTGTCCACTAATGCTATCAGTTGTGTGTTTAATTACTTTAACATCATATTCATAGAGAGTTGCTCCATATATGCTTTAGATTTTTGTGATTATTATTTTTATTGTTCGTTGTCCACGCTTTATTTAAAGATGGTCAGCTTAAATGTGTGTATCAAAAATACTGATGGGTGTCCCCCATTATCCTCTGGAAGAGATTGAAAACATCGAGTATAATCGATTTCTTAATAGGTAGGTATTATTCCCATTATTATTATTATTATTATTATTATTATTATTATTATTATTATTATTATTATTATTATTATTATTATTATTATTATTATTTTGTTCTCTTCTTTCTACTTGTAGCGCAGTCGGTTCCTCACGGAACAAGAGATTTGCACCGTGTTCATCTTTGTCCAGGCGGAGACTCTAGCGGTAAACATAACATTTTATTTTCGTACAGGGGTAGCATTTTTCTAACGATGTAGGATGTCCCTAGAATCGCTGCTTTTTGCATTGTTCTTAAATGAGCAGTAGTAAGCGGGAGAACGTTGGTAAGTTTCTGCCGGTCTGGTGTTACAAGCCCATTTGTTAATATGACCACTGTGATGATCTGCACCTCTCTCAGCTTGTACAAGTCGATCAACTCGACTGCGAGTGGTTGGTACTTTTGTCGCTTCTCCCCTATTTTCGAAACGAGGCTGTCATCCAGTGACACTGCAATGTCCACGATAAAAGCCTTCCGGTTTCCCTGGCCAATAAGCAAGATGTCAGGCCTGTGGCTTTCAACTGTTCTGTCGGTGACCACCGAGAGGTCACACGGTAGCCCGACCTGACCCTTTTGGACTACACCTTCAGGCTTGCATTTATAGTAAGGGGCTTCCGACTCGGTAACGGCGTAATGTTTTGCCAAGGCCTGATGAACGACCTTGGTCACGTTGTCATGGCGTTTCTTGGAATCCGACTCAGAGAATCACAAGCGCCCGTCACATGCTAAATGGTTTCCGGCTTTTTTTGACAGAGTCTACACAAGTCACTGACATCCCCCTCATGATGTGCCATTGGCACGCGCGCGTGTTGATAACATGATCTTGTATCGCGCATAGAAATCCCTCTGTTTCAGCATACAAGCCTGCTGTCATTAACCATTCCATTAATGCGCGGAGGTCACCGTGTGGTGCCGTTAGGCATGCAGCGAAGCATTCATTCACCCCCATCTCCCCCCAAGCACGCCGGCGCTCAATCAAACTCGAAACAACAGTAAGGACGTGATCTTGATCAGTCTGCTTGATGTCAAAAGAGTCCAACCGTATCTTCTGTCTCTGCACACACTGCACCTGCGGTTGTCTATGCTCTCAGAAGTATTTTCTGAGTCGTGTGCATTCTCTGTCACATATCACCCCCATCGAGAGGAGTCCACGCCCCCACATGTCTCGAGGCAAGTTCAAGCGGTGCAAAGAAGCCCTAGGTGCAGGATTCGATGTTTTTTGTTCATAACGGAGCGAATCTTTCTGTCAAACTTCTGAAGAGCAGTTGTTGAGCAGTCAAGGATCCCACAAGTGTAGGTAGCAACAGGGACTGCCCAAGTGTTTATGGCTCTAATTTTATATATGTCGGATAGGTAAGTTTTGCACACCTTCCTCACCCCAGCCAATACTTTGTCCTCCACAAGCCACCTCATCTCTGTTGTCTTCACAGAGAGAAGTTGTTGAATGTCCAAGTACTTGTAGGCGCCATGAGAGGCGAGGCCCTGCATCAGAGTCATATTCTGCTCCGTTACTGGTCGGCCGCGTTTAACGTGGATAACTGCACACTTGCCCAGTCCGAATTCCATACGGATCACGTCGCTAAAGCCCTTCACAATCTCCATCATGCTTTCTAGCTCGTCAGCATTCCTGGAGTAGAGCTTCAAATCGTCCATGTAGAACTGCTGAGTAACCCGTCCCACATTACATTGTTCGATGTTATATCCATAGGAAGTCTTGTTTAACATATGGCTTAACGGCTTCATAGCTAGACAGAACCAGAGAGGACTTAAATTGTCTCCCTGGAAGATCCTTCTGTTGATGTGGAGTTCCACTGAGGTGGTTGTAACATCCGGGCTTCGGATCAGAAAGTTTGTACGCCAATTTTGCATGCATGCTTCCAGGGCTCCCATGAGATATGCGTCGACCCTGTATAGTCGCAGCACCTCGAGTAGCCAAGTGTGCAAAACGGAATCAAATGCTTGTGGTAATCGATCCAACCGATGGGAATATTAAGCATACTTTTTTTACTTGAGATGTGATAATTTTGTCAGTGACGGGAAGCATCCCTGTGCATTCTTTCTACATACATTTGGTTCTGTCGCGAGAATCTGATTCTAAATGATGTGATCGTTAATTTTTCTGGACAGAATAGAAGTGAATATTTTGTATGCCGTAGGGGGCAAGTGACTGGGCGCTAATTTTTTGTGTCGGACCGATCCCCAGATTTGTATAATAGCAAGTAATTGAGATCCCTTGTCAGGGATGGTGGTATGAATTTCGGGGTATCGACGAACCGCCCCAAACGCCGCAAGAAGGCCATGTGCGTTGCCGGAAAGTACTTCCACCAAAAGTTGCAAATGCCGTCCGGTCCAGGAGAACGTGAATTTTTCGTTTTCCTGGTGGTTGACTGAACGTCCGGAAGGTCAATGTTAAACCTCGCCATGGGCGGCATAGTTTTTGCGCTTGCTGTTTGATGGCGTGCATTTCCAGATTCCACCATCGTTGTCTTGTGTGAATAGATCGCAGTTGACTGTTTCTCCACTTCTCCATTAATTTTATCCTGTAACCTTCAAACTCTGTGTCCAAGTTTGTAGGGAGATAGTAAGCGCGCATTAATTCAATGTTAAACTCTTAGGTCCATTTCATGCGCTGGCGAACTCTCCCGGCTAGCGTGGACAGGGCTGTAGGCTCCGCCAAGCGTATTGCTGGAGCGGCTGTTGGGCTGCTCGTTCTTCTGCAGTAGCCATACCGTCCGTGACGCCGTATCTCCCAGCTGGCGGGAGACTCCACCTCGAAGGACGGGTAATGGTAGCTCATTTCTCACCGATGGCCCGTCACCACTACCATCGGCGCTCGTTTGCAAGACCGGGTCGCATGCTCGATTTCTCTTTGTATATCTACTCATTTTTCCCTAGTATAGAAACCCGTACAAGCCACGAGCCGGATCAGCTCATCGTAGCGCGAGATCCCGTCCTCGTAAAGGTATAAGCCTTAGATTGCCTATAGAAATGGTCGCCACTCACATGTACAGACGCCGACCAGGGTGCCGCTCTTTAAGAGTACCGTCGCCCGGCTTTTGGTTACATGCTAGTTTTGTTCCACTCCTGGTTATTTTATTTCCTCGGTGCCCGCCATATGTGGTGGGGGTTTTCCTGATTCGCACTGAAAGCCACCGATAGGGGACTAACAACCCCACGGGTAATTATTATTAATCTTCTTATTATTCTTATTATTATTATTACTTATATATTTGTGTGTGTTGTCGTCTTTTATGGCTGCGGCCTCCAGACCATTCGCACATTTAAAATATATTTAGATTATACATATTATACAGAAGTTTCAATTTTCGTCGAATACTACTATTTTATTTTAAAAATTAATCCGTATTGTTTACGTGGTTCTTAAAAGAAATCGATCCATGAACATACAAGATACCATTAAATTACTCATTTTAAACACAAATCGTTAAAAATTGAAAATCTAATAAGGTTTTGTAAGAATAACTAAAGTTAGAGAAAATAAAAATCAATATACCACTTAATCCGTATTGTTTACGTGGTTCTTAAAAGAAATCGATCCATGAACATACAATATACCATTAAAATACTCATTATAAACACAAATCGTTAAAAATTGAAAATCTAATAAGGTTTTGTAAGAATAACTAAAGTTAGAGAAAATAAAAATCAATATACCACTAAATGCGGATGTAGAAATTTCTTTTCTGCAACCGGTTGCACTTTTTGCGGCATCGCCAGACAGGATAAAATTCAATTTTCTTCCGCCTGGCGATGTCGTAAAACCGAAACATGCCGTAATTAAGTATCGAACGGTTTCATTAAGGAAGGGCAACAAAAATTGATGATTCTAGTGTAGTACTACTACTGCAATATTTTTTGACCGAAAATTAAACATTTTGCAAAAAAAAGTGGATTAGTTGTAAATGATAATAAAGCCACGTGTTTCTATAATCTTAACAATACTACATCAACATATTTCTACCAATTAACTTGTCTTATTTTCGATCTATAGCAAAACTAATTGTTAAACTCAAGTATGTACTCTTTATTTATTTTGCATAAACTGAAAGAAAGGTTCGCACACTTGAAAACTTTATTTCTACAAGTAAGTACCTCTTCAAATCTTTTAACAAAGAAATGATATCTTGTTTCATATCAAAAAATTGGCTTAATGTTCTTATATAAGCCAGTTCATTTTAAAACTTTTCTAAAGTGAAAAAATCTCACGTGTAAAGAAAACTACGTATTACCACAATGGTTTCTCCAAACTTATTTATTTTCACTGTCTGTGTTATTTTCAAAGAAATCTCTGGTCACGGTTTTCTAGTCGATCCACCAAGCAGAAGTTCACTATGGCGTACTGATCCTAGTGCACCAGTTAATTACAATGATAATGAACTGTTCTGTGGCGGGCGAGAGGTATGTCATTTGTTGTTGTTAATTTTCATTAGTTTCTACATCTAAATCTCCTATGTTGGACGAAAACTTTCGATACTAAACTTTACAATTTGCTTGTTGTTACTTGATCAAACCTTTCCGTACTTAATACAGGTATAGATGCTTCTTCTCTGGTTTCACAAGTAGTTTGTTTCCTTCTCTGTAACCGGTTTTGCTTTTTACCGCGTCGCCAGACAGGAGAAAATTAAATCTGTTGATACGTGCCTATGACAAATATAAAAACAAAATCGTTCAACGTTTGAGAATTTTGATCAAAAAGTTAATATGTTTAAATGTTGGTTATCTCAGCATAAGCTACTAATTTATTTAAAACTGAAGAAATCTTGTTAACTGAGTAGTAACAATATCTTTATGAATTTATATAATTGCTTTACTAAAATAGATTTACAATAAAATTCAAGTAAAAGCAACAAAAATATCACAGTAAAGTAAACATAAAACGTACTCACAAAGTGAGGAAGTCCTAAGTTATTTATTAAAATATAAAAAATCTGGACGCAGCAAATGCGTTGTGGTTGTAAATTTTCATAAAAATGCTTTTAATTAGCAAATATTTTTTTTAATGAAAGCAGGCATTAAATTTGTTTACCAGTACAACCGATATAGTAGAAACAATGTACCATATTTCATCAAAATAACTTTATTGTTTGAAAATGTACAAATTTTTTTCTAAAATGAACTTAAAATGTTCCCGAAAAAACTGGTATAATTTGCCTGGCCAACGAACCTCTTCAAACTATTTACCCACCTACCAAGATATAATTATTCACACAAAAAGCTTTCCGACGAAGCTTAAAAAAAATGTCATGAAAATTTGCGAACAATTTTTTCACGGAAATCCGAAAACATTTTTTTTAAATAACTTACTAAACATTTATTATTAGGTACCAAAAATTCACAAACACACAAACAATGATTTCTATGGGAACAAAAAAATTGTATACGCCACTTCGATTTTTTTCACGAATAATATAAACGAAAACCTCTCTGGATGCGTCATTTTCATTGGACTCTGCTATATATCGGTAAAAACGCCGCATCATACTTTTTGATACGTGCCAAAAATGTGAAACAATTGAAACAACTCGAAAACAATGAACGCTATCATTATTTTTTTTTGACAAGCATGCATTATAATTCGATGGAAAATGCAAAAATACAATAATATAACGGGTGTTCGAGTAAAAAAAATGTATCACCAATGATTTATGGGTCACCCTGTGATTGTCGAAAAAATTTTATAAGACTTAGCTCAAGACACCCTCTAACTGACGTACACAACTTTTTCTAGTATCCTGTATAATAACGGAAATATTGAGCTTTACCGTAGAACTGCGTCAACCTGTATATATGTAAACAGATAAAAACTGAAACTAACACCGCATGTGGGTTCTAGGGGTCCTATGCCGTGCTCATTTAAATAAATATTTTCAAAATCCAAAAGTCTACTCAATAGCGAATTTTCCTAGGAAAATTCGCAAAAAAATATAGAGTATAAACCATAAAATCTATAACTAAAACAAACCATAAATTCTATAACTAAAACTACTGCCAAAGCGTCAGAGAAAAGTTCTATTTGAAATCAATTTTCTCGAAATATTTTAGTAAAATGAAGGACAGTGACTGTTGAAGCTGAAACTGAAGGGTTTGTAAATCACACTTCATGCGACATTTTCTCTAGATAACCCGTATAGTTTGTTTAAGGTTTTTGCCTAAAAGTTGCCAATTTTCGCGTTTCAAATCGCGACTTTGACGTTTCAAGAGGCAAAACTATAAAACTTTCAAAGTAACTTCTTGCACATTTCTTGACCTTTTTGCGCCAAAAAAACTTAATCTACGTCTGTAATATACAATAGATTTTGTTACCCACGCAAAATATTTTGTTTTAGTGCATTTTTCTGGTAATCAGTGGCACCCAAAATTTTTTTCTTTAAATGCCCATTAGTTTTTCTTTTTACCTTACCGACCTAAATTTTGGTACATAGTTGACCTTTTATGGTATAAATCTGCATACCAAATTTGGTTGCTCTAACTTTGTTAACTGCGGAGATATAAAATTGGTTCGAAAGAAAACACGAAATTTTCCAGGATAAACTGGTTCGATGTTCCTGGATAACAAACTTGTGTGTGTGTGTGTGTGTGTGTGTGTGTGTGTGTGTGTGTGTGTGTGTGTGTGTGTGTGTTTGTTTCTTTAACGTTGGTCTATTTTCGCTACTATGGCTAATCACCGACGTCAGGGTGCAGTTTCACCTCACCTGGAGGCTTTGCAGAACCCCTGCCTTTTTGTAAGGACCGCAGGGATATTTAACGTGTTCAACATCGCACGGCCAAGGAACCGACGGCTTTTCGCCTCCTCCAAAGGGCGGAACGTGCAGGCATTCAACTTGCTCAAATGCAATGCCACAACTTCGGTTGATATTAATTGCACAGTATGTACTGAAAAAGTGAAAGGAGAATCCTGAGAGCGAACCCAGTACCCTTCGGTTCAGAGGCTCACGTTCTTCCCACTGAACCACCGAGGCCAACAAACGAATCTAAGCCATTTGCAAAAGGAAGGTACTCACCAAATTTCATCGAGATCGGCCTATTATTGTTTGAGTTATCGGTGCGATCTCCCCATTAGTGATTTTTTTAAAGAAAATTCACTAAAAATTAAGTTTGTTTTAGACCGTGGCTTGTATTGCTTGAACAGCAAAATTCCCAGATTGTAGTGAATTTTTGTAGAATTTTTGTAGTTCCGATTTTTGAATTTTAAAATTTGTGGACAATATGTATTACTATTTTTTTAAACTGTATCTTCTCGCCTTTAAATGGCCTAGGCTGTTGGGATTCAGTGTTTTATAAATAAAAAAATAAAAAAACTCTGGACGCAGCAAGTGCGATATGGTAGTGAATTTTCATAAAAATGTTTTTATTGCAAATATGTGTGTTTTCTTTTTAAGAAAGCAGGCATCAATTTTGGTTACCAGTATAACCTATATAGTAAAAACAATGTGCCATGTTTCATAAAAATAACTTTGTGTAAAAATGTACAAAAATTTCCAAAAGTAAACTTAAAGTGTTCCTGGAAAAACTCGTTTCTTGATCAACCTTATAGGTTAATAGCAAATTCGGCTATTCAAATATGAAGCATTTGATCAAAATTCGATACCATAACGCACTTGCTGCATCCAGAATTTCTTTTCTTACAAACATGCATTATATTTCGATGGAAATTGCAAAAATGGAATAACATAAGGCGTGTTTGATTAAAAAAAAAAGAAAATTTGTTTCACCAACGACTTAGGGGCCAGCCTGTGATTGTAGAAATATTTTTTTAAGATGTAGCTCAAGACACCCTATAATTAATATATACAATTTTTTTTCATATCTTGTATAATAACGGATATATTGAGCTTTATTGATTTTTTACGAAAATTCGACAAAAATTATATACCATTAAACGATAAACTCTATAGATAAGGCTACTGCCAAGCATCAGAGAAAGGGTCTATTTGAAATGAATTTTCTGGAAACATTTTAGTAAAATGAAGGACAATGATGGTTGAAACTAAGACTTCAGGGTTTGTAAAACATCCTTCTTGAGACATTTTATTTCCATAGCCCGTATTAGATTCAAGTCATTTTCCTTAATGTTGGCGATTTTGACGTTTTAAATCGCAACTTTGACGTTTTGTGGAAAACCCCAATTTATTTTTCTTTAAATGCCTATAACTTTTTTGTATTTTGACCTACATAGCCAAATTTTGGTAAGCAACTTACCTATAAGGATATAAACCTGCGTACCAAATTTGGTTGCCCTTACTTTGTTAATTCCGGAGATATAAATTTTTTTCGAAAGAAAATACAACATTTTCCAGGAAAACCTGGGCAGATTTTCCTGGTTAACGTACTTATCCAAGCCATTAGCAAAGGGAATTTATTCGCCAAATTTAATCAAAATCGGCCCATTATTTTTTGAGTTATCGGTGTGATACATATATATATATATATATATATATATATATATATATATATATATATATATATATATATATATATATATATATATATATATATATATATATATATATATATATATAAATTGAAACTGACCCCGGATATGTGTTCTGGGGGGCCTAATTAGCGCTCATTTGAAGAAAGTTTTTCAAAATTCAAAAGTCGGGATCTCCTCATTAGTGAATTTTTTTAAGAAAATTCACTAATAAATAAAAAATAAAACATATGGCCCCAACTTGGCAAAATTGCATCTTGGGGGAAGCACAAGTTTGTAATCTATTTGTAATGATGCCTTGTATAGCTATTATCAATAAATATTACCAAATATTACTAGTATATGAAGAAGTTCTGGACGCAGCAAGTGCGTCATGGTAGTGAATTTTCATTAAATGCTTCAAACTTGAATAACTCCATTTTCTATAAACCTAGAAACTTAAATTTCGGTAGGTAGCAAGGTCTTTCACAAGGGAATAGACTCACTAAATTTTAACAAAATAGCTTTGAAATTTTCGGAGATATTTTTTGTTTTCAAAACAAAACACAACATTTTTTCATAACACCTTCTCCGATTTCCTGGCTACCGAACTCATCCAAAATATTAATAAAAGAAAGCTTCTTGCTGAGTTTGCTGAAAATCGGTTAATAACTTTTTCAGTTATCGTGCGGATACACACACATAGATGTATATATATATATATATATATATATATATATATATATATATATATATATATATATATATATATATATATATATATATATATATATATATATATATAAACATATAAAAATTGAAACTGACCGGATATGGGTTTTAGTAGGGGTCCTCGATCGCGCTCATATGAAAAAAAAATTGCAAAGTCTCACCATCGATGATACCACTCTATTGGTGAATCCTTTTTAATAAAAATTCACTTAAAATCAAATTTTCAGGTCCAATGGAATACATATGGAGGAAAATGCGGAGTATGTGGTGATGTATATAGCGCTCCTCACCCACAATCTAATGAAAACACTGGAACATATGGAAAAGGCAAAATTGTACATACCTACAACGTCGGTGACGTTATAGAAGTTAAATCGAAGCTGACAACTAACCATCTGGGAAATATGCAATACAGGTAACAAAGAGCAAAATCCTCCAGCCCGTATCCTGTTGACTCTTTCACCCATTAAATAATAATTCTCCATTAAGCCAGACCTGAAAAAGAAACAAGTATTATTTTTGGTTAATGATGAACTTTTAAATTACATATCATACAGGGTTGCCTATTTGCCCTTATGTCTTCCATACTACCTTTAATATTAATTTTCAGAGAAATGTCAGGATACATTTTTTGTTTAGATGTTTCTCCTGTATAATGTGAGCTATTTGGAGCCCTGCGAAGTCTTCGGCTTCCCCTGTACAGGACCGCATTGATTTTTTTAATAGAACCCCTGGCATATTATTACATTTTTGAAAACTCTATTCGATTTTAGGCTAACTTTGTGAAGTATATTACCTACATACGAGATGGTTTAAGAGCGATGGTTCAATTTTAATATCTCCTTTATTATTTAATAAAAAAATAATTGGAACAAATGTTGCAGGTACTAACGTTAGCTACAAACGAAAATTAATTCTGCATAAGTTAGATACAACCCAAACTTCACTCTTTTAAAATTGTATACCCTGTATATTCTTTCATTTTTGACTTCCTCTTGTTTTGTCGTTTTATTCAGTATCTCGTTGTTGTGGTCTAATCAGAGTCGTTCAAAAGTTATGGCCACTTTTATAAAACATCAGAGGCACATCTTTCGGTCTGCATCTTCATTAATATGTCAGCATGCAACACTGTATCAAGCCAAAAATCTGAAAAAGTGTTCTTCTTTCAACGTCAATCAATACAGAAAGAATTCCTTGAAAACCGCATACAGGGTGTGTAAAACACTGGTGTCAAGTTTTCTTGATAAATTCAAATAGAACCCCCTGTATATTATAACCAATTTCGATAGATTAACAAATGTTCTTTCAGTTTGATGAAGTATTTCCCTATACCTAAAACCGGTATTTAGAAAGATATTGGGTGTTTTTTAATAAAAAAAGTTACATTTGTACCGAGGAACGAATTATAGTGTATTATATCATAACTATGCAAAAGAACAAAGAATATGAGTATAGAAGAAAATATGTGGAAGTACTAGGAAAAGCTATATATGTATCGGGGAACCAAATAGAAGAAAAGGTTTTTAATAAGATGTCAGACCGACAGAATACATTTGAAGAGAAAATTGAAGACAAAGTCGTGAGAAACAAGATGGAATATGAGAGTAAATTCTGGGAAATAGAAAGGAAACTAATAAGGGAGACTCAAAGTACCAGGGTGGTATTAGCGAATAATAATGAGTGTAATGTGAAATTTACAGTTGACATAAGAAAAATACATCCAAAAGTTTTCATAAGGAGTTTGAGAAATAAAATTCAATATTCAGAAGGAATGTTATATGATTTCGACACGATAAAAGAAATCATAAGGGGGTCACTGGAAGGTAATTCACTTTTGTGGTTCAATAATAAAGAAAAAGATATTCAGGACCTACAATTGTTTGAAGACAATTTTTTAAACTACTTTTGGGGAGAATCGCAACAAGCAATATGTCGTGAGAGACTATATTTTGGTAAATATAACATGAAGATGGGAAGAAATTTCACAAATTATGCTATGCACATATATAACATGGCCCAATATTTAGATCCACCCATGAGAGAGGAAGAAATTGTATTGTATGTTGCCAGACATTTCACAAAAAACATTTCAGAGACAATAGCTATCAACAACCTCAAGACGATGGACCAGCTTACGAAATACCTCATGAGGATTGGAAGAAGTAAGAATTTAACTGAAAAAAATGATCAATTTAATCGAACACAAGAGAGAACGAACGGTCAAGGAAATGATTGGTATGATCAAAGACAAGGATTCCAAAGAAATGTATATAATCAACCACCAAGAAGTCAGAGCGATGGCAATAAGCATGAATCACGACAAGGAAATCCAAGAGAAAATACACAATACCAAAGAAACAATTTCCAGTATCCACGAGGAAATACATAATATCAAAGAAATGAAAACCTAAGGGAAGACAGAAATATTGGCAATCAAGAAACAAGAAGGCAATACAACAATACTACCAGATCACGAAAAAGGTCAACGGAGGAAGCAGCGGGAAATCCATTCCAAGCAAAGTATGTGAATCAGCAAGGACAACCGGTCATGAACCAAGAACCACTGTATTTTTTTGAAAGCACTCGTCAAAACTAAATATCTGTCATTATGAACACCCAGCCGAATTCATCAAAACAGACGACCAAATTAATGAAGAAAACCTAATAGGACTTATATATATATATATATATATATATATATATATATATATATATATATATATATATATATATATATATATATATATATATACAAGGAACATTTAAAAATTATCCTGTAAAAATTTTAGTTGATACCGGATTAGAAGCCTCAACGATATGTGAAGAAAAGTTAAAAGAATTTAAAATAGAAAACAATATTACCAAAGTTCCAAAAATTTCATTGTTCAGTGCTAACGGAAAGAAATTATTTGAAACCAACAAGACAGTGTTGACAGAGATTGCAATAAGTAAAAATAAAATTAACATGCAAGTTTTAATTGTGAATAAATTGGATTATGACATGGTATTGGGATCGGATGAAATGGGAAGAAAGGGTATCAGTATTGATTATGCACAAAAGAGGATTAATATAGGGGAAGATAATATTAATTTCATAATTGAACAGAAAACAGAAGAGATGGAGGACGTAGCAAGAAATAATATATATATATATATATATATATATATATATATATATATATATATATATATATATATATAATAAGAATGATAGTTGTCATAAGATAGATGAAATCAAGTGTAATAATTTATGTAAGGAAGATATACAAAGAGTAATTATGAAGCACAAGCGTCTCATCATGAAAGAGACAATAATAACGTCCGAATATGTGCATAAATTGGAAGTAACTGGAATCGAAAATTTTACGGCTAAAACATATCAAATCCCGTACAATTATTGTAAGGAAGTTGCGGAAGAGATACAAGAAATGCTTGAATAAGGCATTATAGAAAGAAGCAATAAAAGATTTGTCAACCCTATCGTTGTGGTTAAGAAAGCAAATGGTGAACTTAGGTTATGCCTGGGTGCCAGAAATATAAATAGACACACAATACCACAGTACAAAGCACCTATGAATATTGATGCTACTTTTGGTAGGATAACACAAACTCAAATTTTCACAAAAATCGATTTAAAACACAGCTTTTGGCTGATCCCACTGGATAAAAAGAGTCGTGACTACACAGGTTTTTCTATCGACGGGGTGTTATATCGGTTCAAAGTAGTGCCATTTGGATTACAGAGTGAGTGTTCAGCATTAGTGAGAGCACTACATAATATCTTTTTTTTTCTCCAGGAATCCCCAAGATCATTTAAGATACATCAAAATAATTTTGAATGAGTTATAAACAGCTGGTTTAAAAATAAATCTCGAAAAATGCGCATTCTTTCAAGAAGTTATATTTCTTGGATACAAGTTGAACAAAACAGGATTTGGAATGGATGACGAAAGAGTCAAAGTAATATCGGAGTTAAAAAGATCAATTAACCAGAATACATTGAGAAGATTTTTAGGAATGATCAATTATTTTAAAAGATTAACCCTAGACATAAGTAATAAAATTATAAATTTGGTTAAGCTTTCAAAGAAAGGGGTAAGATGGAAGTGGATGGAGAAACATGAAGAAGACTTTAGGAAAATAAAAGAAAAATTCAAGAACAATCTCAAGAAATGTATTGACTTACTTGTCAAACATTAACTTAAATCATCGACTAGTTATTTTCTCGTATTTGAATCATAACAAGACGCTAAAACCAATTCCTCTCGAGAAGAAGTGATTGATATGATTTATGAGTTGGGAGTAAGTAACAAAAACTGTTTATTCTCGGCAAGAATCTATCATGAGAAATATCCCAATGGAAGACAACGACACAGAACCGCTTTTAAAAGACTGATGCGACGTTTTAACGAAATGGGGAACACAGGATACAAGAAAACTGAGAGAACCAAGCCTCTTTTGAACGAAGAGAAATAGTTGATAGTAAAGTGATGCAAGACCCTCATACCAGCTCAAGAAACATAGCATTGGTTAAACGGAAGATGCATTAGCTGGGAAGATATTTTAGAGTAACAATAAAGTGATCCAGATGGTGCCTGATGGAGATCTGAACCACATACTTTTTTCATCTCCAAGATACTCAGATCAAAGAGGGTTTTTTTATACAGGAGGGGGAAATGCTCATGCAGACCCCATTCACGGCCCCGTAGGTGTCGTGGGATATGGAGATACTGTGAGACTGTACTCACTAAAACCCCCTCCCTGGGAGTACCGGACCTTAGTCCATACCTCCGTCTGCAAGATTTCACACAAGGACTTTTTGGGTATGAATGTTTCCATTATGTTTTTGCCGCGGGGGCGTTAGCGGGTAAGTATAAGCTTTGGATGCTTATGCTTATGTGGAAGTTGATCATCGTAGTCGGTGGCACTACGGAGAAGTGCATTTGGGTGAGAAGCGGCTTTTGCGAACTGAGTTGTAGATAGTTGAGTTATGAACTCAAGTATCGAAGGCATTTCCATATCAGAGTGAATCTGACTGTTTCGGACAAAATCAAAGAGTTCCATTACAGTCGCTGCTTTATAGAAGCGTGAACCAACCAGTTAATATTACACATTTGCTGAGCCTAGATAAGCCAATATTAAACAACACTTGGGTAAAGTTTTTTAAGCAAATTCATTTACACCTATAAAAGCAAACATTGTAATGCATTGTGTTATATTAGCTTTTAGAATTAGTATTAGTAATAACAATTGACTAATACAAAAAATATATTGTAATAGAATTAGTTCTCCTATTGTTTTCCTCGTGTATACCCCTTCTAACCGTGGCCCTTTAGTGTGTCTCTTAGCCTTGACAGGCCCCAAGGCAAGAAATGTGTCGCAGGATACATCCTTATAGAATATAAGCACAAAAAATATCGATACAAGACAAAACTAAGCTGAAAAAAAGCTATTTATGTATGTATATATTTTTTATTTACTATGTTTATATGTATCATATTAAAAAAGACAAAAAGACGCTATTGTAAGTTAATGTTATGTACATAAGTAAGCATTGTAAAGAGTATATCTACGCCTAGTCGGATAAAATCAAAAACCCGTAAATAATAAAACGGTCGGTCAGTGTTCTTGAAATTGATTTAAAAGTGTTAAAAAAATGTATAAATAGAAAAGTCTGTGGCCAATAGACGTTAGCATCTGAGGTCATTCATAATTGCTCATACATACATACATACTATAACGATTCATTTTTTATCTGGCCTCGTTACTGATTCAAAAACACTTAGAAAACCTCAAGATAACTTAAACAATGATTAATAACCCTATATCTACTAAATATTTCAAGTTTTTGATTTGAAAATTATTTTGATGAAAAGTCGCTAAATCTTCAAGTACCGTAAACCTCTTTACTGCATTTCTAATTTGTACGTTAAGATTCAATACATGTTTGCCAAGGAAAATTGCGTCGCATTTTGCTGGAAGATTGTTTCCAAGAACTAAATATCGTTGCGACTTGGTCTGTATTTTTCCTTATCGATAATGTCACCTAAAAACGACCGTTTGAACCGTTGAACAGATATTCCCAGCAAAACCTTGAACTGTAGACACAGGGAGGTGGGACGTCAGGAAAAAAGGGTGAGGTCAGAACGCACAGCACGCTGGCTCGTGAGGAGTCGTAGCTGGCATGTTATCGAGTGAACACCTTTTAGTTGCGGTGGCTAAAAATTATCTTAAAATAGGAGATAAAAATCCTTCTCGTTATCAATACTATCTAATAACAGTGGTCAGTGATTATTTAATATCATTTGATAGGTTTTTGAAATTAAATTAACAACGTGTTTAGTAGAAAAACGCGAATTAAGAGTGACCCTTTGTTCACACACGCTGGTATATCTCTCACGTTGAACGTAAAGAATTTCTGATTATTGCCGAAGTTTGAGTCAATTGGCAATAATTTCACTTGAGTCAATTCACGTTTTAATTGTTTGAAAAGTTTTTGTCAAATTAATTCAGTGCATCGACAATTTAGAACAACAAAATCCACCTGAGATATAACCGTTAATGGGAAGTACCACTCATTTTCTCCAGCTTCGCCTCTATTATTGGAGTCTGTGAACCTGTGTCAGGCACTGATAGTTGATTCCACTTGGAAAGTATCGTCATAGGGTCATCAAGTAACTCAATGTATCAGGACTGGGTGAGTCGATATAGGCCTCATTTCTGTGAATCAACAGAAGTTTTCCTGCAGTAAATTAATATTTGAACCTTTACAATTCAAACTTTCAAGATAACATAATCAAATTTGAACTTAAATAGTGTCAGGGAGGTGCTGTAATGACAACTGTAAATTTCCTGTTTATTCTTTAAAATTTTGTCAATATTGTGAATTTAAATACATAATACTTGAAACTGCAATTAGTAGATTTTGTTTGTAAAACATTTAACCTGCACATTTCTTAATATTTTTCATTTTCAATCATTAAAGTAGAAATTTTCACACAATAATGTTTTCCTAAATGGAGCCTCACTTAAGGAACTGGCCAGTAAATACATTAAAAAATTAACTGAATTGATTGACAAACATCAAATAATTTACCTAATAATTTGTATTTGTTTTTGAGCTGTAAAATACAGTATTTGATTTTTTGACGTACCTCAAGTAGGTAATGTTAATATTTTGTAATATGCAACCATTTTAGCTTATTATTATGTAATATGCTATGTGATATGATAATCTCTTTTTCTTAAAACTCTTGCTGTTTATTTGATTTTTGTTTGTGTATGTTTTAATGATTATTTTAACAAACCATGTCAATTTAATTTTGTTTACTATCCCAAATTTATTTTAATGAATAAACTTGATATTATTGTTAACATTAACATATCTGTTTAATTGAAGAGAAATTACGCCCTAATATCTCTCCTGTTTGACTGCAATACAATTAACAGATTCTAATTATCGCTTATCTAGATACCTAAAATTAAATATAACCAGGCTCTAGTCGGGGGCGCTCAAATATCAGACCCCAGGCAGAGCAAAAACAGAAAAGAAGTGAGTATCAAACCATATCAAGATCTGCCAACCACCTAACATATTTCTAATCTTAATAATAATAATAATAATAATCTGATAGATAGATGCTTTTAGGGTAGGGTTGTTAGGCAATGTTGACCTCACCATCAAGCAGATTCAAATCCGCTTGAGGTCAATCACAATATACAACGGTTCTAGTTTTTATTTGAAGGAGGTAACAATACATACATACAGACGGTGCCTGAGTGACTATGCAATCGACCCAAACTATTTTTTCTTCGGCTATTCACGCACTTATAAAACGGTGGGGGAGATGCATGGAACATAAAGGGGACTACGCCGGAAAAATGATATACTTGTTTTTAGTATTGCTTTAATAAATCATGTTTAACAAGGTTTTTAAAATATTCGTTTAACCCTGCCTCGTATATGTATCGTATAAACTTTAGAGAATATTATAAGCTTATTTGCAATTTTTTTACAGCCTTTGTGTGCTAAGCAATCCAGATGCTCCAGAATCAGGTGAAGACTGTTTCAAACCAGTCCAATTAGCCGACGGTTCATCAAAATATGTTGTAAATGCTGGGGAAAAAGACATAGTAAACAAAGTCCAGCTTCCAGCTGGTCTTAAATGCGATAGATGTGTTCTTCGTTGGCAGTACACAACAGGTATGTAAAAACCAATTACTTATGTTCACTATTATCAACTACCAGCGATATCGCCTCGTTCTTGCAACTTTGACTCTCCTCCACTAGCAGTATCTTTTTAGTTTGCTGTAGCATCAACACTTGATTAGCTGAGCTGGGTTTTATTAGAGCATTTCTCTTCGTCCATTTATTGCTTTTTCTCAAGCATGTGTGCTTTAAATTTTGTTTCAGAAAGCAAAATTTTCTAGAACACAACCAAAATATTTGCCTTCTTCTCGTCAATATCTTTCAGTTTGAATCTTTGGTCTCTCACATATTTTACCGCAGTGTTTCTACTTCTGTATTCTGTCGTTGCCATTTTTTGCATATTCGCACTAGAAACGTAGCTAAATAATTACGCTAGTATGTTTGCTCAGTAGAGTACTAGCCAATGAAGATAAAACAAAGAAAATGTTAGCGAGATCCACGATTTGCAGAATTGAACCACAATATTTGAATCGTACTTTATAAAAAGCTGATTTACAGCAAAGAGTTGTGACAATATATATATTTTTTTTAATGTACGTTTGTCTGCGCACATATTTTTGTTTGTGCACACGCTGTTTCTTCGTAGTGATGAACTTAATTTTTTTTATTGATTTTTTTTTTCTCTTGTACGGTTTACATTTGTGATCCGTCCACAGTTTTATCTATATGACCCATTCTCTTTTAATTAGTGATAATTTTTTATTCTGTGACTGGTGTGCCCTTTGTCTCTGTGTGTGTCTGTGTGGGTGTGGGTATGTGTACGTGTGAATGAGCAAGTAAATACATTGGTGGTAGCATATAGCCGTTTAAATAGCTGTCCATACTTGTTTACACGAGGCGGTGGGCTGCAGTTACGGGAGGTGCGCTTGATTATCCGGGTGCTCTGCGGGTCTTTATTTTCACGGGAGGCTGAATTTTAGATGACAGCATGTTAGGGATTATGTAAACTCACACAAAAGTACCTATTATGAGTACTTCGTGAGTATTTATCTCACTGTTTATTCTGAGACATCTATATTTAGAGATAACGATTGTAACTTTTTTTTTGTGTATTATTTTTTCGCTGAATAAACCCTATTATTATATATATATATATATATATATATATATATATATATATATATATATATATATATATATATATATATACAGGGTGTTCAAATAAGGGCACGGACCGGCTATATCTCGAAAACCGTCACAGCTGGAGCTTTCGGAAAAAAATTAGCATAAGTAAAATAGCCATGAGAAAATGTTGGAAATTATTTTCAGCTTCCTAAATCTGCCGCTAGGTGGCGAAAATGCCATGGCATACCTAAAATCATTAATTTCTCGAAAATCTTAACGCATAACATAAACTGGTTTTAGGTAATTTGTAATGAACGTTCACTTACCTACAACTTTTGTTAAAAAAATTTTTCCTTAGAGACCAGTGGCGGAGGTAAGGGGCGAGGATTTTTTTTAATAAACAAATGCCTATAACTTGATAACCAGTAGAGATAATTTCAAGATTTTTGGCTTGTTGGAAAGAGATCTCATAAGAAATTCCACGTATTAGTATTTTAAATTCACAGTCACACATGCACAATATATAGAGGGCGTTAGAGTAGACGAGTCTAGTTTTATTAAATTTTATGAAAAATTTCAAATGGCAGCATAGTATTATAATATAACTATCGAAAAGTAGATGAAGTTAGAAAGAACTCAGTGAAAACCCAAAACGAATATGTTTTTCCGTTTCAGAGAAAACTCGAATTTTATGTATTTTGGTGCTTATTATGCCATTTCTCAAAATTAAATATGAATATAGCAAAATCTCTATAGAATATTTGTTTTCAGGCATCGTTATACAAATTAACATAGTTACCAATAATAATTAATCACTTTAATATGAAATATATTTATTACCTTATCAAAAAACTAAGATACAAGAGGCAATAATCGAATTTAAGGTTATATTCGTAAATTAAGTGATTGTATTATGAAGACGAAACTATATGAATGTAAAACACCTAAAATTTAACTAACATCTGTACTCCCTACGCACTAAAGCAAAATACGATAAATATTATTTGATTATATCCCTGAAGGTATCTACTTTAAATTAGAATACCATGTCTGCCAAGTGGACACGGACACGGAATGAACTCAAACTTCATTACAATCGTTATGCAAATTAACGTACTTACCAATAGCATTTATATCACTTTAAAATGAAATAAATTTATTACTTTATTAAAATTACAATACAGAAGTAATGGAGAAGTCATGAAAAAATTAATTAATATTATGAAAACGAAACACTTTTCATTAGGCGTTTAGAGAAAATGCTAAGTATTTATTTTGAAAATTCATTCCATACATGTCTCTATCATAATATAGTAATAAATACAAGCATTGTCTACAATCATTTAAACACTTGTTAATACACATGTAAAATTCATATGCAGTTTTGTACTTCAATCAATGTGGTGCATGTGTTGTCAGCGAAGGTAAGACAATTGAAAGAATTTGTTTTATAGACGTCAAAATCTTATGTTCAATTTATTACTGATCTTATTAATTATTTGTAGTGTTTCTGTGTGTTTTTTATCGATAGTTAGTATTTTACGTTTTCAGGTTGTCTTATTACAACGAGGAAGCATCTGATATGTTTGAAATTTATTTACAATGTTTTCGGAATTCTGTTATCGCATCACGAGAATATGTATTAAGGTACCCCCATAGAGACATTACTCAAGAGAGGTGTCGCATTGCAAGATATATGCGGGAAACTGGATCTGTAAGGCACACCGGGAGACAAGTCAGAGCTCGTAGGATTAGAAATGAAGAAAACATTACTAATGTAATTGCTCTTGTTACCACAAACCCACATATTAGTCTACGACAAATTTCTAGAAACTTAGGTGTGACCGTAGGATCTGAATACAATATTTTAAAAGACCATAATATGCACCCATATCACATAGTATTGCATCAGGCGCTAAATGAAGCTGATTGTGACCACAGACTGAATTATTGTCATTGGATGCTGAGCATCCTAGAAGAAACACCACGATTTCTATCCCAAATACTATGGACAGATGAAGCAACATTTTCAAATTGTGGATAAGTAAATCTCCATAATATGCACTATTGGTCGGACAGTAATCCCCATTGGATGAGAGAATTAGATCGGTAAAATCTATGGACTCTAAACGTATGGTGTGGTATAGCTGAAGGGAAATTTGTTGGACCATATTTTTTTACGGAGATCTGTATTTAAATTTTTTAACTCAAAGCTTAAAAATGTTATTGGAAGACATTTGCCTAGAAACAAGATTAATAATGTGGTTGCAACATGACGGGTGTCCAGCACACTTCGCGCAAATTGTACGCGAATATCTTAATGTTCAATTTCGAAATCGGTGGATAGAAAGAGGAAGCGTATTTCCATGGCCACCCAGATCACCTGATTTGACTTGCATAGATTTTTATTTATGGGGGAAAGTGAAAGATTTGGTATATCAAACTCTAAAAGCGACTAGAGAAAATATGATGGATACAAGTTGCTGTTAATAGCATATCTACGGCTGAAGTTCAAACGGCGGTAGCCTCTACTCGTCAGAGATTAGTTAAATGTATACATAAAAACGGACAGCAGTTTGAACATTTGTAAATAATTATATGTTAGTTAAATTTTAGGTGTTTTACATTCATATAGTTTCGTTTTCATAATACAATCACTTAATTTACGAATATAACCTTAAATTCGATTATTGGCTCTTGTATCTTAGTTTTGTGATAAGGTGATAAATATATTTCATATTAAAGTAATTAATTGTTATCGGTAACTATGTTAATTTGTATAACGATGCCTGAAAACAAATATTCTATAGAGATTTTTCTATATTCATATTTAATTTTGAGAAATGGCATAATAAGCACCAAAATACATAAAATTCGAGTTTTCTCTGAAACGGAAAAACATATTCGTTTTGGGTTTTCACAGAGTTCTTTCTAACTTCATCTACTTTTCGATAGTTATATTATAATACTATGCTGCCATTTGAAATTTTTCATAAAATTTAATAAAACCAGACTCGTCTACTCTAACGCCCTCTATATATTGTGCATGTGTGACTGTGAATTTAAAATACTAATACGTGGAATTTTTTATGAGATCTCTTTCCAACAAGCCAAAAATCTTGAAATTATCTTTACTGGTTATCAAGTTATAGGCATTTGTTTATAAACAAAAATCCTCGCCCCTTACCTCCGCCACTGGTCTATAAAGAAAATTTTTTTTAACAGAAGTTGTAGATAAGTGAACGTTCATTACAAATTACCTAAAACCAGGTTATGTTATGCGTCAAGATTTTCGAGAAATTAATGATTTTAGGTATGCCATGGCATTTTCGCCACCTAGCGGCAGATTTAGGAAGCTGAAAATAATTTCCAACATTTTCTCATGGCTACTTTACTTATGCTAATTTTTTTCCGAAAGCTGCAGCTGTGACGGTTTTCGAGATATAGCCGGTCCGTGCCCTTATTTGAACACCCTGTATATATATATATATATATATATATATATATATATATATATATATATATATATATATATATATATATATATATATATATATATATTGTTATTTGTATGCAAACATTTTAGTCAGAGACATATTAGCGCTCACTTACATGTGCAGCGATATAATTTAATCAATGAGTTACTGCTGTGCCCGTCTTGTTTGAGAATCTATTGCGAAACAAAGACCGTGGCTATATGAATTGGGTTATTAATTCGAAGCCAGCAAAGATTATATAAAAAATATATAACAAGAAGTCTGCTAGGTAGCCCAGCAGAAAAATATAAAGCCACAGAAATATCGGGGTCCACAAAATCTGTTGCACTAATTATAAACTAAAGTACGTTGGGCAAACTAAAGGATCTATATCGAAATTATATTTAAAAATATATGGACGCAGCAAGTGCGTTATAGTAGCGAATTTTCATAAGAGTTGTACACTATTATTATACGACATATTAGTAAACTTAATACTTTAAACTTACACAGACCTTGAAGATCGATTTTAGAGGTCCTAGTACGCGCAAATTTGAAGAATTCTTTCAAAAGTGTTACCATGGATATCCCGCGATTTTCAAAAAACTCTCATTTTCTAACTCCTTTTGAGAAAAATGCCCAAAACTTAAATTTATATGAAGCTAAAGAACTACATTTTGCTATATCTGTAGATAGTGTAAGTCTCTTTAAAAAAAAATTGTATTACAAATTTCATTAAAGTTATACAGAATATTTCCAGAAGGAAACTTAATTTATATTTAGAAAAGTAAAGCATCTGCCAAATTATCAACGTAGCAGTTATTTTTTCTTAATAATCGCCGGTATTATTTCGTTTTAGTCAACCTGACCAAACCGGTTTTTTCAATATCAACAATAACAAAATTATAATTTCAGACTCTATCTTATCTATGCTGCGCTAAAACTGTGTTTGTGGTCGTTAAATAAAGCTACAAATATGGTGTTTTTTATAATTGATTGAATCCCCCGGTTAAATAACAATTACTTGCAAAATTTTTAATTTCATGTCGTCTGTCATTTTCCATAATTGCGGCCGAGATTTCACGATTGTTGGTTCGGCTATTATGTCGTCTGCCTGTTATATATTTAGTTAGGTTACCGTTGATGTATGGTTTATACCTGTTTTATGAGTTAATCTAAGCGTGACAGATAACTACTCTTTCTGCCAGGCATTGGACCTTAACTACTAAGACCTTTCAACGCATGTCTTCGTGATTTTATTTTTAATTTGGAAAAAACTGTAATTATTGTGTACCAAATTACTTAAAATTTACAACGTAGGTTTACTTGCATTATCTCTAGTTACGTGTATAGTCTCATTCCAGCTACTCTGATAGTTACAAAAATATAGCGTTTTCAAAAAGCTTTCCCTGATTTTCCATCGGAAAAACTTGAGCATAAAGACTCATTAACGAACTCGACCTCGGATTTCTGCCAAGTTTATTTAAAATCACTTTGGTATTTTTTTAGTTATCGCTCGGATACATACATACATACACACACACACACATATATATATATATATATATATATATATATATATATATATATATATATATATATATATATATTGATATGGTTACTAAAGGGGGCCACATATACATATATACATAAACACATTTTACCACAAATTATACTAAACACAAACAACAACTTACCTTTGGTGTATGCAATGTTTTTGCACTATAAGGCAGAGAGAAACTAAATTTTACAGATATATATGTGTTAAAAGGAGGCAAGGCAAGTGTAAATGTATGATAAGTTTAATTAGATAGTTTAATGTATTATTGTTTGCTAGCTGTTATGTAATTTAAGATGTTATTGTTGTTAGCTTTAAGAATAGTAAGATGTCAAAATTTGAGTGATAGATTTAGGAATGTCATGTCATAACCTAGATGTAAGTCAGCTGGTTTTATTTAGGACAAACGTCAAACTGACACTAAAATTATAGTTAGGTTAATTATTCTGTCATTGACTAACAACAATGTATCCGAGGAGATGATGGGAAATAATTATTGTGTTAAAAATTTGATAGGATATTTTATTTAAAGCAGGCATAAAGCAGTTTTTTGATTAGTTACGCTGGTTACGGATGAAAAATAAAAAACAAGAAGGGTAAAAGTTTGGATAAAATCATCAGATTGAAAATTGTAAAAAAAATATTTGATAGATGGGAAAATTTGGATTAAATTATTAGAGGAGAATTTTTGGTAGTAAAATAAAGTTTGAAAATTTAGATAAAATGGATAATTTCAAAATTTAGTAGTAAGAGAGAAAATCGACAGGGATCGCTGGCCTGATAATCCAACACAGGAAAGTCAGCTAAGGCAATAAAGTCTGAGTAAGTACAGTAAAGCAATAACTTACCTTTTGTTGTGTGAAACATCCATCGCTCCAAAAAAAAAAAGTAACAAAACTATTATATATATCAACCGAAAATAAAAGGGGTCCATTGGTAAATAATCATCTTCAGACTTCCATTTATAACACCAAGTGCCTGCAGCATCATCTTCTGACCTTAAAGGTCAGTAGCCGTGGCCTACCAGTGAAATAACTTGTCCATTGACTGCACGTCGAAATAAAGAATAATATAAACCATAAGAACACCAATAGGTGTCGGTACATATTGGTTTATAAGCAGCAACGATCGTGTACATATAGGGATCTTAAAATTAAGCAAGTAATACTGATTAGTTCATTTTCTGGGGATTTTGATTGTTAAAAGTAAGATAGAAGTAAGAAAGAGCTCTAAATTTAGTGATAAAACAAAATAGATTGTGAATAGTAAGTATTAGGCATTTGTCAGTTGTGTTTGATTTAATAAATATATAAGTTCTGTGAGCGTATAAGGACCTTTGCTTTGTTTTCTTTAACATATATTTATAAGCATTTTGAGTAAAAATCAGAGGGGGAATACATTCCAAAATTTAAAATTTAATCATACTTTTGGAAATAATAATAAAAATTTTGATAGGACTTGAACCCACCAGCTTAAGAAGCTCCCTGATTTGAGAGTAAGTTCATCACCAAGGTGTAAGTCAAATATATATATATATATATATATATATATATATATATATATATATATATATATATATATATATATATATATATATTTAATACACACACATTTACAACACACTTCACCAAACTTTGCAGGCAAATAAAACTTAAAAGCTAAGATACAAAAAAATATAAGAAAAAAATTACATCTATATCAATTCTATATACTAAATTAAATTTTAAACAACCATAGCATAAATTATCATTATATCAATTAGCGCCCAAAAACGTGGGACTATAATTTTCCTAGATAGATTAAAAAACCATAACTATATATATATATATATATATATATATATATATATATATATATATATATATATATATATATATATATATATATATATATATACTTAAAATTTTAACAGACCTTGGTTTTGGGATCTAAGGATCCAAATTTGCGCTCGTCTCAAAAAATTTTCAAAAGCTTTTCATCGTGTCGTCTCTTTTAGCGAATTTTCGCTAAAAACATAAATTACAATTAGACCTTAAACTAGATGGAAATGCAGAAAACGCAAAAATATACAGGCTGTTCTATTCGAAAATAAAGATGATAATTTTATTTCTGAGCCACCTGTATATTTATACATACTTTTTTACTCGTCAACAGAGTATGAAATTCAAGTACCTACATCAAAACACCAAGTGTCAAAAAATATGTTATACTACTTTTCGAAATATTGGTAATATTTCTTTCATATTTCTTTCACACCTTGTATATTAGTTATCTAGCGGGCACAATATGGGTTCCTTGTTTCAAGAAATATAGTGAAGAAAATTTAGTTAATACATACAAGGCAGAACGTTGTAGAAAACAGTAAATTATTTAATTTTTCAGTAACTGTTCAATCATATTATACAAAGATACATTAAATACAGCCATGAAGTAGAGCACTCTCGTATTTTTATTATATTGTTTCTCTTTTTTTTAGGTAACAACTGGGGAAAATGCGAAGATGGAAGCTATGCACAAGGCTGTGGACCACAGGAAACATTTCGGAATTGCGCTGATGTTACAATTGCATAAATAAATAAATAAATAAATAAATAAATATATATATATATATATATATATATATATATATATATATATATATATATATATATATATATATATAAATGTAAATTTTATTGTAAATATAAACACACACTTTGATAAAAATATTTTGTATTTTATATATACCGGATGGCCCATTGAAAACGACCTTGCAGCCATAACAGCCAGGAAAAGATTTTGGCGAAAAAACCTAAAACAGGTCAAGTGTGCTTGTGAGGCAGACAACTTTTGACGCAAAAAGTATAGCCAAAACTTCACCCTCTTAAGCGGCGGGTGTCAACTCTCAAATTTTTACAGAGGGGATAGGGGTCATGTGACAGCTCATTGAAAAGAGATTTTGAATCCCTATACACTGCTTTTTGATTTTTAAATTTGGTTTATTTATTTAGAAGACATGGAGTTTTGAAATCTCACTAATGAATTTACCCAGAAATTCAAAAACTAAATCGTTTCCCTTAAAAACTTAGAATAGTATTGAACTAAATGTCGCAATTAATTAGAACCAATTATACTATTAAACCAACAAACCAACATACCAACGAATTAAACTTTAATCCAATAAATGTTCAAATTGAGCACCACCAACTTCCATACAATTATGTAGGTAGATTTTGTTCAAACTTTTACCTAACATTTGCACGCATTTCTGTAGTAATTCATTCCACATCAATAATGCGCTAACGTAACTCTTCCAATGAATACATTTTTTGGAACACCTTGATCTAAATTACTTTTCATTAACTGGGTAAACCTTTAACAACATTTTATCTTATAATAAACGCAGGTGAGGCCCAAGGAATTAGCGATATTTCAAAAATCCATATCTTCTAAACGAGTAGATCGAATTTCCAAAATAAAAAAAGAAATGTATAGGGAATCAAACGCTCTTTGAACGAGCTATCACAGGACGACTATTTCTATTCGAAAAAATTAAAGCGATGACCCTCTTTAGCTTACACTCGTTGAATTTCGGCTATACTTTTTGCGGCAAAAGTGAATCCCGCTCACAAGCAAACTCGACGTGTTTCAGGGCTTTTCAAAAAAATATTTTCCTGGCAGTTATGGCTGCCACCTCGTTTTCAACGGGCCCCTGCATATCGTATCTTCTATACACAAGCACGTACTACATTCACAGCTAAAAGGTCTAAAAGTAAAAGAAGTATTGCTGCAGATAATGCACCATGGTAGGGAATTCTCATCTTGTTTTATTTAAATATAAATAATTACATTTTTCATTCTCTTGGAAACTTTAATTATATGATATACTCTCTGTAAGAACGACTTTTGTATTAAAGTTTATGACATAGATTTTTATTTTTAAAACCTACCAGGTCCTTAATAAATAAGTAATTCAAGAAAGCCAAGAAGTTTAAAAATATATGCTTTAAAAATCTAGACGCAGCAAGTGCGTTATGGTAGTGAATTTTCATAGAAATGATCCGGCACCAAACTTCTTTATTAAATGCTTATAACTTTTTTCTTGCAACATAGGGACTTCGTAAAAAAGCCAAATTAATTATATATATATATATATATATATATATATATATATATATATATATATATATATATATATATATATATATATATATATATATATATATATATATATATATATACATATATATATATATATATATATATATATATATATATATATATATATATATATATATATATATATATATATAATTGAAACTGATCCCCTATATGAGATGGGGGTCCTAGTTCCGCTCATTTGAAGAAATGTTTTCAAAATTCAAAAGTCTGGATATCCCCATTAGTGAATTTTTTCTATGAAAATTAACCAAATTGGATGTATTTACCGCCTGCTTGGTATATAATTTTGAAAATAAATAAATCTCAAACTAATGGAAATAAACATACCTACCAAACCTAATGTCATTAGAATTAGAAAAGGATAAGTCTTGAAAGACGTCATAGCCAATTATAATTGCCATAAAAAAAAAGTGCAACTTTGTTATGTCTTTCGAAATGCATGGCATGGATTTCTTGTTGACATTTTTATATTCTACGAAAAAATACCTGTAAAATGAGGTCTTGATCTCTTTTGTACCGTACACCGACGTATTAAAGAATAAAAAAATCGATCACTTTCAGCTTTTAGAAATTATCTCAGAAAGTGGGCGATTCATTAGAAGTCTGTTCATGTTATCAAACTGCTCTTGAAATTCTACCCAACTTTGCTTATTCAACCGAACCTGCATCTTTAGCAATAACAAAGATATTCATTATACCGATATAGATAACGGACACCCTGTATCTGTAAAGCCAGGTAGACGAGATATGTAACTAGGATATAATGAACATTTTGTTTTATATATGTTTATTGTCAAGAGCTTTTCACAAAAATTTTCCAGCAAAATGGGAAATTCACGTTGTATTGTCTTTCTTAAGGTTGTACAACTACTACCTCTATAAAAAAACGACGGTATCATCGGCGAAACTGGTAACTTTCCTTATATTGGTATTTAGTATAAAGAATATATATATATATATATATATATATATATATATATATATATATATATATATATATATATATATATATATATATATATATATATATATATATATATATATGGGTAATTTTATTAGCCTTTGGTTAAGTACATACATACTGGAGAAACGTCAAAGAATCAGATAAACATAAAATGTCAGTCTTAAATAATTACAAAAACAGATTAAAAAAATAACAACACCACTTTACATAACAGAATCAACTACAAAAATATACAATCAGTACATTAAACCTAAATTTACAGTTACAACAGTGCTATTTTACAACCGTTATTATCATTCTCTCCGCTTATCAGGGCCTGTATACCTTTCAGTACATTCTCTGATATTAGAAAAATAATTATTAACCAAAAATGATTTTAACTTATACTTAATGCAGCTCAGTGTATCCGCAGCTTTAACCTCCTGAAAAAGCATATTAAAACAAACAACAGCCAGCATCTACAGGTGAATTATTATATGCCATACACTGGTAATTGGGCAAGTGAATATCATTTCTTGCTCGGGCAGTGTAGCTGTGAACTGCACTGTTTTTAATAAAGCTGTTCCTACGTGTATATGTGAAACTCAAGGGTGTAAACAAATATACCCCTGTGACAGCTTACAGGATTTTTGCCTTAAAAGTAGTCCGCATGATTCTTTTTGTTGTAGTCCAAAAATCAGGCGAACCATTCGTTATTGGCATACGAAAACCTTGTGTAAATTATTTGCATGCCCCCACTCTATTATATTGTATGCCAACACACTACACTAAAAGAAAATACACATTAATGAGAAAAATTTCATTTAGGGTGTGCTTCAGCTTCATGAAAATAGGTCTTACCCAATTTGTTCGATACACCTTCTATCTGACTCTCCTATAAAAGCCGATTATATAAAATGCAACCTGAAAAGTTGGAGGAGGTACTTAAGGTAATAGAGTTATCATTAAACTTAAATCTAATATCTATAGAGGGTTCTCGAAATCTTCCCGTAAATACTACACATATTGTCTTAGAACTATTTACAATAAGGTGATTGCTTCAGCACCACTGACCAAAGTGTGACAAAATACTATCTACTTTGCGTATAGCATCAGACAATACCGGATCCGAAACTATGATTGCTATGTCATCCGCGTATATAAACAACCTTTCACCTGTTAGATAGTTGGGAATATCATTTACGTACAACATAAACATAAGTGGCACTGGGACGCTCTCCTGCGGAGCGCCCAGCTTTACTTGAAATTCATCAGATCTAACAACGTTCACTGAAAATACCAGTCGCCTGTTTCTTACAAACTATATTAGCCAATCCCTAACAGATCTTCTAAGTCCGACCGCATTTGATTTTCTTTAGAGGAAAGTACAATTAATGGTACCAAAAGCGCGAGACATTTCAAAAAATATGCCTGCGGTGTGATGCTTTTTATCAGCACAATCTGCAATATGCTGTACCATGTCCGCGCAGGCCAATTCGGTGAAATATCGCTCGCGAAAACCATACTAACGAGGAGGCAACACGTTATTTTTACTTAGGAACTCCGTTATCCTGTTATGCATTATTTTTTCATAATTTTCGAGATTAGCTTTCCACCGACAATCGATCGTCTTTTTTATATATTGGCACCCCTTTGGCTTTTTCAATTTCGAGGGAAACTTGCTTAACTTAAGCGAGGTATTCATGATTAAGGTTAGATAAAGCGATATCAATTTAGAAATTTGTTTAATAACAGTGACTGCAATATCATCTAAGCCAGTGGATATTTTGTCTTCAAGTTTATGAATAACGTTTGTCATTTCAGTGCCGTCACTGTAGGTTGTACACTCTTTATAGTTAAGAACAGCAAAATAAACAGTCAATTTTTCTTCGACCACACGGGCAAAGTACTTTGCAAATGAATTACATATTAAACGTTTGTCAGTCATTGTTTCGTTATTTATTTTTAATTTAATCTCTGTTTTGGTTTTAGGTATTTTATCAGAGTATTTTATTTTTGTTATCAGACTGTAAAATGATACCAAAATAATAATTATGTTTTTCTTGTTTAAGTTTATGTTCAAGTTGTTTTTTCATTAACCCGTACTTCTTATCATTATCCTCACTAGGATATAATTTTCTATAATAGTTGAATAACTTTAAGTTCTTAAACCCAACTTTCAACTCATTTGGTGTCCTGAAAACATATTTTTTATGTCCACTATACATTTTCTGATATTATATATATATATATATATATATATATATATATATATATATATATATATATATATATATATATATATATATATATATATACAGGGTTTTCATTAATTCCCGAGTCCCACGTGACCGCTTATGTTAGGCAACCCGGCATACATGATTGTACAACCTGAATTAATGAAATCCCTAAGTTGCCAGTGTCGTCTCATATTTCCTTTGGCGTTTTATAAAAAATACAAAAGTTATAATAAGGTGAAACAGTAAATGTATTTATTGTTTAGTATTTTTAACAGCAAGTCTGTTCATGTATGGTTTACTGTTATTGATTATTAAAAAAATAAATTAAAAACATTATAAAATATTAATTTTATTTTGTATAGATATCAAAATAAAATCAAAAAAACTAGCATTACAGAAACCATTTTACCTAGTGTTCAGTAAATAAAATAAGTTTTTGAAAAAATTTGCATTTCTTATAAAAAGGGTTCAAAATTATCACCCTTGTTTTTTAAACATAAATTTACACTGCGTTTCATGCACTCAAAAACATTTTACAATTCATTTGGAAACTTTATAGGGATGCATATGCACTTGGTTAGTGCTTTGTGACAAGAGCCAATTAACAGACCTATAACAAAAATTACAATAATTAGAAAAACAATTATAGCATAAAATAACTTAATAGCACCCGTAATTGATGGAATACTTTTGTGAAACGTAGTTAAGTACAAAAGCTAAAACGAATTATATTATAAAATTTTACATACATTTTTATTGAACTTGAAATTTTGTAATGTACGTAAACAAATTGAGGCCTGATTATTTAAACTTCTAATTTAGGTTGTAGGAATGTGTATTGTGTAAAATGTAACAAATATATACCTGTTTGGGCAGATCACCGACGAACAGATTTGGTAGGGCTTCGTTCCATGCGATGTCCAATATCGTCAAGAACATTTACTGTTAGAATAGTTGGCCTGCCTGTAGATTTGCCTTTGCAAATACTATGCTTTTCCTCACATCGTTTAATAAGGACCAATCTGTGGTTTTTAAAAATATCGTATGGAACGTTATACTCCAGAAAAGCTTCAGAATATTGCTCGATGCATGATTGTATCGAATAAGACCAACTCCCATTTGGATTTCGTGTACCACTGCGAAAATGGGCCATTAAAATAAAGGCATCCTGCTTCGGTGTGAAAGACATCTTTACAATCAAGTCTAAAAAAAAAATGGAACAAATAAATGAACATAACCTTAACATACCTACACCTTTAAATTACGTAAAACGCAATGAAAATGCTAAGTTTTGATAAAAACTGGTTATTTTTATTGTCCAACAGATAGAAAATTATTTGAAGAAGGTAAACACTGGTTTAACTTGGAAAATGCACAATATACATACAAAATAACCGGTCAAAAGGGAAATAAGCGCCAATAAACTGAACTGTCAATTGTCAATTGATTTAGTAACTTTATGGTCCCAAGTCTAGTGGTTTTTTGGTTACTTTTTGACTGCCAACTCATAAAATCATATTCCACTAAGAGAAAGACAGAATCCGGTCACGTGGAACTGGGAAATTAATGAAAGCCCTGTATATATATATATATATATATATATATATATATATATATATATATATATATATATATATATATATATATATATATATATATATATATATATGTACTAATGCTAACTTCCTTAACTTTGGAGCTAGTGTCAGTTAAATTGGCAATCTTATGTGTGTTTTTCTACTAAATACGAATATAGAAATATGGAAGCAAGAAAAAAAAATGTCAAATTTCAGAGATTTATATTGAAATGTGTCGATTTGTTGTTGGAGTAAGAGGCAGTGCTCTTAAATTGTTTGATAGTTGCTCATACATTGTGTTTTCTTGCTTCCATATTCGTATTTAGTAGAAAAACACACATAAGATTCGTAATTTAACTGACACTAGCTCCAAAGTTAAGAAAGTTAGCACTAGAACCAACTTCGTTTAAAAACGACTGTATAGTGCTCATAAAAAATGGTCATGAGACCAAAATAATGTGACTTAGCTCAATAAACAATCTCCTTTGACGTTTTTTACCATTTCCGTTATTTTTAACGTAAACAAGATATTTCGACAGGAGCCAAGCAAAAGCTTTCGTTGTGTCCTGTTGGTGATGGTCAAAAGTTAAAATATGATCAACTTAGTCTGTATAAGGTAAAGTCAATAGTCTAATTATTGAAGAAAAATACCATATACTAGTGTATAGACTACTTCTCTGGCTTCACAAGTGTTTGTTTTCTTCTTGTAACCGCTTTCGCCTTTTCTCGGCATCTTCAGTCTCGGTATCTTCAGGGAAAAACCAGTTTCACTAATTAAGGGCAACACCAATTAACGAGAAAAACATATATCATACCCAGTTTATAACACTCATACATAATAATAATCATAATAATATACTTATATAAAATTCCTAAAATTGAAAGCTTGATTTTTTATTTTTTAAACAAATAAAAATTTCCCAGGGGATCGACTGTTGATAAGTCCGGATTTATCCGTTCTAAATATTTAATTTTTAAACTGCACATAATAGACATTAGAATTACAGGTAAAATAGAGATTATTACTTAGTCATCTCCAAACATTTTAGTATCTTATCTCAAATCAATTTAAACTAATTATATATAGACATGACATAAATATATCCCTTAGTTTAAATCTTCTACTTTTATTGATAAAGTCCAAGTCAAAAACAAGATGACATTTCTCAGCGTTTTTGCTCTCACATTATGCTTAGTCCTTAAGGAAACTTATGGACATGGTATGATGTTAGAACCACCAAATAGAAGTTCCCTTTGGAGGTTTGATGACACTGCCCCAGTAAATTATGATGATAACCAGAATTACTGTGGAGGATTTCAGGTAAGCATATTAATTTAGTTAAACATCACTTAAATACGACTAATATTTTATTCAAAATAAAGAATATATTATTGATTATAGATCGATAACTAACTGTTTACTCTAAGCTCAAGATGGTACAATTTTCAGATCTAAATCCTTTATCTCTCATTTATTATCAGCACCTTCTATAACGAAAATAGCTTATTCTTTTATTAGCTCATGCATATGGCCGCGCTAACGTAAAATATTACAGAGAACTTGTGGGGGTAATCTAGCCACCCTTTGTTCTTTGGAGTTTCTGGTACTCCATTCGGTTTTCTATTTATTTAGATGTTTTAATAATTTAAACCATATTAACAAAATACTTTTCGTGAGTGTTTTATCTACTGAAAATATCGATAACGCAATATATGTAAATTTTTAATAAAATAAACAAACTAATACTTATAAAATTACTAAATCTCTAAATTTTGAAATCAGTGCAAATATAGTCCTCTAGTTGCCTCTTCTGGATATAGGAGAATATTTTTATGTAGGGAAAGGTTGGCCAAGAGTACGCACTTAGTGTATTTTGTTCCATTTCGTGTTACTTTGATGTAGTATATGATTGTTTTTATAATAATATAATTATTTGGTTATTATTTCAAGTATTCATCCGATAAATTTTCCAAAAGTTTAAGAATTGTCAAAATATATTCGAAATAGTATAACAAGGTAATTGCGCGCTCTTGGACGGTGAGGTGTTCAAGAGTGCGCGTGACTACCGTCCAAGAGAGCGCGGCAAAAATAACTTAATAAACGTGCATAACAACAATAATTGTACTGATTACTATATTGTTTTTCTTTTATTTTGCATCACACTCTTATGATATGCAACAAAAAGGTCAAAACTCATTAAAAATTAAAAATAAACAATTATATAAATTTAATGACTAAAAAATAAATGAAAACAATCTCTTCAAGCTGACGTAGAATTTATGAGCAAAAAGCAGATGTATGCCACCATTTTTGACAAGAAGAACATTGTATTAAATCTAATTCTGGAGGATCACTGTAAGTTTCTTGACACCCAGGCTAGATTTCGTCATCTTTCTGCTTTTGCTCCTTCCTCTTTGCGAATACAGCACTTTTTGCAGGTTTGGTATCGCCACATGTAGGCTTTTTTGTTACATTTTCTGTCTTAGCAAGAATTTCATTTTTAAATGGCAAACTGGTGATTATTTCAGGATTCTTTCCTTTTCTTTTTCTTTTTCGCTTAACTCTGACTGCCTTGGGAATAGGAAACATTTCTTCTAGTGGTACCTCAGCTAATACTTTCGAAGTGCTGGGTACTGCTGGGTACTACGAAAGTTCATTAATCAAAATTGCGTCAATTTCGATTTCTTCATATGTTAAAGGTGTCTGGGTAGTCAGAACACGTTGACCAATGAGGCGGATATTATTTTTTCAATAAAACATTTTGCTGCTTCACCTTCCTTGTCCACTGCAGCCTTTGGCTTATTGTGCATGCCCTTAGTTTTTTCTACTCCACCCATTCCAAAATCACTGTGCCTCGAACTAGTCTGCACAGCGATTGGTAGGGTGGAGTTTTATATTGCTCTGTCTCCGGTCTAGACTTACCGTTGATCAGTTGTCTTTTGTGATTTAGAGCTTTACACTCGCACAAGATATGCTGGGCTGATTCCTCCCCCTCGCCGCAGAGTCTGCATGCGAAGCCCCCTCGAACCGCCCCATTTTATGCAGGTGTTCCTTGATAGCCATGTGTTCCGTCAAGAGACCTGTTATGTTTCTGAGCTGTCCTCTGCTAAGATTTATCAGCTCCACAGCCCTCTTTGAACTAGGTACGTCAATTACTGACTTCCCATGTGTGAGCTCTGGATAGTCTGCCCAGTACACCTTGTGTTCATTTTTGACCCAGGACTTAATGGATTCCCTGGCAGTGCTCTTTGTCAAGCCCAGAACCGGTTTTGGTCCCATAAATGGTTCTGATGACCCTCTCTTTGCGAGACTGTCAGCTTCTTCATTGCCTTTGACCCACGAGTGACCCGGCAGCCAGATTAGAATGACTTCATTCTGCCGAGCCAGGTCGCTCGTCTCGGCACTCACTTTCCAGCCTAGAATTTACTAGTGGGCTACTTAGGGCCTTAAGGGCTGTCTGGCTGTTTGTGGCTATGAGGATCCACTTGTTGGTGTAGCCCCTCCTCTTGTTCTCCCGCACAAAGTAGCCCGGTGTCTCCTCCCGCCATGTCTCGTGGTTGGGGATTTCCACTGTAAAATTGCTTTCCCTGCAGATTCGCGGGCTCGCGACGTCTGATCTCATTTCAAGCATGGGCTCTTTCACGATCTCCTGAATTTTGCAGTGGCTCCTGAAGCCTAGGTTGATCTACAGTCTACCATTGCAGGCTACTCTGTATAGTCCTAGCCTGGCCTCCCCCATGGTAACTAAGTTTAGACTTACCATTATTCAGTATCGTTGACTCTCGATTTTCCAAGGGTATCTAATAAGACGGAGAATAACCGAGAACCTGATAATGCACCTGGCAAAAATTTTCTAAACTGTGTGAAGTTTATACAAGGTTTCTTGAATATTTACCAACAGAACATTTCGTCATGAAAGAGCGTTGCATGGGATCCGAGGAAAATAGTATGACTCACGCTCGGTCCTTCCGAGTAAACACCTGCCCCCGTCCCACGATCCCCGCCGGATCCGTCCGTGAACCAGACGAGAGATTCCCGTGGTATGCCCGGCGTCTCCTCCCGCCATGCCTCGCGGTCGGCGATTTTCACTGTTAAATTGTTCTCCCTGCAGATTCGCGGGTTCGCGAGGTCTTATCTCATTTCAAGCCTGGGCTCCTTCAGGATCTCGTGAATTTTGCAGTGGCCCCTGAAGCCTAGGTTCATTTTCAGTCTACCATTGCAGGCTAGTCTGTATATTCCTAGCCTTGCCTCCCCCATAGTAACTAAGTGTACACTTACCATTATTCAGTATCGTTGACTCTCGATTTTCCAAGGGTATCTAATAAGACGGAGAATGACCGAGAACCTGACAATGCACCTGGCAAAATTTACTAAACTGCGTGAACACAACATTTCTGGAATATTTACCAACAGAAGCTTGGGATAGCATTGTGTGAGAGGAAATTGTACCAAAAGTGTCTTAATACCTATTTTTAAGCTGGTAACTCCTTAGAAAAATACTACTATACACCCATAACTTCTATTAACATACTGGCATTTTTTTTTTAAAAGTGCCTGGTAAAAAGGTTAATAAACTTCTTGGGCGGCTTCAGTGTGCTCTTTCCTGATCAGTATAGTTTCAGACTAAATATCTCCACTGCGTCTACACTCCCTAGACTTAATTCCACATTATTAAGTAACCTTGAATGTGATTAAAAAAAGGTGTGTCGTTGGATTTAAAAAAGGCTTTTGACACCGTGTCTCATGAAACGCTTCCATATAATTGACGTTCTCAAGAACTTGGCCTTTCAAGAATGACAACTTGACGTATTTTGGGACATTGTTTGAATTTACATCCCTATCAGATCGTGTTGACTTAAGACACGAAGTCACTTAACCATCATAAGCGTCGTGTTTTTGCTGATTGGGCTCTAGATCAACTTGATATTGATCCTGATTTGTTTAAATAATAATCAGGTTTTCAAATGCAGGTCATTTCAGGTTAAGCGGCTCTGTAAGCAGACAAAATTGGTCTTTTTTGTGTGAAAATAATCTACAACAGATTCATGAGAAGCCCTTGCATTCAGAAAAAGTTACTGTTTGATGAGGTTTATGACATGGTGACATTATCGGACCTTATTAAAAAAAAAATGTAAATGGAGATGCAGTGAGAGTGAATGGTGAGTGTTATCGATCAATGTTAACAGATTTTTTTAAGCCAAAATTGGATTAAGTTGATTCAAAAACAAGTTTTTCCAACAAGATGGTGCAACTTAACATTTTGCTAATGGCACTATCAAGTTATTGAGAGCGAAGTTTCGTGAGTCTGTAATCTCCAGGAATGGAACTATTAATTGGTGTCCAAGAAGTTGTGATTTAACACTTTTCGATTACTTTTTGTGGGGTATTTGATGTCGTTGGTATTCCAATAAAACTCGAACAAGAGACGCTTTAAAATTGAACACCCAACCTTCCATTAATACAATTACACCTGGTTTATTGAAAAAATTCAACGAAAATGGTGTTTATCGAATTCGATTCTGCAAATGAAGCCGTGGTGGGCATTTGAATGATTGGTTATTCAAAACATAATTGTCATAAGTTTTACTCTGAAAAGTTTTGCTTTTATCTCAAATATTTTTTATTTTATTTAATATTAAAAACGTCTTATAATATGACAAATAAACAAATTTTGGTTTTGTTATTATTATGTAATTTTTTCACCATCCAATTGGAAAATTTTTCGAAGTTACCAGTTTAAAATAACTATTTAAATAAGAATACTGGATACACTATGTAATTTTAATATTTTTTAGGTCCAGTATTCAACATTTGGTGGCAAGTGTGGAGTATGCGGCGATGTATATAACGCTCCTCACCCGCAAGCTAATGAGAATACAGGAAAATATGGCAGAGGAAAAGTTCCACGCAAATATGCCTCTGGAAGCGTCATAGATATTGGTGTAAATTTAACAACTAATCATCTTGGAAATTTCAAGTATAGGTATAAAAATTTATCTACTATTTTTATTTGAACCTGCATTAGATACAAAATACAAATGTAACATTTTTATAAAAATTCGCTACTATAACGCACTTGCTGGGCCCAGATTTTGTTCCACGACATATTTACTGTTTAACTAATAATTATTTGATGGAAACAATTAATTTTAATGGATATCCGCTACCAGAGCGCACTTGCTGAGTTTAGACATGTTAAAGTTAATAAAATGCTGTATCTTTTTATGTAAGAGCGACGAAAAAAGTACATTTCATATAATTTTTTTGCAAATATTTTGCAAAAATGAAATAGACTAAGGATTTTAATAGTGCTGCAAATTGAGTCGTAACTTTCACATAGCTGTGATAATCTATTCCCCCAAGAAAGAGAATCTAATGAAATGAATTTAGGGTCCATGAGTTGACCACAAAGAAAATATTTGTATTCCTGTACCCATAAACCTCTGAAACGTTATATTTTTCGAGTTTTAACGAAAAAATATTAATTTTCACCAAAACACCCCTTATTTATCCCCTACCCCCTGAAGCGATCTTACCCAAAAATAATTCGAAGCGTTTTTTTGTGAGATGCTAACTGGATACCGAATTTGAAGATGATATTTCGATTCGTTCGAAAGTTATTGCACCTATTAACAGAAAGACTTAGAGTCCGACAGACTGACTGACAGAGCGGCAGACAAAAAAATCTTTTTGGAATCAAGTTTTTTTAATATATTTTGAGACTTTTTACTCCATTTTAGAAAAAAAAAATGTCGAATTTTGTGTCGCCAATGTTCCACTTCCATACAGCATACCAGAACTCGAATAAAATTGAAAGTTTTCTAATAAACAAACCCTTAAACGTTATATTACTCAATTCTTAACGAAAAAATACCAATTTTCACCAAATCATCCCACATCTCCTACCCCGTAATGCGATTCAACGCAAAAACAATCCAAACCGTTCGTTTGTCGGCTGCTAACTGTGTACCAAATTTAAAAATGATATCTTAATTCGTTCTAAAGTTATCGTGGTTACAGACAGACCGACAGACATAAAAATATTCATTCCCAAATCATGCTCTCCGTATGTTTTGACACTTTCTAGGACGTTTAAGCGAAGAAAATTATGCTGAAAATTGAATCATAACTTCCACATAGCTGTGGTTACTTATTCTCTTCAGAAAGACATTCTCATGGAATGAATTTAGGGCCCATGGCTTGATCATAAAGAAAATATTTGCACTGGTGTACCCATAAACTTTTGAAACGTTATATTACTCGAATTTTATTAAAAAAATGTCAATTTTCCCCAAATCACCCCTTATTTATCACCTACCCCTGATACGCTCTCACCCAAACCAAATTTGAAGATGATATCTCAATTCGTTCAAAAGTTATTGCGCCTATTAACAAACAGACGTACATGCCGACAGATCGACAAACCGACCGACCGACAGACCGCCAGGCAGACAAAAAAAAATTCGTTACAGAATCAAGTTATTTATAGGTTTTGAGAATTACGCCATTTTAGCAAAAAAATGTCGAAATTTTTGTCAACAATATTTCACCCCACACATTCAACCCCTGATTTAATTCCAGCACATGATACCAGATGTTTGATGAAATTAAAAGTCTTCTAATAAATAAACCCTAAAACGTTATATTACTCAAACTTTAACGAAAAAATGTCAATTTTCACCAAATCACACCCCACTCATCCCCCTACCCCCTTAAGCGATTTTACCAAAAAACAATCCGAACCGTTTGTTTGTGGAGTGCTAACTGTATACTTAATTTGAAGACTATACCTTAATTCGCTCTAAAGTTATCGAGCCTACAAACAGACAGACATACAGACCGACAGACAAAAAATGTTCGTTCATAGATCGTGTTTTCTATATGTGTTGATAGATTTTACGACGTTTAACCAAAAAAAAGAATTAGGAATTTTTGTCGCCGAACCGATACTTCCACACGTTGTGACGATGCGGAAGTAAAATTTGAAATTTTTGTGGCCGATGCAATACTATGTACTGGCCATATGGAAGTAATATAAACAATTCAAGAACCTATCAAACACATGCCACGAAATATTCTGTTCTTCACAATCCGTTTTTGTTTCTTCGTTTGGAAACTGTTTAGTGTGACCTTTACCTTTTCATAACCGGTCAAACCACCAAAAATAATCGATAGTCCCGTTAATGTCTCTCCATATCCAAGCTGCCATGAAGACTATTATTTTGTGCAAAGATTTTAATTAGATCGAAAAAAGTGACCACTAAAACAAAAATATACGATTTTGTAAAACACTTCATGTAACACTTGTTCTTTACAAACTGTATCTGCTACAGAATATTTTTTAGAAAGTCGCCAAATGTAGGATTTTATTGTGACAAAGTAACCATTTGCTTTTTGTCTTGAGATTGGCCCTTAATGCGGCCTGTGTGGTGGTGTTTTCACAGCTGTTGTTCCCAAGGCTTCAAGCTGTTATGCTTTGGTGAAGATTTTTCTATATATCTCCTTGTTTATGATTTCCCACCAGATTAAGGCCCCATACGTCATGATTGGCCTTAATTTCGTAGTGTACATCCAGTGTATAATGTACGGTTACAGACGCCATTCTCTGCAGAAAATTTTCTTGCAAGCATAGTATGCATTTTTTTAGTTCCTCATCCTTCCCTGTACAATAATCTTCCATGAGAGTTTGGAGTCCAGGACAATTTTTCGATAGTTCATTTATTTTGACAGTACAAGTGCTTTCCCTTCCAATCTTTGAATTATGAATTTCGGTATCTCGTACTTTCTCGTGAACAGACTTAGCTGGGTCTTATTATGGCATACCAATAGACCGTTTTTCCTGACCGTTTTGCCAATTCTCTTAGTGGAGTTTCCATGATTTCACTGATCGTTGACCAGTACTTGCCCGAAATAAATATAGCTATATCAGCTGCATATGCTGTCACTTTGATCTCCTTTTCTCTAAAAATAGCATTGAAGAACATCCTAGAACTTCCAGAATTCGAAGGGCCACTTGCTCCAGTTAGCTCACGCGCTGGCTACGTCCTTCACCTACAAAAACCAACAGTGAAGCCAGAGAAGTATTCTCAAAGTCTGTATGCAGTCTAAAAATAGCTATGATCATGACATGCCGAATAACTCAGTTCGCGAGGCGACTAAGATCTAAAAGTCGGACTAGGAGGTCGCGGGTTCGAGTCCCGTAGTCAGACAGTCTGCGTTTTCACTCGACTGTGGAAGGGCCGATTTCTTATGAGTTATAGGTACCTTCCTTGTCTATATGTGTGTGTGTAAGCTTCCCTTGCACAAGTCTAATACTTATGAGTGCACAGTTTGTTTACTGTGGTGTAACTATTATTACTGCTACTATCTTGTTCATCACGACCAACCAGAGTAGACATGCCTACCTATTAATGTATTCCAATTATGAAACAGTTTAACTAATTACATGCGGCCGAAATAAAGTAGTAGATATGATGCTAAATACGAGTTTAATAGTATCATCGACCTGTTTGCTCGAAGACTTGATACGTTTGGAAAGTTAGCTAAAAAGTCCATTAATCGTTGTTAGCATAAGTTGGTGAAACTGTTCTATAGTAAACACAGATGTAGGGAATTTTTCTATGGTTTCACAATTGCTTGTTTTCTTCTTTGCAGTCGGTTTGCCTTTGACAGCATCATGAAGCAGGACAAAAGTAAAACAAAAATTTGTCTCTGCTTGACGATGCTGTAAAAGGCGAAACCGACTGCAAAGACGAACCCAGGACTTGTAAAGCCTGAGGAGTCTGCATATAATTTAAAAGCTTATTATTAGGTAATCATTATTTCTCGTAACTGATAATTTAGCTTTATATTTTTTGTGTGTTTGCAGCATCTGTGTACTCGAGAATCCAAATGCCCCTGAATCAGGAGAAGAATGTTTCAAGCCTGTAAAACTTGGGGATGGATCTTCTCAATATAATGTTAATGTAGGAATAAAACATGTTGAGCACAAGCTTCAGTTGCCAGCTGGTCTGAAATGTGAAAGATGCGTACTTCGTTGGCATTATACTGCAGGTTAGTAATATAAATGATAAAAATCGCTTTTTGGCGCGAACGTGTTTGTACAGTTTTCAAGTTAAGAAAAGACAATTAAAATAGTTTTATTTGATGGTCCAGTAACTGGAAATTTACGCCTATCCGTTAGTTTATGTATAAGTGGTTAACAAGTTACGGTTATGGCATTTCTTATATGTATTGTCGGCATAACACCAAAAGGTTGAACTAATATATAGCCTAAAATAATTTTTGGTTTGTTAGATTCAGGAGAAGACTGGCATTTTTTCTTAGACCTTTAAGATCTCGTATGATGCTGTTTTCCTTAAATATTTAATAACTCAATGTATCCATGATGCGTTGGGGGTAGGGGCTGGTGCGATAAAGGGGGTGTCGGTCAAAATTGAAAAAAAAACATAAGTGTATGGAGAATGAAAGCAGTTTCAAAATAATGTGTAACTCGACCCCTCTTGCATTTAATTTTTCAAAGGGGTGGCTTTGGGCCCTCGAAGGTTGCAGAAATAACTTTGAAGCCAAAAAAATATTATATATATATATATATATATATATATATATATATATATATATATATATATATATATATATATATATATATATATATAAATATAATGACTAATCCTTGAGGGGTTATCTAGCTTGACTGAGAAACATAATTGCAGCCGCGTAATAAACTGCAATTACCATTTGCAACCGATGGAATATTGGCATACGTTTTCAGTAGGATAGTACGCGAAGATGCGGCCGTCGAACCATATACGTAGTAAGGGGGTGGGTGGGGTGGGGGGCAAGGACAGTCACCGCGATCGAGACGGTGCGCCAGCTGTGAGCGGCGGAGAATATTAGCCGGAGAGAACGGAGTCAGATGGCAGTTCTAGAGTCACCGCGAACAAGCGAGTACGTCGGCGGGAAGTAAGTGGAATTGTAAATTAGGTGAAATGTGAGAGAAGTCCACAGCAGGGATACAGGGACAACAGTATACCGGTAAACAGAAACATTAGCGAGGCCGCCGATTCACGAGACCACCGCCGCAGCGTGTGCTTAGCGAACACCGTCATCTGAGAGTGCCCCAGGTAGGTGAAAGCTTAATACTATTTAGCGAGCCCGTGGTAGAAATGTTGAACGCTCTGCAATGACGCTGGGAACCTTCGCGGGGACCGTTTCTTCCCTGTCTCCGTTGGTGGGCCGCTCTGGAAGTTAGGGGCTGCATTTAGAAGTTGCGGTTCCCCCGGGATCGCGGAGGAATTCGGCCGCGCGAAGGTGCTGGAAATCGTCCTTGTCGTAGTGATTGAATTACCAGGGACAGTCAAAAACAGCCTTTCGGGTGGTCGCCCCTGTGTTCCTGCGGGAAGATCGTAACCAGGATACTCCTGGACTGTGGTAGATTCGTATTGCAGCGACTTCGCTGGTCCGGATAGAAACATCCAGGTGGCGCCTGGCGTCCCGAGCTGTCCGCGGCCCCGTTCGGAGAGGATGTAAATCCGGGACCAGGGGTGGGCCGTAGATAATGTCTGTTAGTGCCACATATTCTAGTACGCAGCTAGCTTAGCTTGATGTAGTGTCCGACACACCCTGTAAGTTGCATGCCCGCTTGGGAACACCCGTTATTTTTCACTGCCTTGCCACCACCCTGCACCGCTTAAATAGTGCCGCCTTAACTTCCCCGTGCAACCCGCGCGTAGCCTTAATTATAAAGCCAAATAACCACCTCTGCCTCTGGCTGCCCATAATTGCTAGACTTCCTGGTAGCAGAACTCTGTTATATCCTTGTGTATATAATTAGTGAATAGAATTTTATTTTAATTTACTAGATATTTCATTTAATACCTTTAACAATAGATCTCTAATAAAGACCATAACCAGAAGTCTCGGGGGACTTCGTCTTAACTTAGGAGGACCCTGTCTCCACTGGAATCTACCCTGGGCTTGTGTGTCCGTTGACACTGACTTGGGAAAGGGATGAATATCCCGAGAGAGCACGGCTACTCTCTGAAAGAAACTCTATAGGCGTTGGCGCTCGAACAGGATCCCGTCGTAAACCCGTGTCCCGGGAGTCAGCCCGAAAATTCCCCATATTAGGGAAGTAATAACCCCCGGCCACCCCAAGTGGCCGTCGCAATATATATATATATATATATATATATATATATATATATATATATATATATATATATATATATATATATATATATATATATATATATATATTTGATTTGGAATAACATCGCATAGTTTATTGTATTTTACTCGTCAAACCCTTTCATTTGACACTCATGTCAACAAGGCTGTACAGGAAAAAGGAATTCACCATCTTGGGACGCCTGCTATTTGGGTTTAGAGCTGCCTGACGTAGTTTACTGTGATTTACCCGTTAAGAGCTCTTATTTTATACCCGTCAGGGGGTTGTGGAGAAAATGCGATTCCGTCATCTTGAGGCGTCTGCCATATTAAATTTAGAACAATATTAGGTATACTATATTGCATCGTCATTGGACTTATACACGGTTGCAAAATTTGAAAACTTTAGCTTGATTACAACTGGTCGAAATTTTTATTGCAAGATTTGTCCCAGACAGAGAAAAGGAGCTAATAAAAGCGCTATGCAAAGAAGGAGGACTTTACTGATTTTAGGCAAGTCATTGGCACAGTTTTAATTTCTTTTTTACAAAAACAAAAGGTTAGGTGTTCTTATAGAAAAATGACGAATGACAAATTGAACAAATATTAGTTTAGCTTGCTCTGAATCTCTGTCCGTGGTGCCATTTTTAGTGAATTTTTATTTTTAAAAATTCACTAATAGAGAGGTATCGATGGTGAGACTGCAAAATTTTTTTAAAGTAAGCGCGAACTAGGACCGCTTGAAACCATATCCGGGGTCAGTTTCAATTTTTCTATTTATATTTATATATATATATATATATATATATATATATATATATATATATATATATATATATATATATATATATATATATATATATATATATATGTATATATATATATATATATATATATATATATATATATATATATATATATATATATCCAACCGATAATTCAAAAAATAATTAACCGATTTCGATGAAACTCGGCACGTACTTTCTTTTATTAATGGCTCGGATGAGTTCGTTATCCAGGAAAATCCGACAAGGTTCGGGAAAAATTTTAAGTTTTCTTTCGAAAAAAATTTTTTTCTCCGAAAATTACAAAGTTATTTAAATGAAGTTTGACAGATGTATTGCCTATCAAAGCATCTTCGGACGGACAAAAACTCAATTTTCTAAGTTTATAAAAAATTGAGTTATTCCAATTTTTATTTTTATTTTGAAAAACAATTTGTTCTTCGAATATTACAAGGTTATTTTAATGAAATTTGTTGAGTACGTTGCCTTAGGAAAGAGCTTACTACGCGCAAAAATTCAACTTTCTAAGTTTATAGAAAATTTTGTTATTCAAATTTGAAGCATTTAATAAAAATTCACTACCATAACGCACTTGCTGCGTCTCGATCTTTTTTAATTTGTAAATACATTATAATATTTAAAAGCTTTGACATTAGTGACTGCACCGAGTATTATACGACAATTTTATGGTGAGTTCCTAAAGTAGCGTAAGAGAATCTGACAAAGAGTTAAACGATATGATCACTTAAATATATATTCCTTTTGAAGAATATTTCTCAATTTAATCGCCATTATAAAAATTTACTGTCGAAATAGTTTCTTATCAAATTTAACAATAAATTTTCTTACTAAATTGTAATAAAATTGTTATGAAATGTATACCTATACTGCCAGAAAAAATAATGGCTTGGTAAATTTGGTCCCAAAAGTAGCTAGTACTGAAAGTTTTAGTGAATTTTCTTAAAAAAAATCACTAATGAGGAGATCCCGACTTTTGAATTTTGAAAAAATTTCTTTAAATGAGCGCTAATTAGGCCCCCGAAAACACATATCCGGGTTCAATTTCAATTTTTATATGTTTATATATATATATATATATATATATATATATATATATATATATATATATATATATATATATATATATATATATATATATATATATATATATATATATATATATATATATATATCTGTGTGTGTGTATCACACCGATAACTCAAAAAATAATGGGCCGATTTTGATTAAATTTGGTGAATACCTTCCTTTTGTAAATGGCTTGGACAAGTTCGTTAGTCAGGAAAGTTGGCCTAGGTTTTCCCGAAAATTTTTGTGTTTCCTTTCAAAAAAAATTATATCTCCTGAATTAACAAAGTAAGGGCAACCTAATTTGGTACGCTGATTTATGTCGTTAAAGGTGAGCTCCCTACCAACATTTAGCTCTGTAGGTCAAAAGATAAAAAATTATGGGCATTTAAAGAAAAATAAATTGGGGGTTTCCTCAAAACTTCAAACTGACAATTTAAAACGTCAAAATTCGCAACATTTAGGCAAAGAACTTGAATATAATACGGGCTATGAAAAGAAAATGTCTCAAGATGAATGTTTTACACACCCCGAAGTCTTAGTTTCAACCGTCATTGTCCTTCATTTTACTAAAATATTTCCAGAAAATTCATTTCAAATAGACCCTTTCTCTGATGCTTGGCAGTAGTCTTAGCTATAGAGTTTATCGTTTAATGGTATATAATTTTTGTCGAATTTTCGTAAAAAATCAATAAAGCTCCATATATCCGTTATTATACAAGATGTGAAAAAAATATTGTATACATTAATTATACGGTGTCTTGAGCTACATCTTAAAAAATTATTGCTACAATCACAGGCTGGCCCATAAGTCGTTGGTGATACAAATAAATTTTTTTTAGTCGAAAACGCCTTATCTTTTTGCATTTTCCATCGAAATATAATGCATGTTTGTAAGTTAAGAAATTCTGGACGCAGCAAGTGCGTTATGGTAGCGAATTTTGATTAAATGCTTCATATTTGAAAAGCTCAATTTGCTATTAACCTATAAGGTTGACCAAGAAACGGATTTTATCGGTTACACTTTAAGTTTACTTTCGGAAATTTCTGTACGTTTCCAAACAATAAAGTTATTTTGATGAAACATGGCACATTGTTTTTACTATATATGTTATACTGGTAAGCAAGTTTAATGCCTGCTTTATGAAAAAAAAACACACATATTTGCTATTAAAACATTTTAATGAAAATTCACTACCATAACGCACTTGCTGCGTCCCGAATTTTTTATTTATTGAGTATGTATTGTTAACTTTTGGTTCTTTTTAGGTAACAACTGGGGAAAATGTGATGATGGTTCTTATGCTGAAGGATGTGGACCTCAAGAAACATTTAGATCTTGTGCAGATATAGCTATCGTTTAAATAAATTAGGTTGTTTTATTTATTCCATTTTTAATGCTAATAAGCCTTTATATAATTCATTTTCTTAGACCCTACATATGTTGCGCAGCAAAAAAGCTCATGGCGTGCCTATGTATCCACTATAACAATAGATACCAGTCCACGAGAGGTATGGCAAAAAATAAGAAAATTGTACAATAAAGAAACAAGTTTTAACTACCAACTATTATCGACCCGATCAGTAATAGCCTCATAACTAAAGACGAAGATATAGCGGAAACATTTGCGAAGATATTTTACGTAAAATAGAGCAACAAGATTGCACCAGAGAGTTCATTCAATACAGACAAGTAGAAAACACACCAATAGTAACAAACGAGTAAAAAAATTACACTATAAATGCTATCAATGAGTTAAAGCACGCTACTTCCAGCTCCACAAAATTTGCTGCTGCACCAGACAATATCCCAACTACCTTTTTCAAACATATTTTAAACCTCTCCTTACAGTACCTACTCTCTACAACTACATATAGTCCCAGCAGGTTTTCCCAGACCACTGGCCTTAATCTATATTAATGCCAATCCGTAAACAAGGAAAATTAAAATAGACCCACTATCATACAGACCAATATCGCTGACATGTGCACTCTGCAAAATCCTCGAAAAAATCATCAAGAACAGGCTATTGTGGCACCTAAATCAACAAAATTTACTTTCAGAATTTCAAGCAGGGTTCACACTAGGCCGATCTACCATAGATAATCTAGTTCTTCTGCAGAATGAAGTACAGAATGCTTATTTAACGGGACAGGAACTACTAGTCATATTCGTCAATATAGAGGGAGCGTTTGACACAACAATTTTCGGAGAAAAACATTAAAATTAACTTTGGTACAAAAAAGTAAGAAATAACTAATTTGTTAGAATTATTTTTGTTTACATGTTCTTAATATATGAATAGTTGATAAATTGTTTACACAAATGTCAAATTACACCTCAACGTGACTTGAAGACTATATAAAAAAAAATCAAATGCTTTTGAGTAAATTGTATAAAAATCAGCTACTTAACATGCGTGCGTACGCAGAGAAGGATTGGAAGGCTATTTATCCATCATCCGCAGACATAATTTAAGATAAATGAGTTGAAACAGTTTCAGGTACATTGTGTTATTAATTGCAAAGTTTATGAAAATTCGCTAACATACAGATTTAAAGTATGTCAAATTAAAATGTCATTTTTGGTCTCTTACAAAATTTAGAATTTCGGCAAAAATATGGGTAGTTGAGAAAGATTTGCAGTTGGAAAAGTATTATGGAGAGAACAGTATTAATTGTAAATGGAGGTATCAGGTGAAATATTAGAAGAACGAAATGGAAGAGAAAATACATTTTTTGGAATGATAAAATTTTAAGGTTGTTGAATTTGGAGTGTTGTCAAGCAGTTTTGGATGCAACTATGTATATAAAATTATGTTAATATTTCCCACAAGTTTTAGACTTATTGAAAAAACATGTTGTATGATTTAAAGCAATAAAGGTAATAATAATAATAATGACGCACTTTCTGCGTCCACGTTATTTTGAATTACATTGAAATCTATTTAAATTTATCAAAAAAGCTTATTATACCTCTTCAACAGACCTAAGGCACAGGAGATATCTTGATGGATTGAATTGTTCTTATATTACCAAAAGGATGCCTTACATGTTTTAAAGAAATAACTATATGCAGATTTTAGAATCTATATGTATATTTATTATTCGTTAATATATATATATATATATATATATATATATATATATATATATATATATATATATATATATATATATATACATGGGGTGATTCCGGAGGAATAGGAAGTATTTCAGGGGTAGATTCAATGGGCCAAAATAAGAAAAACAGACACATAAATTTTAGTTCGAATGTCAATTATGGACATAAATGCAGTTACAATTTTTTTATTGATTTTCATTATGCCTATGTTCAAAAGGAGAATTAGGAAATAGGAATATGAAAAACGGTAAATAATTAAAGAACATTTTTAAAAATACCACCACCAACTTCAATGCGCTTGTTTGAACCGTTATTGATGGTGTGAATGACACGATTAATAGCGTCGCCATTTTTTTTTATTAAAGCTCCACATTCCTTAATGCGATCAAATAATGCTTCCCTTGTGTCTACTCTAGTGACGTACACCAACGACTTCATCCACCCCCAAACAGAATATTCGAGTGGGTTTAGGTCTGGAGACTTTGCTGGCCAATTTATTGGATTCCTCTACCAATCCAGCGTCCATGAAAATGATTGTTTAAATGTTTCGTACGTGCAGATTAAGTGGGTAGGGGCCCCATCATGTTGGAGGTATAACCGTTGTCGAACATTTAAAGGAACATCTTCTAAAATTTCTGCTAAATTATCTTATAGGAAATGTAAATATCCTTTCCCAGTAAGACGCCCACCCAACACAAACTAACCCATTAACTAATCATTGATTAGGCCACACCAAATATTTACGCTGAATCGAAGCTGAAAATTGCGTTCAAACGTAGCATGAGGGTTTTCTTCTGTCCATTGGTGTTCATTGTGAAAATTATTTACACCAACACGAGGGAATTGGAATCCACCACTGAATAAAATGTATTCACCTATTGTCGGGCTCTGACGAATCCATTTACAAAATTGTAACCTTGAAATGTTATCGTCATGTTCAAAATGTTGAACAGACTGCATATGAAAAGGCTTTAAACTATTTTTCTTGAGAGTATTGAAAACGGATTTTTGTGACATTCTGAGTTGACTTGCTAAAAAACTAAAAATCCTTGCGCTCGGAAAAACACCAGTTTTCTGAGCGCCAATGAAAAAGTTACCTTTTAGGGACACTTCGATATTCGCTAGCTGCATAAACTGAGTTTGCATTATAAAACCAATAAAAGAAAATCATATCCGCGTATTCCCTATGGTTGAATATTTGAGGCATTTTAGCAATTCGTAAGTAAACCAGTTAACATCGAACAGACAGATAAATCAAAATTGATTTGCACGTATACCCTAGGTGATTGATTGATTTGTTAAAAAAAGAGGAAAAGCCCTGATTGAAGGTTTGTTTCACAAAAAAATGAAAAAATTCATTATTTCAAGAATGGTTGACATTCGAACTGTAACATGTGTTTTTTTTTTACTTATTTTGACGCTCTGAATATATACCTGAAATACTTTCCATTCCCCGGAATCACCCTGTATCTAAATATATATATATATATATATATATATATATATATATATATATATATATATATATATAACAAAAAAAATGAAGGCATTCTGTCTTTGTATTGATTATACAAAAATAAAATAAAAGAGAGATGTAACAACGTGACGATATTAAGATTATTTTTGCAGATAAAATCAAATCCTTACAAATATCAAAATCTAATTGTGGTTCTAAGTTCAACTATTAACTTAACTTGAGTACCTCTACATAACGTCATAGTTTATCTGAAGTGTGCCGTGAGTGTAACAACGATCAATGCGTAATTAAAAATGAATAGTTTATGAGATGCAAATGGGCAAGTTCTTCCACAGAAGAGCTCTATAATTGATTGACTACTGTTGCCTCCATTTTATTCCAGCCTGAAGATGCCACAAAAGACGAAACCACTAGAAGAGGAATTACCAGTGAAACCAAATAAAAAGTGTCTTCCTCTGAATTTTGTAGTTTATGAGATCTCCCTTATTGAATCTACATCTTTTAAATTTTATATCCCTAGATTTTGCCTATAGGCTTCAAGAAATCTATAAAAATATCACTTGCAATTGTGTAAAACAAGTTAATGACTACATTGGGTGGCCAAAATATTAAAAACACTCGAAATCTTCAGTTTTTTTTGAGAACTGTAACAAAAATTGTGTAGTCATTTAAGACTATTTATTTACGTGAATAACCACAAAGTCAAGACAGTTATGAAACTTGCATAGATAACACAAAAATTATTCACAAATATAAACATTTTCAATGTTTGGTCACCTCGCTTCTTGCAGAAATGACTGACTGGATCCTACGTGGCATGCTTTCTATGCAACTAAGAGTATTTTCTTTGATTTTTCATCATGGTGCATTATATTGATGAGCCTTTTAATATTCTGTTGCTTATTTGCTACAATATCTTTGGAAATTTTACGTTTTGTTAGCTTCCAAATATATTCTAGTGGGTTGAGATCTGCAGAGTTTTCAGGCCACGGCAAAACTGCAAATTTTTTAACATCCAGGTAAGCTGTTACCCACAAAACACAGGACACCTAATGTATACCCATTGGATACACATAATGTCCATTTTACGTCCATGACTTTGTTGGATATTATATGGACATCCAATGGATATTGTTAGAGCAGAAAAATTAGCTTCTGCATATATATATATATATATATATATATATATATATATATATATATATATATATATATATATATATATATATATATATATATATATATATGTAATATAAAAATAAAAAAGAAGTGAAACCGCAAGTGAATTTATGTACTTTAGTGCTGTTTTAGATATTATCTGACAAATACATTATAGGCGACAAAGTGGAATGTAGTTTCGGTAAATGAACAGTTGACTGCACGGCGGGTTTATGATTTTTTTCAGAAACATGCTTACAACCCTCCTTGGATGCACAAGGCAAATTTGTTGCAAACAACCCCCAAGAAAGTTAAGGGACCAAGAATGAATAGGGGGCCGGGCCGGGGAGGAAATATGAGCGGAAAATGGTAAAAAACCAATAAGTCGGACTTTGAAAAGATGCATTTTTAACATTTTGCAGCAATACCTCCTTTAAACCCTGTCTACCTCGCACAACATCCATATGCACGCAGGCCCAGTAATTTTCTTCGGGGTTGCTCCCAAGAAATTTTTCTTGTGCATTATGCTTTGAAGGTAGTTGTATGCATACACAGGGGGAAGGAAAACCCCCGTGTTTTTTGGTTTGTGAGCAGAAACCCTATTATTCCTGGGGGTTCCTCTCCCCCTTCTGCATGCATACAATCACCCTCAATGCATGAACCAGGGATTTTTTTTATGTTCAGATTTCTGGTGTATTTTTTGTTGAGTATATTTCCTGTTTATCAATTGTTTTGTTTGAGTTTTGTATCCAAACGACTGTCTAAATTATTATGTTACAGACCATGCTTTTGCTTGCCATTCTTTATCCTATTTTTACTGTTCCTAGTTAAATAAAGTAATGGTTTATAACGTTTTATATGCGGATAAATCACTATAATATATTATTCTTATAAAAATTCACTATCATAACTCACTCGCTGCGTCCCAAACTTTTTAAATTTTGAATTGTTAATGAGAAAAAACAAATGAATTCAATAAACAATTTTGACGTAAAAAATATGGTGAATATTAGGTTAGGTGAGGTTAAATTGTGAGTGGGCCATAACCGTCCCTGCACTGTGACCTTAAGGTCTATTGTGGCTAACGCCGTATTATCTTATATTTCGCCCAACAAATCCAGCCTCCTACAGAGGTCGACAATTTTTGTGAGCGAAAGTTGACCCAGATCTTTTGGTGCAGGTCTTGTCTTGCCAAAGAGCAGGTGTCTTGTCCTGTCCGCAGCCAGACAAAAACATAGCACGTGCTCGGCTGTTTTGTCACTCTCCATATACAGTCGGAACTCAGTCTCTTGACCGAGAACAATTCGAAGCATGTGTTGATGCAAACGGCAGTGTACTGTGTACAGGCCGACTAGAGTTATCAGTTGTCTGTTTAGCTCTATAAGTTTTTGAGCAATTGACTCTGAAAAGCCATTTGTGAAGACCTTAGTGTGTGCTAATCCTGGCAGCTTTTGCCATTGCTGGATTGTCCTTCTATCTGTCCAGGTCTTAAAGGTGCGCTTGGCTGTGCATGATGATATCCCCAGCACAGGTTCTGCTCCGATAAAGTCCTCTTGGGCACCACCCCTGGCAAGCGCGTCGGACGCTACATTGCCATCAAAATCCGGACCCGATATCCAGACCAGCGACACCTCATTTCAGTTCCCTTTGAGGGAAGATCTACAGCTCCATACCGTTTTTGAATTGCAACGGTAGGAACCAATTGCCTTTATTGTAGCTTGGCTATCTGAATATATTTTTATCAATTTGTGTGTGCAATGGTTTTGTATAAGTTCCCTTGCACACATCTCGATGGCATACACTTCTCCATGGTGTATAGTTGTATACTTTCCGAGGCTAGATGGTATTCTTGCCTCGGTATTGCTCCCATATGCTCCGGCTCCTGCCCCCGATCGGTTTTAGATCAGTCAGTATACCAGCAGAGATCTGCACTGAATAGGGTTGTTTGTTTTCGTTCCCAGTCCTCCCTTTCCAGAAAGACGGTTTTGAAAGATAGATTTCTGCTGATATTTGTAAGCATCGGGTCTGAGACCATTCCCAGAGCCTCGTGATTTTCAATGTCATCGAGGAGACCGGTCCTTACCGAACTAATTGCCTTGAGCATGCTGCCAGCCGTTTGTTTCAATCTGTACGCGGTCCACCTAGCCTCCTTCTCCAGCCAAATGTGAAGAGGTGGAATGTTTAGGAGGACTTCCAGAGCGCCTGATGGAGCGGTGCTTATCGCGCCCATTATCATCAGAGAGGCTTGTCTCTGTAGCTGAATCAGTTTGGCGCTCGTGATACCACGAAGTGCCTGTGGCCACCAAACCTCCATAGGTTACCATCAGTCTAATAACCACTACATAGAGCCAGTACATCTGTTGTGGGGTTGTTCCCCAGTTATTTCCACAGATTCTTCGGTATGTCGACAGGGACAGCTTGGCCTTGTGGATTACATTCTCTAACTGTACGTTCCAGTTGAGCTTCTTCTCTAGGGTAACCGCCAGAGATTTAGCTTGTTCTATAAATGGAAATGTTTCTCCCATAAAAATATGTGGTTTTAATATGTACAACCTTCTTCTACTGGTAAATGGAACAACGATGGTTTTGTGGAGTTTACTCCGGTACCAATCAATCATTCACTATATTTAGTATTTTTTGAAGAGTATTTGAAAGTTCCTCTTTAGATTTACCTGTAACCATTGTGACAAGATCATCCGTATACGCCTGGACCTCAACCTCCCACAGCCGCACGATAGCAAGTAAATCGTACTACAAAGTGGGACCAAAGCAGAGGGGATAATACTCCTCCATGCGGCCACGCCATCGCACACCTGAAGCTGACCACCACCCATGAGGTAATAATGATCCGATAGTGCAGTACCGATCCAAGCACAAATGGTAGGTTCCACCCCTCTAGCGATAGCAGCTTCGTAGAGAGACTTAGGTAGTGCATTGTTAAATGCTCCTTCAATGTCGAGAAATGCAGATACCGCTGGAGAAAAAGAGTGTGATAAATATTATTATTACGATTTAACCAGTCCAGATTAGATTAAAAATACAGTCCGCTATATCAGTGTCAACAACCACCACCTCCCTGTTATCCTGGGAGTGTGTGATTTTCTCAACAAGCTTATTGAGTGCTAATTCAACTGCAACTTCCTATGGTTTATAAGGCACATGTACGCCCAAAGTTGGAATATTTTCCCTATGTCTGGGTGGCTGCATTAAAGACCGATTTGTTTCTGTTAGATTTAATTTATAAACGAGCTGTTTGCCTCACGAAAGGTTTCTTTCTCACGGCCAGTCTCACTTTTGTTGATCACAGTTCACAGGTTGGCGATATCCTCCTGGTGGTGGTGGTGGAAATACGGTGGTATGGCCTCGACTGGATTGCCATTAGCCAGAGATTTTTGATATCTTCTTCTATCAAAACTATCATCGGCATTGCTTCTTGGAACTTGTTTCCTCAGTCTCTCAAGTTGCGGACTTTAATTAGATATTTTGCTTTACGCTGAAAATGCAAGCTAATAGTGGAAAATTATATGCTTGTCGTTTTCTAAAGCACCTAAGCTATGGAATCTTCTCCGGAGAGCAGATACATATCCAAATCCAGCTATTTAAGGAGAAAAGTAACATAACTTTCGTGTTGAAACAATATCCATGATGTCTTTGAGATACGTAGGCTTCGCCTTTCAAAAAAAAACTGCAAAGACAATTTTTTATTTGGAAAGATATATATATATATATATATATATATATATATATATATATATATATATATATATATATAAATTTTTATTTTAGTAAATATTACGCATTTCCTAGAAAACATGCTCTATTTTCAAAAACTAATTAAATTGAGAAATGTATAGCTCAAAGTGATGTAGATTAGGATAATAATATCATTATTTGACTCTCCAGATTAAGCCAATATCTAATCGTTCGACTTATTTCAAACAAACAACTTGATAGATGAGTATTTTTTAGCTTTGCAATTCTTATCAAATAAGTGTTTAAAATTCGATTATATTGTTATTTAGTCTAAATGCAAAGAAAAATATTAAATAATATAATTTATTACAATTGAAAGTGTTTTTAAAAATGCATATCAGATTTGACAATCGCAAATATTCTTATGTTGCGTAGATAAGAACCTTAGAATTTTTTTCATATATAACAGCGCCATTCAAACTTTATCTAGTTAGTTTAATCCTGAAACTTAAGCAGTTCCCTTGAAATGCAACTTCCAACATTTCTCCTTGTTGTATCCTGCCTTGTTCTGAAAGAAATTTCAGGACATGGTATGATGCTGGATCCTCCCAACAGAAGCTCACTATGGAGGTTTGATAAATCTGCCCCAATAAACTGGGACGATGACCAGAACTACTGTGGAAGCTTTGGAGTAAGTAGCTATATTTTATTGTTTTGTTTGTAAGATTAGTGCTCAATAGGACAGTGTTAACAAAGTATATATATATATATATATATATATATATATATATATATATATATATATATATATATATATATAATAACAACATAACATGAAACAAATACAAAAAACTGCCTAAACTAATAAAAATAAAGTAAATAGAAATTGCGACAACGGGTACCAACCTACCACGAACAACAAAAACATAATAGCGAATACAAATTTAAACTTTATAGCTTACTAACCGCGCCAACATTAGCGTTACCAACGTGTCAGTCCTTTTTGTTGTAATTTAATAACACAAAATATCCTGTCAGTTATTTGAGACATTGTTCTAAGATTACATAATGCAATAAAATAATAACAAACTAGAAAAAGTATGAACAACTCCTTGCTTTGATGCTTCTGGTTTAAGGAGACTTAATCATTAACAACGCCTACGGTTACTACAACCTAAAAAGGCGAGCTGAGCATACTATTCTGGAAAACCAGAGTTATATTTAAAAAAGCGGTGGTCTTTACCAGAGCATAATGATATTACCAGCAAATCAGAAGGAAGTGCATGAAATACAGAGACACGTTAACAGTTTGACCCGAAATAACGGTTTAATGTTAAGTCAAAACATGGCTCCTCGCAATTAGAACAATCAGAACGTACTCCACGGGCCCTGGCAACATGACACCGTACATAGATTTGGAAGAATCAATAACAAACAGTGACGTCACCCGTGATAATGCCACTGTCTACTACGTTTGCGTCATCTACGACCAATTAGTCAATACATGTGATCGAATCGTCCACATGTACGAGAAAGCTTCAGCTACTGAAAATACCAGTAGCTATCGTTGGGGAAACGCCCCAAACCCCACTAATTTAGTTAGACCACGGCAGAAAAACGCGGAAGACATTTAGCAGTTCAATAAACACTCGCCGTGAAACTATAAAATTAGCAGAAAAGAACTTTGTTGGTAAAATGGTCGCCGGGTATAAAATTGACCTTTAAAAAACGTCACTTGTCATTTTTATTTTATTTTTATATAATTTTTTGATCAAATACTCTAACGGCTTTTCATCTCTAGTTGCCAAGAATTATATATATATATATATATATATATATATATATATATATATATATATATATATATATATATATATATATATATATATATATATATATATATATATATACAAATTTAATTGTCTCCTATCTGACGATGCCGTATACGGAGAAATCGGTTAGAGAGAAGAAATCAAGTACTTGTGAAGCCATAAAATATTAATTCCTTTCCAGGAGTTTTAACTATCGTTAATATGTATCATTATAATCACAATCTACGGGCGATGTCGCCTTGTCGTCGAAAGTAGGAGTCACTGTCACCAGCAGTTCTGGCCATATCATTCTAGCTACAGCACTTCAATAACCAGGCCAGGTTTTCCAGAAGTTTCCCTATCTTTTTCCCTTTTCAATTATGTGTCCATCAAATAATGTTGTCAGAAAATTATTATGTTTTAAAATACGTTCAACAAATTTTGCATTCCTGTTCAAGACTTATTTCAGCCGGCATCGTTTACCTCCTACGTCTTCTACCGCACTTCTATTCGTCTTTTTTTGTTCCCTCGGGGCTCGTCCGCGGCCTTGCCGCCCCGATAGCGCTGCAATCTATTCGTCTTGCTATTAGTGTAACGGTTGTTGTCTATAAATTATTTTTTCGATCTCCACATTTTAAAAGATCATATTTTCTTCATGACCTGTGTAGTTAAAACATAGCTGTTCGCACCATACTTTATAATACGTTTGGTTTGATGAACCATTTCCTTAGGTCCAAGTTAATATATTTGTTAGCGACAAGATTACTCTGCCCATTGTAAACTTTCTTTGCTAATGTTATCTCCTTTCTCAGTTATCTGCTACAATGACTAGCTTTCGTATAAATACTTGCAAGTAAAGTGCACTTTTTACTTGTTAAACCCATCGATCGTTTTGTTTTATATACATTTTTGGACAGCTCTATGCTCATTTATGTTCATTCCTTATATTTTGGTTATTTTGATTTTTTTTAACACACTATCCAGCGTTGTTTGTAATGTATTTTCATATAAATAAAAACATTAAGCAGTAATAACTGATTGTTCTGGGACTAACTGAAAACGAAAAAAGACCAAAAGATTACACTTTAAACATTTTTGTTTAACTTTCTAATATTTTAATTGTAAATTTTCTTTTACCAAGTTTGTTAACCGTTAAGAGAAATCTCTCATATTAGTTTTTTGGTTTTTATGTTTGATTCCTATTTGAACTTATACGAATTTCATTAGATTAAAAAATAAACAAATCAACGTTAATAATATGGTATTTTATTTTTTCTTATTGCATTAAATGAAATTTAAGCTATTACTATAACCTCTTGTCTTGTTAACAGACTGAATGGGACACTTACAAAGGAAAATGTGGTGTTTGCGGCGACAGCTATGGAGATCCACATCCCCAGGAAAACGAAAACACTGGTAAATATGGAACAGGAAAAGTTGTCAAAACATATCAATCTGGAAGTGTCATTGAAGTTGGTATCAAACTGACAACAAACCATAGAGGATATTTTAAATACAGGTAAGCAAAACCAATGATCATCGCTAAGCAAAATAAGATAACTAAAAACTAATGGACGTCGAATTTTAAAACATTTGATAACTTTGCTAGATTGGTCACTTTGTAAAACTAGGAAAGCGAAACACCTTACAAATTGCCTTCTAAGTGCTATCAAAATTATTCAACTTCCTGTCTCAATTTAGCTATTCTCGGCATCTTTTTACAACAACTTGTATAAATTAAAAGCGATTTTCGGTAAAATGAAATCCTAAGAATCGTAAAAATGCTGCAAGTTTGAGCGAGCGTTTCGTTCTTGGACAAAAGTATATACATGTATGATTTTTCAAATTTAATTTTTTATATTTTTGACACTTTTATAGTTTTTGGGACACACTTTTGGCATATTATTATAAGAATTATATAATTGCCTATACCTTCATTTAGTCTACAACAATTTGTATAAATTGAAAGTGATTTTCGGAAAAATGAAATCCTAAGAAAGTTAAAAATGCCGCAAGTTTGAGCGAGAGTTTCGTTCTTGGACAGAAGTATATTCTAATATGATTTTGCAAAATTAATTTTTTATATTTTTTATTTATTTAACAATTTTAGTTTTTAGGACACACTTTTGGCATATTCTAATAGGAATCATATAATTACCTACATAGATAGGTAATTATTTACTCTACTGAGCACTATACATTTATTATATGTAATAATAATTAATAACACTTTTAATACCAAAATTATACACTGTATTCTACAAGTAAGCAAAGGCTTGTGCTTCTAGTAGATATAATTTAACACATCTATACAATCTATATATATATATATATATATATATATATATATATATATATATATATATATATATATATATATATATATATATATATATATATTATAATGAACCTAATTTCCGCGTAAAGTAATACGAAACGGAATACATTATGCACAATATTTAAAATATCAATTAAATTACTGCCGGTGTATCGCTTCTAAAGGCTCTGTGCCGTCGAGGAATGGAGAACGCATGTCCAGCAAGGTGAGACCGCGATAAGCGGGTGAGTCGTCAATCTGCACTAACCCGCCCGTGTCATCGGTGAAGAGTTTCGCGCTTGTTAGTGAATTTTCACAGAAAAAATTATCTCAAAAAATAAAAAAGCTATGATAACCAAATTTGGTAAGTAGGTTAACAATATAAAAGGGAGACAACATAGCAAAATCTAGATTTATACGTTACAAGAACAAACAGTTATAGTAAAATATTGAGTGCCAGATCATTTCTATGAAAATTCACTACCATAACGCACTTGCTGCGTCCAGGTTTTTTTAAATTCACGAGGTTTCCCCTGCCGCTTGAAATTAAGTCGTTTTAATCTTGCCTGTCCGAGTTACAAGTGCTTGGCACATTGCACATGGCACCCTTCCAGCGCTTACGCAATTTGGCCTCCATTGTATAGCAATCTAATTTTTTCATTTGCTTAAGAAGCAATTTGTATTTAATAGTTTGTAAATATTCTCCAAACGAAGAGATAATAAATCAGTGTAAATGGAATACGGAATATTAATTCTGACCGCTCCGTATAGAGTGTTAGCTGTCGAAGATAGCTCGATCCAAAGAAACATGGCCAACTAAGAGGGTGGCTACCATCTCTGGTACTGCGTCCTCTGCATTTAACAAAATTCACTGAAAGAATTAACCGATTTTGATCAAGCTTGGTACGAACCTATATTTTGTAAATCTCCTACACAAGTAGGTTAACCTGCACAAATTTTATTTCCGAAAATAATGAAAATTATTTTGTAGCATTCGCAAAGTTGTTATTATGGACCAAAATAGAAGGCTCTAGCTCAATGGAGAGCTTACTTATTCAAAATTAGAAGTGCTACCATAAAGCACAAATAACTAAGCTATAATAGCGGCTTGTACTAGATATTTGAGTTTTTATGTGTCTCGTTATGGAAACCACTTAGGTAACCTATATTTTTTTTAAACATTTTAGTGTTTGCGTTTTGGAAAACCCCAACGCTCCAGAATCTGGCGAAGAGTGTTTCAAGGATTTGTTGCTTGAAGATGGGTCCGATCTTTATAAAGTAAAATCAGGAGAAACAAATATCAAAAACCGTGTTAAATTGCCTGAAGGTCTCAAATGTGATAGATGTGTTCTTCGCTGGCATTATAATGGAGGTAAGTTTCGTTTCGTGCTTCAAGTGAAATAGGCACTAAAGCTTTTGTGTATATTAACCTTATCGAGAATAACCATGAGACCGAAACGCGTCTTAACTTCACGGTTAAGACGTTTGAATTTTTAAAACAATTTATTTAATACTTTGAACAATCAATACTTAATTACTTAGTTACAAAAAAAATGAATAATATAATATACTAGAAATAAGACGATCAACCTACATGTGATCTAATGTCTATGCACTCGGTGTGCTAATGACTAACTCGGAACAAGAATGAACGGTTCTACCTCTGTGAGTGGCCTCTTTATAGTCTTCCCTCCAGGCGTGGCACTATTGTCTCTGGATAAACAAGGAATCTGCTGATGTAGATTCTCACAGTGATATTCCGTTCTACTTGCACTTTGAACCTGCAAAGTTTTTGGCTCCGTTAAGACGACGGCTGACTCAGCGGTTCTTACCGTGGGAAGGCGACATTGTATTATAACGGGCCATTGTTTGGGCTCCATTTATCTCGCGTCTTTAAACTCAATAAGCATGACCTGCGAAGTTTCGAAAAGTGTTTTTGTTATTTTTTTGTTAAAATTTTTGTGTTTTGTACGACTGTATTAATCTATAAATGTTTGTATTTTGATCATTAATCATTTACTTTTTGGAAATATTGGCATTTTTGTCAACAGATATTCAGACTGACGTCACGGTATGTTGTTGCTGTTTTGTTATTTATTAATTAACATTTTTGCCGCGCAGTTCGTAATTGTTTTATATCTTGATATTGAATTATTGGATTTTGTCGTAAAAAAATAAGTTTCCTTTTCTTCTCTTAACACATATTTTGGATGATATCTACATACTCACTGTTTTAAATATTTAAATGGAATAATTTGTGCAGACGGTTCGCTAAAATAATTATAGATAGTCACTAGAGAAGTTAATAAACCAGGCTTTAAAATTTTAATAGTATGACGTCACAAGCGCGCAAGAGCCAAATTGTATTCTATTCCAATAACATACATAGAGTTAAATCTATTTCATTAGCATTTTAAACTGGTGATCGACTAACAAACTTTAAACATGGAAATAGCACTTTATTGGAGTTTAACTATTTTTGATGTGGTACTAAAATTTTAATTAGTGTCTACTAAAAATACACTGACTTTCCAAAAAATCCGATCACCTAGTAAGAGTCGACCAATTGCCACGAAATTTTCTATACTACTCAGGTTTGTCTTTAATAAGCAATGATAACCATATAGACAGAAAAATTTAACAGTTGTACAATTTCAAATTTTGTCTCTAAATTAGTCATTAAGTCATTATGGCTAGGCGTCGTTTACAGAACCATACAATCATTTCAATGAATTTTTTAATTTTTTTATTTCAACAACACACCAGAATATATCCATTCTTTTTGCAAAAAGCAAAGGATCGACAAATTTTGCAAGTTGATTTATATTTCAACAACACACCACGAGTGCTTACACCCTAAATACTATCGTACCGTGGAAGGAGGAAAGATGCAACTTGTTAATTCTGGACTTGAAGGTTTGGAGGTTCGGGGGAGAAGGAAAAAGATGTGCCGGCAAGGAAATCCACAAATTGGAAGTCCTCGGGACAAAAGAGCGGGCATAACAAGATGTTCTATGTCTGGTGATCTGCACAGTAAAAGGGTGCATTCGCTCTGTTCCCCTGGTAGATCTGTCAGGGGCAGCAGGTGGAGGAACTATGGAAGAAAGCTCCGCTCCTCTGAGCAGTGCCCGTGCAGATATCTATAAAAGAGAGAGAGAGAGAGAGAGAGAGAGAGTTCACCAACGGCACGTCGGTGGGCAAGGGATGGTAACCCTTTGGTGAGGATAGGATCACGAATGAGACGTATAGCTCTCTTCTGAATGGAGTCCAGGATAGCGAGTGTAGAAGCGGCAGCAGCATCCCAGATGTGGGAGCAGTAATCGAGGTTTGGTCTTATCTGTGAAGTATATAAGGTATAGAGATTAGCTGGTGAAAAGTATTTGCGAGCCCGGAAGAGGAAACCTAATTTCTTAGCAGCCGCTTCTGCAATTGATGTGACATGTTGGTGCCAATTGATATTTCGAACCACAGAAATGCCAACAAGTGAAAAGGACTTATTACTTTGAATAACTTGGTTGTTCATTGTGATGGGTCTAGGGCTGGTATATCTCTTATGAGAAAGAAAGCAAAACTGTGATTTGGTGGGGTTGAATTGTACAAGATTTCTACTTCCCCAGTCTAATATTTTTTGGAGATCCACGGAGACAGAACCCCCCATGAGTCTGCGATCCTCATCTAACTGGGCTAAAGCGACAGGCTTAGAATATTGTATATTTGAGTGGAGGGTGCTGTCGTCCGCGTAACTGTGAACTGAGTTGGATGTGTTAGAGAGGAGGTCATTGATGTGGAGAAGAAACAAAGTAGGGGCTAAAGCTAAACCTTGAGGAACTCCTGCATTAATTGGAAACAGTTTAGAGGAATGGCCATCCACGACAACAGAAATGCTCCGGTTGGAGAGGAAATTTGCTGTCCAGGTACAGAGTTTTGGTAGTAGGCCATAGGCCAAAAGTTTATTAAGTAGCACTGCCTGCCAGACCTGATCGAATGCTTTGGATATGTCTAGAGCGACAATCTAGTTTTCACCGTGTAGTTCTAGATTTGTTCCAAGAATGGGTGACAAAGGAAAGGAGGTCGGCAGTTGATCTCCGCTGACGGAATTTATACTGACTGTCGTGGATTAGAGTGTGTTTTTCAAGAAATTTTATTAGTTCGATGTTTATATACTTTTCCATCACTTAAGAGACGACTGAAAGGAGAGAATTAGGCCTGTAGTTGCTAGGAAGCGCTTTGCATCCTTTCTTGGGGACGGGTTGTACTCGGGCAGTTTTCCAGTTACTAGGGAATATGGCTCTATCGTAAGATGTCTGAAACAGACGAGTCAGGACGGGAGCAAGTTCTGGTGCGCATTTTTTGAGAACCATTGCTGGGATCTCGTCAAGGCCAGAGGCTTTCCTGGTATTAAGAGAAGAGAGCATCTTTCATACCTTTTTAGTTTTGAAAATGTCATCCGTCATTTTATGCGCGACATTGGGGTCTGTTGGTGGTTGAACATTTGGAGGTGGGTTGAGAGTAGAAGTGCCGGCGAACAACGAGGCAAAGCGTTCAGTCTTGCCCAGGGCGGTAGAAACAATTTCATTCCCTGAGTCAAGAGGTGGGAACGTGCTCCTGCAGAAATTATTCCCAATAGATTTAGCAAGAGTCCAGAAGGGTTTGCTGCCGTTGGAGCTTGAGAGGATTTTTTGATGTGGTTATTAAACGAGTTTTCTGCATCAGAAAGGTTTCGGAAATAGCGGTTTCTTGGGTCGTTAAATGCTTGACGGTTTTCTTGACTGGGATTGTGTAGAAGCTTTTTGTAAGCTTTGACCTTTTCAAGTCTAGCCTTGTCACAGGATTTAGAGAACCAGGGCTTTTGAGTGGCTGCAGAGGTTTTCTGTGTACGTGGAATAAATAATTCCATGTCAGCTTGGATAATTTCGGTGACGTTTTGTGAGATATCAGAGGGGTCAAGATGAGAGAAGCAGACAGTCGCCCATGGAAATGAGGAAAAGTAATCCCGCATTTCCTCCCAGTTCGCGGACTTCGAAAGGGGGCTAATTATTAAGAAACTGGTTTTTAATCAGCCAAATTTCCGACCGCATAGGACGCAGTGTTCAACAGTATTACAAAGGTGGTCCGAAGAAGGAATCCTTTACCGTCGTGATGAATCCGGACGACCTCGGGTAACCTTCGCACGTGACGAGTGCCATTTGAGGATCGCGGCTTTATAAGACAGAGTTTTCAAAACACGGTCTATTGGTAATGCTTGGTTGGGAGTTTTACAACAAAGATCTCTATGGCAACGATATATCTTTGACCACGCTCTTTTGAGCTTCGTCGTACAGACCGTTTTTGTGTTTTACTGACACCTCGACATCGTGCTGCTCGGGTTGAGTGGTGTAACCGCAGATAAAATTGGGATGGTCGTGAAATCGTTTTGTGTTCTCTGACGGGTCCTGATTCTGTCTTTGGGTCAAGGTGGTCGCAGAAGAATAAGACGATTACGTATAACTTTCTGTGGGACAGCGTACGGCACTGACACGGGGAGTGATGGTATGGGGTGCAATAACATACGGTAGTAGGTCAACTTTAGTTTTTATTGACAGCAATTGAAATGAAAATGATCACATACGTGACGTACAGTACTGCCATACATACGAGGATTAATTCAACCCCTTCTTTAACAGGACAACGCACGTTTTCATACAGCATGGTTTACTACAAGGTTCCTGCTAGAAAATATAGTACCTCTTTTGCCACAGCCATCTCGCACCACAGACTTGTCACCAGTCGAATATGTGAGGTGCAGAACATGCATATGTATTGAGAGCTCTAGTCAGGTTCTTGCTGTTAAGATGTGATTGCACCACCTGCTTTACTCGTATCGTCAGATCGTTCTTCATTACCGCGTGGTTTATTTTCCTTGCTGTATTCGCAGGTATTTATGACACTCGTTTACATCCATCGAGGCAAATTGCTGGCCGTTCTGCATTTCATATACACCTGGTTGTACTTTCCCTCTAACTAGATATAAAGTGCTACATTTGTCAAGCCCAAACTGCATATCAATATCTCTGGAGAACCATTCCACGATTTTAAGGAGTTGTTCCAGGTGGTTCTTTGCGGAGACCATCAGCTTAAGATCATCCAGATACAGCACATGATTTAGTCTCATTTGCTCCCTGCCATTACTTTTTATACTGAAGCCACATCTGGTGGAGTTCAGGCGGTTTGGTAGTGGATTCAATTCGAGGTGGAATCACAATGGACTTAGCGAGTCGCGTTGAAATATGCCTCTTCTAATTGATATTGTGCTGGTTACGATGTTATCATCCGTTTACACCCGTAACTGAATCTTTGTTCTCCAGGTAGACATTGTTTGTTCAAGGAATCTCAGGAGTAAGTATCGTTCTTATAGATCTCCAGTACACTTATAAGCAATTCGTGTGGAATTGAATTAAATGCCCTGTTCTAATCCATGCAAAGAGAGTTCTTCGTCCATTGTAAGCTTGATGGCACACAACCGAATCATTCATTAGCTGTTCTTTGCATCTCGGAGATCCTTTTGAACACATTTTTTTTGCTGGCTCGCAATTATGTTGTTTCGTTCGCAGTTCGCATATATGCGTTTCTCAGGTCCTTTGGAAGAAGATACGTGTCTCCTTGTGTGAAAATCAATGGCACCTCCTTTGGGTCAAGTATAATATTTATTAACACCGCCAAAAGATGACGTGTACACCCAATTTCTTCAGCCAAAAGTTTTGTACGCCATCAGGCCCGGGTGACTTATAATTATGAGGCTGTTTGATAACCTTGGAGACTCCATCTGTGGTAAACAACTCATGGTGCATCTGTTCTGAACTCTGACAAGCTTGGTGTTCCTCGTTAACTCAGCTGGCGCCAATATTACAGGAGGCTGTTACGGCTAGTTGACATTGCCAGAACTCTTCAATTTGGTCCTTATTTGGAAAGGTATCGGTGGATGCATTTCTAGCTGAATTATGACGGTAGAAAGTCCTTTCAGAGCGTTCAAACATTGTATTGTCGCACTTCCGAGTTTTTCTCGCTTTATATCTCCTCACCCATTCTGAATATACAGAAAGCTTCTGTTTTAAGGTGTCCAAACATTCTTGTGCGGTGTGGTTGGATGGGTCTTGTGATGAGTGTTGTCGAACTCGGCCTATTATTTCCTCTACCCGTTTCTGCAATTTTCTTGCCTGTCAGTTCTAAGTTCCAATATAATTGTCAGCTTTCTAGATGATCTTAGCCTAGGTAATGGTGGTCTAGTAAGATGATTTGTACCTTCATACTCCGCGACTGCACGACTCATTTATGTGGATAAGTTGTCGATGATTTCCTCATTTTCTTGCGTACCCTCGATGTGTTCTTCTTGCTCAGTATGGACAGGTTACAGATTACTACTATCAAACAGGATCTCGTTATTTTCCGTAACAGTTATGTTAGTAAATTCATATTCAATATCCTGTCTGATGGTATTCAGGCTCATTTGTGGAATAAGGTTCTTCCTAAATATTACATGATACTGATCCGCTACTCTCTGTTGAGTCACCCATATGTGTATGTACATTGTGAGAAATTTGGTGTGAAGTTGTTGCCTATATCCGGCCGTCTGTTGTCCTAGTTGTGTTACTCTGTAGTAAATGCGCATAATTGTTTAAATCATATCCATAGTCCATTTCATGCGCCGTCTTAGTAATCCCATCTGGGTGAGCGCTGGCTAATTTTCCTGCGCAGAATCCTAATTGTGTGGAGCTCTTGGCGTTACTAGGCTTCCCTGCTGTTGATTTTGGGCTGCAATTTCTGACATGGACAGGGGCCCCCCTCATTAGCACCCCGCCACCGACATCCAGCATACTGTCCAGCGCCGCCTCCAGAAAAGCCCTGGCAAACCCCAGACTGCGGCATTTTTCCGATGCTTTGGTTTTGTTCCATTCCTATGGGTGTGTCACCAATTAACCCTGGTGGGGCAGGTAGGGACGAAGGGAGGAGTAAGGTAATATGGTTAAGGAAAAAGTGGGCAAATAGGACAGCGAACAACTGGCGTCGCTGGCTGTACCGTGTACTTCGTTACGAGTAGCGGTGGGCACACTGCTGGAAGCAGTACATCTTCCGACCAGACAGACGTATTATTATTATTATTATTATTATTATTATTACTATTATTATTATTATATTTTACTGTTATTTATATAGTTACCTAATAAAATATAAATTTCAGGTGAAAATTGGGGACAATGCGACGACGGTACCTACGCCGATGGTTGTGGACCCCAGGAACAATTCAGATCTTGTGCAGATGTTGCTATTGTTTAAAGAGTCTATAGAATAAAACATGTTTTATAATTAACCCACGCAATTCGTTTCTTTTTTCATGTCGCTTTTACATACACTTAAAATTTTCTATTTCTAACCTCCTTACTAAAAGGAAAGTATCCAGCAGAACTTTCAAGACAGTAAGGTGGTGTCGGCGATCAGCCGTGCTTGCGGAAATAGGCAGAGTTGAACAGCGAAATGGAACAAATTCAGTATGTCAATTATTGTACATATTTATAAAAAATCCTGAAACACTTCAATTTTAAAATAAAAAATGACATTTTTAAACGTAAAAACTTTACACCTACATTCAGCCTCCTTCAGGTGACAGTTGCAACCTGCAAAATTTTAAATAGAAAGTGAAAGCTTGCGATACCTCTAGATCTGGAAGATCTCTCCATTCTCTATTCAAAAATGCTACGATTCTCAAAGTTATTGCAAAAATGAATCGTGTAACCGTTCAAAAAGAGATAATTGAAATTGAAAAGTCCTCGCCTACCGTAACCGTTCAAGAAACTTTAAGGTATAGGGCCTATATAAGACCGTAAGCATTTTTTTGGTTGTTATTGTAAATGATATCTTGCGATTGACCTCAAGTGGATTCAAATGCGGACGGTAGTGAGGTCACCATCACCTACTAAACCCTAACCTAAATGTACCTAACTCTCAGATTTATTACAAGATAAAGAACACTTTGTAAGGTTTAAAGATGTTAAGATCATCAAATACTTACTCGGTTTCATGCTGTTCTGCCCAAAGTCCTATATTTGTGAGATCTTCAAGTCAGAACACTGTTACTGGAATACTTAGTTAATTTATATAGATTTAGATAGTAGGTATGAAGAACTTTCACTCATATCGTCAACAGGATTGAGAAGATTTAGGGAGGAATTGTTGTTCAATTAAACAGATATTAAAAAATGTAAATACTTGAATTTATTGATATAAATTTTTGTGGGAGCAAATTAATTTAATACTCCTGGTAAATTTAAAGTAAGTATTGCATTTCATAGAAAAGAAAACAAATATTAACCATTACAAGAAAGAAAGTAACTATTGCATGTATACAAGAAAGGGATCAAATGTTGCATATGACAAGCACGAAAATGAACATTAAATGTTAAAGTTGTTGTTTTTCAATCAGATCTACTGATGTTCTCAAATTCTTAACAGATTAGGTGGAATCCCTAATTTTTGTCCTGGCCAGGTTAGGTTCTTATGCTATAAAGAAAAATTAAAATCTGAGAGAAGCTCAGACCACACAAAGTCAAATTGCTGTTTACTAATTATAAATGAAAAATATAGAAAATCTTAAGGTTAGGTATTTCATAAACAAAACAGTGATTAATTTTAAATTACACAGTGATATTTCTGATTTTACATTACTGGCAAACATTAAGAGACAAATACAAAATACAGTTATTAAAAATGACAATTCAAAATATTTGAGGATTTAGAAAATTTAGGAACAGAGAATGTTATTTAATTAAAACAATTTTTTTTTACTGTTTTATATTATTGACAAAATGATAAAAGAAATATACAAAACATCTTTATCATAGTCCGGCATCTCACTGGGGAATATTTTAGTGCTAACTGAGTCAAAGCTTAATTTGCAAGTTGAAAAAAGTTCTAAACGACGTATGAATGTTTGAAAATCACACATAGAAAACTCAAAACGACTTACTTGTGGTGCTCAACCTCGAAGTGGCTCACCGTGATTTCTAATGTCCCAATTCACCTGTTGGTTGGTTACGGATGTTACACATGGGCTATCAGTGCCCACCATAGGCTCTTAGTTTCTCCCAAGAGAAAAGTCAGGAAGTGGTAAAAGACATTTACTTAGGTGTCGATCAGACACATTGTTACGCACCATGTGTGAGTAGGTAAACCTGCAGTTGAAACCGATGCTCTTGAAATGAGATCGCAGACAGGTACTTTAACTGAGACTTCTGCGGTCAGAATATACCTGAAGCTATGCGGAATTGACAGACGTGATAGCTGATTTGCTTTAGAGATTGGAAACCAAAGTTATGCACTCGAGATTTGCGTCAGAAACTATCTCTATACCGGGAAAACAAAGGTTCACTTTTTAACTGACTTTTTCTTTAAAACGGGTTATTAATTTCCACTTAAATCGAGATCAAACCACTTGTAGCACCCACCAATAATTATATTAAGCGAGATTAGGATTTTAAACCCTTTTTTGGCCGATAAAGAGCACAGAGAGTTCCAGTGATGTTGACTCTCTGCTTGCCGAAGCCCGACTCCCTCTCGACGCTAGCATTTACGTCATGATCTTCCTGACTTTGGCACCTTTTTCTCTGCGACCATTGTAACTTAAACCCATATGTGTGAGAAAGACAGATAGCATCGAAATCCCCTTAATATAGAATGGACGCGGTCCGATTTTTCAGCGGTCGTTGATTACGTCATGGGATTTTACTGGAAGCTTCTAGAACTATCTCGATCTTTCTTACTTAAGGAAACATTCTGTCTCTCGATATTTGAATTTCAATGTAATTAAAAGGAACGCAGTACGGGCATTACGACAGTAATAGTTATTAGCGAATTTTCAATAGATAATTTTGAAACTAAAATTTGAATTGCTTTTCGGAGACAAAGTTACCTGCTATTATTTTAGCTTCTTGGAGGTTTCTTTACGTCAGTAAGGCATTAATTATGGTGAATAAAAACACAATCGTTACGACCGTAAGAAAATAAATTCATTTGAGTGACGAACTTCGCTACCACACCTAAAAAATTTATAACTAATCGCCTTTCATTCTTGATAATGAGAAAGCAAGAAAAACAAGTTCAGTATTATTTTTGGACGGTATCAATTAAAACAAGGACATAAAAGGTTATCAAGATTCCTCATGGTTGGCAATGTTATTTTTGTTTAAAACGCCTCTGCAACTTGATTTGTGATTGTGACTGCATAACAGTAGTTGTCAGTTGTCAACTGCAAATAAGAAACATGGTTTTATTTAACAGATATTCGTAAAATAATAGTTCTACCGATGATCGGTTACGGAGATAGATCGAAGTTGCTCCCATTTTCAAGAAAAAATTCCTGATTTGCTGCCCATATCCCAAGCAATTTCGCGAGCTTGGACATGTAAGGCAGATACAAAAAAACCTTCTAATGTACTGAGTAATGATACCAAATTGGTTGTAGTGCTTGAGTTAGAGGAATACAAGCATACTTCGAGTCGACAAGCAGCCACAACAAAACAAAATTCATCCTTATAAACAAATACAAAGTCAGGAGCTCATGGAAGACGATTTTGATCAAATAACCATGTTATCCAACTGCAACTTGTTTTGTTTTTTGATGAGCGCAGTTTTACACTTTATGTCTATGCTAATCGTCAAAAGTGTCGCTACTGGTCCAGAGAAAATCCACACTGGATGAGAGAAGAACATACGGAACATCATGAAAAGGTTAATGTTTACGCGGGGGTAGTTGGAAACTACACTAGTCCCTTTTTCATTGATGGCAATATGAATGGATATGGCTACTTAATACTAATCCAAAATAATGTGCCAACTTTGGCAAACTTATATAGCTATCGAGCCAACTCACAAGTCCCAGCTAATGTAATATAATTCCAGCAGGACGTAGCATCAGCACATTACCAAATTAATGTCCTGCAGTAGCTCGACTTAATATTTACAAATCGGTGGATAGGGAGGCGAGCATTGTTAGAATGGCCAGCACGATCACCCGATCTTACGCTATTAGGCTTCTTCTTATAAGCATATGTGAAAAGTATGGTACACAAAATCAAACCACGCTATTTTACTGACTTAAGAAGAAAAGTAAAGTTGCGATTAGTCGGTCACGCATTAGATGCTGATTAAGCTTAGAAGACATTTTTATTTACGATTAGTATGCTGCCAAGACGTTCGCATACTTTTTAAACATCTGCATTAAGATTGATGTGTTTGTGTTTTAGCGAATATATAACAAATTATAACATCTTTCATCTTTTATTTTTAATGACCCAGCAGAAAAAATAAAAATGTAAACTACATAGAAAGACAAGATAAATACAGTTGGTAAAAATATATGGGGTGTTCCATTAAACATCCATAGCCTACAATGGAAATACAAAAATGATAATTACTCAGCCTTTTAAGAGATTATCTTTATATAACCATATATACTTAAAACGCTCTCAATGAGCCCAATCCAATGACATAAAAATATACAGGCTGTTCCCTTAAAAAGAAATCATATGTTTGGTTGTACTAGAAAACCTGTGCTTAATATAAAATAATCTCTTTGCATTATTGTACGTAAAAAATCTGTTAAAAGTAGTTTTGACAATTTTATTGGCTCAAAAATTAAAAGTGACATGTTAGTTCCAATGTCAGAATCGTTAGTTTTACCAAAAAGTAACTAACCGATTTTGATGAAACTCGGCAAGTGACTTTATTTTATTAATAGCTTGGACCGGTTCGTTATCCAGGAAAATCGGACTAGGTATTCTGGGTTATTTTGAGTTTACTTTCGAAAAAAAATTATCTTCGAAAATTATAAAGCTATTTTGATGAAGTTCAGTGAACATGTTGCCATGGTAAAGATATAACTATGTACCAAAATTGAGTTTTCTAGGTTTACAGAAAATTGAGCTATTCAAATTTGAAGTTTTTATTTTTAATATAAGACAGTGTTTTATTAACAATGATAAAAATTGGCTTATATATGAGATTTAGTGTGTCTCAAACGTTGTTACCCTGGCAACGGAACATTTAATATAATTGCGCAGGTCAGTTAGACGCTCTAACGGTTTTATTAGATGATGAGCATTATTAGATTGTTTATCTGTTTTCAATTTCATTTTACATATTATTGTTGTTTGGGAATTTTAATATACAAGTGCAAATTATTGTTTACGACTTTATTAGTGTTATTGGGTGGACCAAACAGTGTTTGTGATGTTTTGTCAACAGCTAAAAAGGATCGAAGTTTTACAAAAAAGGCTGATATGCAAGAGGTTACTTATTTTCTTTCTCTGATGCTTTGGCGGTAGTTTTAGTAAGTTTATGGTTTAATGACAAATAATTTTTAACTAATTTTTGTAGAACCTCGGCGGTTCAGGGTAAGAACGTCTGCCTCTGAAGCGAAGGGTTCTGGATTCGATCCCAGGGTACTCCTTTCACTTTTTCAGTACAAACTGTAACATTAACATCAACCGAGCTTCTGGCACTGTATTTGAGCAAATTGAATGTCTGCACGTTCCGCCTTTCGGAGGGGGCGTAAATCCGTCGGTCCCGTGTTCATGCGATGCTGGGCACGTTAAAGGTCACTACTCACCTTACAGAAAAGCAGGGGTTCTGCAAAATTTCCAGGATAGTGAGGTGAAACTGCTCCCTGGCGTCGGTGATTGGCCATAGTCGCGGAAACAGGCCGACGTTAAAGAGACAAAAAAACACACACACACACACACACACAACTTTTCGTCAAATGAGCGAAAACTAAGCCCTCTAGAATCCATATCCGGGTTTGCATTCAGTTTTTAGTGAATTTTCTTAAAAAAAATTCACTAATGAGGAGATCCCGACTTTTGAATTTTGAACAAATTTCTTCAAATGAGCGCTAATTAGGCCCCCCAAAAAACATATCCGGGGTCAGTTTCAATTTTTATATGTTTATATATATATATATATATATATATATATATATATATATATATATATATATATATATATATATATATATATATATATATATATTATATATATATATATATATATATATATATATATATATGTATCACACCGATAACTCAAAAAATAATGGGCCGATTTTGATTAAATTTGGTGAAAAAATTCCTTTTGCAAATGGCTTGGATAAGTTTGTTAGCCAGGAAAATCTGCCCAGGTTTTCCCGGAAAATTTTGTGTTTTCTTTCGAAAAAAAATCATATCTCCGGAATTAACAAAGTAAGGGCAACCAAATTTGGTACACAGATTTATAAGTAAGTTACCTACAAAAATTTAGCTATGTAGCTCAAAAGACAAAAAAGTTATAGGCATTTAAAGAAAAATAAATTGGGGTTTTCCTCAAAACGTCAAAGTGACGATTTAAAATGTCAAAATTGGCAACATTTAGGCAAGTAACTTGAATCTAATACGGGCTATAGAAATAAAATGTCTCAAGAAGAATGTTTTACAAACCCTAAAGTCTTAATTTCAACCGTCATTGTCCTTCATTTTACTAAAATATTTGCAGAAAATTCATTTCAAATAGACCCTTTCTCTGATGCTTGGCAGTAGCCTTAGCTATAGAGTTTATCGTTTAATGGTATATAATTTTTGTCGAATTTTCGTAAAAAATCAATAAAGCTCAATATATCCGTTATTATATAAGATATGAAAAAAAAATTGTATATATTAATTATAGGGTGTCTTGACCTACATCTTAAAATAATATTTCTACAATCACAGGTGGCCCATAAGTCGTTGGTGATACAAATTTCCTTTTTTTTAAAATCAAACACGCCTGATGTTATTGCATTTTTGCATTTTCCATCGAAATATAATGCATGTTTGTAGGAAAAGAAATTCTGGACGCAGCAAGTGCGTTATGGTAGCGAATGTTGATCAAATGTTTCATATTTGAACAGCTCAATTTGCTATTAACCTTTAAGTTTACTTTTGGAAATTTTTGTACATTTTCACACAATAAAGTTATTTTGATGAAACATGCCACATTGTTTTTACTATATTGGTTATACTGGTAACCAAATTTGATGCCTGCTTTCTTAAAAAAACACACATATTTGTTATTAAAAACATTTTTATGAAAATTCACTACCATAACGCACTTGCTGCGTCCAGAATTTTTATCTGTTTACATATATACAGGGTGACGCATTTCTACGGTAAAGCTCAATATAATTACTATTATACAAAAGACGAGAAAAAAATTGTATAAGTTATTTATAGGGTGTCCCGAGCTGCAGCTTATTAAATTATTTTGACAATCACAGGTGACCCATAAGTTGTTGGTGATCACTACACATTTTTTTTCGAACACCCTTATTTAATTATTTAATTGTATTTTTTATTGAAATATATTTGTAAGAAAAAATCCAGACGCAGTAAGTGCGTTTTGGTATCAAATTTTCATTAATTGCTTCCAATTTAAATAACTTAATTTGCTATTAACCTAAGGTTTGTTGGTTAGGAAACATTTAAAGTTTATTTTCGGAAAATGTTCGCAAATTTTCGAATAAAAAGTTATTTTGATAAAATATGGCACATTGTTTCTACTATATAGGTTATACCAGTAACCAAGTTGATGGATGCTTGCATTAGACATATTTTGTATTAAAAATATTTTTATAAGAATTCACTTACATAACGTCGGAACTTTTTTTACTCATCTCCAAGATACACCACAAAACCAACGAAATCCGGACATTGCACATTGCTTATTTGAAACTAGCTCAGCAATGACACAAATGAATAGTGATGGGTCGTTATTAAAATACTGCTATTTTTTAACGGGTGTCGACCCGCAAGGGTAACCACCTGTTATGGATATATACAAATAACAGGCACAAAACAACGCTTTACACTTAAACTAGAATTCTGACTCATATCTGTTTTTTTTCCACTGCAACTAGCTTCGATGAATAAACATCGGTTTTCATCGGTAACCGTTAAATTTAATGGGATGAATGGACATGAGACTGGGAATGATAAATATGTATGGGTATGGTATGCAGTATAGAGCGGACTTTACTTCATAACATATTACTTAACCCGTTATTTATACTAGTGTGCTCGCTCTCGCTCACAGCTTTGGGAACGCAGGATACTATCGATCGACTATCCAATTCAAAATAACATATAAATAACTATCACTACAAATGAAGCAATTAACAACCCTAGCGGTATTTAAGTAATGGTAATTCACAAAAGGAGGGATATTTTAAGATTGACTAACAATTTGCCATCGTAGGTTTCTCTATAAGAATTTAGCGGAGCCACTAAACCGGAGTTCTCTCAAACACCATTGACCGAGTATAGACATGAAAGCTTTTTCATCTACTTTAGAGATGGCGCGTAATTTCATATCACTTCTTCCTGCACTTATCATTTCATTGTTTTAAAGTAATCAGTTTTGGCGAGGGTACAAAACACATTCTCGGAGACAGCTAGTTCAGCTTAACACTACAGTAGACAGTGGTTTCGCCAACAAAATAAACATTTTAGATCACAAGAGGGCTAAAAATCTATTACTTTTGTTAGCGAATTTTGTTTCTTCAAGGTCGGAGATTCTAAAAATATATTCGAAGTGTCTTAATTGTGGCCAGTAGCACTCGTTTTAAGCATCTGTTAACATTATATATATATATATATATATATATATATATATATATATATATATATATATATATATATATATATATATATATATATATATATATATATATATATATATATATATATATATATATATATATATATACAGGCTGGCGCATTGAATACGAAACAGACCGATTTGCGTCCAGAGATTTTTTTTTTAAGAAACGGCAATTTTAATATTGAGGGTGGTGATAACAAGCCTTATATTTTAAATAGGGAACATGGGTCGAGTGCTACATCATTTGAAAGCTGTTTCTAAATTCAGCACACAAATTTCTCTAGAAGTTTCATCAACTCGTTTAAAAATTATTTACAGTTGGAGTTGCAAGAACGGATATAATTCATTGTGATAAGAAATGCACTAGCTAGTCAATTTTTCGTTAAAAAAAACTAAAAAATAAAACCAAACGTTCAAAAATGTTTATTGAGTTAAGTAAGTGTTCAAATTGTTGACCACTAGCTTCCATACAAAAGCACGAATTTTGTTCAAAACGAGCTCTAACATTCTGAAGCATTTACGGAGTTATTAGACGGCATTCTTCAACAATGCGTCATCATAATTCTTCCAGAGACTCCGGTTCTGTTGCGTAAATTCTACTCTGTAAACGGCCCCATAGAAATAAGTCTAAATGAGTTAAATCCGGTGATCTAGGGGGCCACTCAATAGCACCTCTACGCCCAATCCATTGTCCTGGAAACTCTCTGTTCAAAAACTCCCTAACACGTTGTGGAAAATGCAGAGGAGCTCCACCTTGTTGAAATCACTAATCGATTTTCTTGATAGCGATCATCGTTTTCAATAATCTCAATTAGTAGAGGGTAAACGATATCTTCTAGTAAATCCAAATACGTTTCGCCACTCAAATTGCCATCAAGAAAAATTGGTGGTTTATTAAACGATCTCCAAAAATGCCAGTCCAGACATTCAATTTCTGTGGAGTTTGAGTGTAGACTTCGTGAAAATTTCTTGGATTATTATCTGCCCAGTAACGACAATTATGACGATTGTCTGTAGAGTTGAACAAAAACGTACACTTGTCTGAAAAACAGATATTGAACAGAAAGTTCCCGTTATCAGCTATTCGTGCAGTCATAACTTCACAAAAGTCCAGCCGCCGATCAAAATCATCTTCTTTCAGTTGTTGTACAAGATGAATTTTATACGGGTGAGATTTATGGTGCTTCAATATTCGCTGAATAGTTCTTCTTTTGATGTTTGAAACAGTGGCCAATTTTCTCGTGCTCAAAGTTGGGTCTGCAGCAATTTGTCCTAAAACTTCAATCTCAGTGGTCTCATTTCTAACCGGGCTACTGAACCACTTTGTCGAAACGTTGCAACTAACTCCAATATATATTTTCTGTTAACACATCTGTTCGGATATCGTTCATTAAACAAATTTGCGCTACGGTTGGCATAATCATCGTTTTTGAAAAAAAGAGTAGTTATTTCAACTTTTTCTTCTACAGAATACACCATTGTGAAATTAATTTTCGGTAGAACTATTAAATATCAAACCGACCGATAAACTGAAATAATAAACCGCATTTCTCTCATTCCGATAAGAAATGTTCTGATAGTCAATTTTTTGTTTACAAACCAACAAAACATTGACTATCAGCACATTTCTTATAGGAATGAGTGAAATGCGTTTTTGCATCTTCAACTGTGAATAATTTTTAAACGAGTTGATAAAACTTCCAAAGAAATTTGTGTGCTAAATTCAGAAAAGAAAGAGCTTTCAAATGATGTAACAATCGACCCATGTTCCCTATATAAAATATAAGGGTTGTTATCACCACTCCTAAGGGGTCGATGTGACAAAGTTGAGTTTTATTTCAAAACATGTCCCCCTCAATACTAAAATTGCGGTGTTTGAGCGTTTCTTAAAAAAAATATTTCTCTGGACGCAAATCGGTCTGTTTCGTTTTCAAGGCGCCACCCTATATATATATATATATATATATATATATATATATATATATATATATATATATATATATATATATATATATATATATATATATATATATATATATATATATATATACCGCTATAACTTTCATGTGAAATTTTTCTTATTATTATCTTCCGTTTCTGTATATAATAGTTACCATAACATAACTTGTGTACGTGGCGTTTAAAAAAAATGGACTTAGATTTGTATCCTGCAACTTTTTTTATAGGTGTTTGTGAACTTAAAATTATATTTGTTTTGCATATATGTGCTTTAAGAAAAAGTTATCTTAATTGTTTTATTAATTGTTTGTGTTGTGTTTTTTTTATTGTTGGCTTGTAAATGCATATTGACATATTTCACTTCTAAACGTCAACCAGTCTGGGATAGACATAGTTAAATGGTCAATGAAAGGGCTTTTTTCCAGACAATAAAATATTTATTGATTCCCTACGCGTTTCGGCCAACTAAGTAGCTATTTTCAGCGGTAAATCTAAAAACACAATTAAAAGGTCTGTCAGAAAACATTGCCTTCTGGTAGGCAATTGTGCTGGTTGGAGCACAATGGTCTTAAAACAATCAATACCGAAAACGTCAAAGTTAGTCTATAAAGTCAAACAGTAAAACAACCTAAAAAGCCACAGTTAAAGCTAAGAAAAAATAAAGTAAAAGCTAAAAGAGCTACAGCAAACCAAGCTTAAAGCTAAAACAGTGTGAAACATGCAATCAAAGTGGATTAAAAGCATCGGAGTAAACTAATCCACAGTAAACTCATGACAAGACAAAATTTACTGCGAAATGAAAAGCCGTGAAGTCAACTGACTGGGAGTAAACACAACAGGAGGCCACGTAGTTAAGCAGAAACCCCATGAAAACTCTTAAGGAGGGCAATATTTCGCGAATAAATACAAGAACAAAATGGCTTACATACTTACTTTGCAAGTCTCGAAAATTGAAGTCAAAACTTTACGAAAGGTTAACACAGCTGAAAATTCATCTATTGCACCAGAGGTCCAACAATATCGCATCCGAATGTTCCAGAAATTGATTCACAATCCAGACTCAATCAATATAATACCTCCATCTTATATTGATTGAGTCTGGATTGTGAATCAATTTCTGGATTTATTTATCATTTTAATCACGAAGCAGGGAGAAAAGTCGGCCATTTATGAAAACGTGCGGCAACGGCAGAACAGCGAACTAAATCAAAATGACAGGCGTGGCAAAGACAAACAATTATGGATATGAAGATGGATGCTTTGTTGCTCCCCTTCCCTGCCTCCTTGTTTGTCTTTGACATATCTGACACTCATGTCATTTTGTTTTCGTTCGCTGTTTTTGTGTTCATTCGTGAAATTTTTCACCCCTTAAGACTTCTCATGGGGTTTGTGCCTAACTGTGTGGCCTCCTGTTGTGTTTACTCTCAGTCAGTTGACTCAACAGCTTTTTCATTGCGCAGTAAATTTTATACCTTGTCATCAGTTTACTGTGTATTAGCTTACTCAGATGCTTTTGATCCACTTTGACTGTATGTTTAACTCTGTTTTAGCCTTTGGCTTGTTCTACTGTAGCTCTTTTAGCTTTTACTGTATTTTTTTAGCTTTTACTGTGGCTTTTTTAGCGTTTACCGGTTTGACTTTAGATGTTAACTTTGACGTTTTCTGTATTGATTGTTTTGAGACCATTGTGCTCCAACCAGCAATATTGCCTACCAGAAAACCATATTTTCTGACGAACCTTTTTATTGTGTCTTTACATTTACCCCTGAAGATAGTTGCTTAGTTGGCCGAAAAGCGTAGCGAATCAATAAAAATTTTATTGCCTGGAAGAAGGCCTTTTATTGACCATTTAATTATATTGACATACCCGTGTCATTGAGGTGACCTTGGCCTGTTTTAGTGCTCATAGATATATTTTACATTATTGTACGTTTTTTCAGGGATTTGCATACTTAATGAGATTTTATTGCTCCCTGGCCTTTTCGAACAAAGTATGAGCAAACTGTTTTGGGTTATAATGCCGTTTTAATTCAGCGTCTGATACAATACCTAATTCATGCATATCCTTGAAAACAAGGCTGTTAGCAATCATATAAACCCATATATCTCCATCATAAATCAATTTACAAAATATCTTAAGCCCGGTTATAAATTAGTGCAAAAATAGGTGTTCCCATTGATTGTTCATTAAACTTTGAAAGTAACACTGGCAAATAATTTACAATGGATTGCTTCATATATACAGATAAGGTTTATAGAGTACATAAATATTTGTTTGTACTTAAAGAGCTACAGCGAGCATTAGAAATTAAATACATTTTAATAAATAAAAGAATCTAACTGTTATTTTTATTTTATATTGTGTGACATTAAACTACCCAAAAAATGTGACAATATTTTATTAACATTTTGCGAAATGTAACCAAGAAGCAACAAGAACGATTGCAAAGGTAATGGAAGCATAGATAGACCAAATATTTTTCTTACTATTCTGACAGCTTGGTTATTTCTAAGTGCAGAAATATATTAGTTGTATCTGGCTTTAAAATTTGGCCAATGTAGATAGCGCCACAGTGTAGACAAATCTACATTTGCAAGACACTTTTATAAGATGCAGGTCAAGACACCCTATAAGTACACTTCGAGAACCCAAATCACCCAACACATATTTCAAAGACCTTACGATCGTTTCGCTGACAACGTCAGCGTCATCAGAGGATGAAAAATTCTAAATTAAACAACTAGCTACCGTGTATTTATATTACACTTAGGTAACGAACTAATCCGAAGTAAAAGTTGTAGTCGGTGACCATCGTTTGTCTATTGTGCCAATACTTGAACGGGAGAGGTCGAAGAATTACTTTAATCTTCTGGTTGACAAATTTATGAGCTTTTATCTAAGCTAAGGATAATGAGCTTAAAATGAAAGGTACCGAAATATTAAAGTAAGCTACACGTTCTTTTTGATCTAGAAATTTCACTATGTGAATATTGGAGCAACTAAAGAAAGCCGACATGCACATCTGGCAGACAGATCAATAACAGCCGCTTATCTTAAAAAAAAACTGGGTGTTTGGCTCAAAAGTTAACTTTAACAAAGGATAAATAATTCAACTAAAATTATACATAAAAACAAGTATTTATATTGATTTTTAATTCTGCGTAAAAATAAATATTTATATTGACTTCTTAGATACAAAGAAAACGAAAGGGGGGTCTTTAAGTCGATAACCAAACATAGAGCTTAGTATCTGAATAGATCGGGCGAGTTATTGAAAATAATTTATTATTCTGCCAGACAAATTAGGAGTGTTGTTCAAATGCAGAGTGAAAATAAAGGGCTAGAAATTAAAGGTGCCGCACGATTTAATGAAGTTTTGTTCTTAATCGACCTTGATATATAAATACTTTCGAGGGAATCAAGCATAGTTTGATGTCTAACATTTTTGACAAGTTTCAAATTTTCTTTGTCAATGTGGTATGTAATTAGCGTATACAATTTTTTCTGGTTTCTAGGATAATAACAATTATATTGACCTTTACCGTAGAAATGCGTCACGCTGTATATATGTAAACAGACAAAAACTGAAACTAAATACGGATATAAATTTGCACTCATTTGAAGAAACTTTTTTAAAATTCAAAAGTCGCGGTCTCCTCATTATCGAATTATTTTTTATAAAAATTAGCTACAAATTATAGACCGTTAAACCATAAACTTAACTAAAACTACTGCGTAAGTATAAGCAAAGGGGTCTATTTGAAATGAATGTTCTGAAAACATTTTAGTAAAACAAAGGTCAATATGACGGTTGAAGCTGAAATTTAAGGTAAGTACAACTAAAGTTTATAAGGTCTAGAGTATATGAATATTTGTTTGTACTTCGAGCTACAACAATCATTGGAAATTAATATGTATTTTAATACATAAAATAATCTAACTGTTATTTCTGTTTTATATTCTGTGACATTAAACTACCCACTAAATGTGGCAATATTTTATTAACATTTTGCGAAATGTAACAAAGAAGCAATGAGGTTGCAAAGGTAATGGAAGCATTAGATAGACTAATATTTAATGTGTGTGAAAGATGTAAGATCGACATTATATCGTATTCATGTTTCCGAAGGTGGCGGATCCTACGGACCTGAATCAACTGCGGATAATCAGTATATTGAGCATATTATCAAAGCTGCTGAAAAGGGTGCTGTGCTCGCAGCTTAGGACTTACTTAAGTGACAAGAACATTTTATCCGACTTTCAGTCTGGGTTCCGGGCTAATCATAAATCATAATATATTGCTGAAAATATTGAGAGCTGTTGGGATGGCCTCGGAGGCTCTGGCTTTGATCAGAAATTACTTAAGGGAACGCTACCTTATTGTGAGAATTGGCAGCTGCGAGTCGGCTGTTCGTCTTGTGGAGAGTGGTGTGCCGCAGGGCTCGGTCCTTGGTCCCCTGCTTTTCGCTATTTACGTAAATCATTTCTCTAGGGTCATTCAGTATTCTAAAGTACAGATGTACGCTGACGACATTCAGATATACATTTAAATTACGATCTGGATTCATTGTACAAAGTGTCCAAAGATCAATCGCTGTGTCTAAATGCGAAGAAGTCGGCTGCTATTTTGTTTGTGAGTCAGATTCTTGTAGAGCGCTTAAAGGTAGATGTGAGGGTCATGATCAATAAGGAGCCTCTAGAACTTTTGGATAAGGTGCGAAACTTGGGTGTGATAATGGATAACAAGTTTAGATATAAGCGGCATGTTAGTGCCTGCCTTCAGCGGGCCTACAACAACCTGCGTCTGCTGTACCCGCAAAGGACTTATATTCCGACTGATGGTAAACTAATGCTTGGGAATACCTTAGTCATCTCGCAGTTTGTCTATTGCTCGGAACTATATTCGCCATACTTAGACGGTTACGACTATAATCGGATACAGAGACTGCAAAATTCCTGTCTGAGGTTCGCGTATGGCATTCTAAAATTCAAACATATCTCGCATAAACTAAATGAAGCGAAGTGGCCTAATATGCGTAATCGTTTCACGCTGAGAGCAGCTACATTGTTCCATTCTATTATTGTGTCTAGAGTCCCAACATACTTGTATAGAAAGGTAACGCACAGAACTGATGTTCATTGCATTAACGTACGGTCGAAGGGCTTAATTTCACCACCTAAGTACAGGCGAACATTGTTTAAACGGTCTTTTACCTATCAGATATACGCTATATACAATGGTCTTAATGAGAGTGTTAAGAGATGTTCTGTGCGTTCCTTCAAAAAGAAACTGTTGCTGATTATGCGTGGTGTTTGAGCAAGTTGCCAGATTGGCTGTTGGCTGCCAGTTTTGCATATGGGCGTAAGTGGTAGAGCAGGGGATGATTTTACATCCGTCTGAACTTCGCACAATTCACACAGTTTATTATTATTTTTCTTTTAATTATGCACATGGAACTGTGTTTTTGTAAAGTATGTTGTATTGTTGTATTTATTTCTTTTTAATTGTGCACTTGAGTATTGTATTATTTACTGTGCGAATAAAGGCTATTTTATTATTATTCTTATATTAGGTCGATAGTCTGTTAACTAAGTGGGTGAATGAACATATGAACGTGTTCCTTATATTTTACGCAGAGACAATTGCGTCTTTAAATCTTCCAAGAATTATTAACTCACTCTATATTTCCTTAAGAAGATTCCTTTGTGTGAAATATTTTCATAGGAAGACCATCTATTCTGTGAAATAATATAAATATATTGGAATGGTCGGAAGCGCACTACAGTGCCAAAAATAAAAGCGAATTTTCATACAATGTTTCAATTTATAGTTTCTTTGCTATTCAATATTAAAAAGATATAATGTCTATTAAAATTTTCTCAGACATTTTAAGTAATTAGCAAAATGGTACGGTAGCTGTAACAGGGTATAATCATTGTGGATACGTCAGGACTTTTAGGAAAAGGTAATGTATATAGTCGGTAATACGTAGAAACTTATTTGTCAGTTAACGGTACATCTATTTCAAATATGATTTTGTAATCAATCTGGACTGTCTTCATTTTAATTTTTTTTATAGTAGTGTAATATCATCTCTGATAACGAGGCGTGATATGTTTTTGGATATTATTTCATGCATTTGTTATGAATTTTGCTTTTAGTATTGATGTATGATAAGTGTTTAATTTTGAAAAGGTAATTGCATTTTCTGTTGTTTAATTACGTTTTGTACTGATGTACCACATTGTATTTGTTTCTTGATAGCTCGAAGGACCTTATTATGTTTTGTTAAATTAAACGCTGATTTTGTAACACTTAACGTTTAATTAACGTTTAAAAAAGCGTGGTGCTTGTGTCGAGTCTGAAGAAGAACTGCTTTTTTTGAATATTGAATATTTGTACTCTATCTACCTGATATAGGGTAGCAGACGTACTGCCAATTGTAGGTAAGAAATGACCCTTGTTGGGTTATTCCTAATCATGTTTAAAATTACATTGTACAGATGGTAGATATCATAACAAAGACGGTTACTAAGAAATATGTAAATTTTAGAGGTCTAATCCTTCAGACGAGACGCCTTAACATCTGTTGTTCATACTATTTCCTAAATGTTACTTAATAGGTAGCTTATTTGTGTTAAAAGTCCTAAATGTTGCACTCGATGCTAATCTGAGAGCGTGGTTATTTCTAAGTGCAGAAATATATTCCTTGTATCTGGCTTTAAAACTTGGCCAATGTACATAGCGCTACAGTGTATACAAATCTACATTTGCAAACCATATTATTGATACTCAACATAGAACCACAGCAAATAACAGTATAGAGCCACTATATTTTTGTAATGACAAGCGTAAACTAGACTTTTTTGAAGCTTTAGGAGTAAGAAAGCACAATTTTTAATTACATTCATGAAACAAAATACGTCTAGCTATTTTTCAAAAAAAAAGTGTAAAAAGGTAATGAGTTGAGATGTGTGTAGATATTTTTTTTGCAGTAGGTCTGCTTTATTACCGTCATTGTTAAGTTCCTTTATTGTTGTAATTGTTTTTATTCGTTGATTCTATTTTCATGTAAAATATTTACATTTATCATGTAGACATTTTGAAGACGTCATCCCTAATTTTTATTTTATTTAAATTTTTAAAGATTAAAATAATTAAAACATTATAACGTAGCAACGAAATCTTACTTGCAGTAGTCATTAAGTCCTATAAATTAATACAAGTTTCTCTTGTCTAATGATGATGTCAAATAGCAAAACCAATTACAGAGAAAAAACCAAAAAGCCTGGACGAAGCAAGTGCGTTATGCCTTCTCAAAATCTACAAAAACCATCTCCAAGGGGGAGCAAAACTCAGCGGACTGCATAATGATAATCCACAGTGTGTTGATGTGATAAATGTATGAGCTTGATCGTCTGAAGCCGGCCTGTTTCTGGCGTTGTGTAGACTACACAGCTTCCCCAAGACGGTTGTTTATAATGACAGCTAACAGCACGTGCCTTGCCACTAACTGAGTGTTGGAAGGCTGGCTATCATGGCCGTATTACTTTATATGTGTATTTTCGCTATAATTAGTATGCCATACTGCTGAGCTCTAATTAGAGCGAAACGGGTCTACGGTTCTAATTGTGAATGCATCTAGCCTTACATACTTTGTCCCTATATTAGGGTAGAAATGGGCCAGGGCTCACAATTTACTAAATTATTAGTTAGTTGTATAGAGTCTCTATTTTTTAACACTTTCTGTTATTGGGAGCTGGCGTGAAAACATACTACTTGGTTCCGCAACTAGGTGGTAGCACGTTGCTTCGTGTCTTGCCACTCACTTAGTGTTGGAAGGCTGGCTACCATAGCCATACGCTACAACTAGTATGCCGTACTGACGAGCTCTAATTAGAGCTAAACCGGTCTACAGTTCTAATTGAGGTGAGAATGCATATAGCCTTGACAGCTAACAGTTTTGTTAATACATCCAGTAGTGTGATGACGCGCCAATTAGAGCATTCACTGTGGTCACCCTATTTGGGTAGTTTGATGATTAGGCCGTCCTTCCACTACACCGGAATCGCCTCGTTGCTCCACACATCCAGAAAAAGCGGATGTAGCAAGGATGCAATCATAGCGGGGTAATACAGTTCTGGGGGAACATTGTCCAAGCCGGCAGCCTTGCTATGTTTTAGTCAACAAATTGCTTTCTTGATTTTCGTAATTGTAATCTCACTTGAAGGTATTCTCAGGGTGTGTCCTGATGGTGGATTCCGATTTCGATTTTCTCGGCCTTTTGTAAGCGGTTGCGGTGTTCTGCTGATGGTGCACTAAATATTTTTTCCATCGGCCCATTGATCCTCACTACATGTAAGTTCACCCCTTCCACCCAGCGCTCTTTATTATTGCTGGCTCTTTTTTGTAGCACTTATTTGATAGGCCCTTTTCTATACTATACAGATGTCGCAAATTATTTGATTGTGCCGCATGTTGTGCTACATTAGCTAGTTGATCCACCCATATTCGCCTATCGCGCCCGCGTCACTCATATGTTAGCAGCCTTGTACTACTGTTTTAGTGTTGTATTAGTGAATTTTTATTTACAAAAATTCACTAATAGAGAGGTATCGATGGTGAGACTTTGCAAACATTTTTTCGAATGAGCGCGAACTAGGACCATTAGAACCCATATCCGGGGTCAGTTTCAATTATATATATATATATATATATATATATATATATATATATATATATATATATATATATATATATATATATATATATATATATATATATATATATATATATATATATATCCATCCGATAACTCAAAAAATAATAAACCGATTTCGATGAAACTCGGCTGGTGCCTTTGATGGCCTGGATGAATTTGTTAGCCAGGAAAATCGGACAGGGCTTTCCGGGAAAATTTTGAGTTTTATTTTAAAAAAAATTCTCAGAAAATTACAAAGCTGTTTTAATTAAATTTAATAGATATATTGACTACTATTACTACGTACCAAAATTCAACTTTATAAGTTAATAGATAATTGAGTTATTCAAATTTTGAATTTTCTTTTAAAAAAATTTTTTTCTCCGAGAAGTACAAAGCTATTCTAATGAAATTTGGAAGACATCTTGCACTAGGAAAGGCCTTACTACGTACCAAAATTAAATTTTCTAAGTTAATAGAAAATTGAGTTACTTAAATTTTAAGCATTTAATAAAAATTCACTACCATTACGCACTTGCTGCGTTCCTAACCTTTTTTTTTGCTTCATCAGTTGTGCCCAGAATCGCTTCTCTGATTCGCCTCCGCACCTCGATCTTCGTCTACGTGACGTTGAAGATCCACTTCTTCCCCGAGTGTTCTCTTCTGCTCAACATTTCAATGCTAGTCTTTAGTAGTACTTTGTGTATATTCTGCCATTTCTCTCAAATACCGCCCTCCGTATCATACAATTGCGTTGTTTTCTTTGTGATTTCTTCTTCAAATGTTCTTCGAATGAGATGATTATTTAGGCGATCTATACTGAACCTAGTTCTTCGCAATATTTCAGATTGGTCTCGATTTAAAAATAGCATAAATTTGTTTATTTTATTTTTGTTTTAATGTTTTCTTTTCAATTGTCCAGAAAACCCAAGATTTTATCGTATTGTTTCACATGTTTATACAGTGCAAGCTGCCTCTTATTTTAAATCTCCACAATACGTACTTTATGACAGTTTTTGATTGATTAATAAATAACGCCCAACAATTGCGATAGAGATTCCCTTATGTTAGTCCATGATATAATGTTTATTTCTAGTGGTTAGATATAAGGATTAACTTTTGATGGCCAAGTTTCAAGGAGTTGTTAGTTTCTTTTTAAGCTAAGTCTGTCAACAAGCTTTGTGATCAGAATCAACATTAAAAACAAATCCCAGCTGACTCACTATGATCAGTCACTATAAATACACTGAATTTTAGTGATTTTCGTGGGAAAAATTCACTAATGAGGACATCCCGACTTTTGAATTTTGCCAAAAAAAACTAGGACCCCTAGAATCCAATGTACCTTCTTTCTGTAAGTGGCTTGGATATGCTCGTTAGCCAGGAAAGTTAGACAAGGTTTCCTGGGTATATTTTGGGTTTTTCTTCGAAAAAAATCTTTTTCTCCGAAAACTACAAAGCTATTATAATAAAATTTGGTGGATATGGTTCACTGTCAAAGGTCTTACTACTAACCAAAATTCAACATTCTAAGTTTATATAAAATTGAGTTATTCCAATTTGAAGCATTTAATGAAGATTCACTACCAAAGCGCACTTGCTGCGTCCAGAACTTTTTTGTTTTGCAAAGATTAATAATTTTTATTAAAAAATACTTCAAGCAGGTAAGAACTTTGCATGTTTAAAACTAAACAAATGCAGATGTAGAGAAAACTTCTTTGGCTTCATAAGTAATTGTCGTCTCTATAACCGGTTTCAAGGCTTTAATGTATAAGAAAAGTGAATATATTTATACGTATTATACAAAAAAAAAAAAACTTATGCTATGTTATGGTGTCTGGATCAACACATTTTTAGAAGAAAATAAATATAATAAAAGTCTGGACGCAGCAAATGCGTTATGGAAGTTAATTTTCATAAAAATGTTTGCAAGCAGGCATCAATCTGACCGGTATAGCCTATGTAGTAGAAGCAATGTACTATATTTAATCAACATTATTTATTGCTTGAAGATGTACAAAAATTTTCCGGAAATAAACTTGAAATGTTGGTTTCCTAGCCAACAAACCTTGGGTTAATAGCAAATTAAGTTATTGAAACTTTAAGGATTAACGAAAATTCGCTACAGAAACGCACTTACACTTTTTTCTTACAAATCATATCATCATCATATTTAGATAAAAATGGAAAAATGCATTAACGAATGTTCTACGAAAATTAGCTAACAATTGTAGACTGTTAAACCATGAACTTAACTGAACCTACAGCCAAAGCATCAGAAAAATGGTCTATTTGAAATGAATTTTCTGTAAACATTTTAGTAAAATAAAGGTCAATGACGGCTGAATCTGAAACTTAAGGGTTTGCAGAACACTCTTCCTGCAACATTTTCTTTTCATAATCCGTTTTTGTTCCACGTTCTTCGCCTAAACATTTCCAATGTTGACGTTACAAATCGCGACTTCGAAGTTTCGAGGAAAACTCCATTTCTTGTTAACCGCCCATAACTTCTTGTCTTTAAACTTAGAGACTTGAATTTTGGTGAGTGGTTGACCCTTTATATTCCAAACATGCGCACCAAACCTAGTTGCCCTTAGTTTTTTTTTCCGGAGATATGATTTTTTCAGAAAGAAATTACGAAATTTTTTGATAAAACCTGGGCCGATTTTCCTGGATAACGAACCTAGTCAAGCCACTTGCAGAGTGAAGGTGCTCAACAAATTTAGTCAAAATCGGCCTGTTACTTTTTGGAGTTATTGGTGTGATACATACATATATATATATATATATATATATATATATATATATATATATATATATATATATATATATATATATATATATATATATATATATATATATATATATATATATATAAACATACAAAAATTGAAATTGACACCGGATATGTTTTTTAGGGGGCCTAATTAGCGCTCATTTGAAGTATTTTTTTTAAATTTAAAAGTCTGGATCTCTTCATTAGTGAATTTTTTTTAAGAAAATTAACTAAAAACGACAGATGACGTGTTTAAAATGTTTACTTGATGTATGTCAATTTTTAACATGAAAATAGAATCAACCTATAATAACAAAAGCCAGGACGCAACAAGTGCGTTGTTGTAGTGGATTTTCATAAAAACTTTTTTAATCGCAAATATGTCTTTTCTGAATAAAAGTCATAAAACTTGGTACAACCTGTAGTAGAAATATATGTAGGTACACATATTTTATAAAAATAATTTTATTGTGTTAAAAGTACAAGTTTCCGAAAATAAATTTAAAGTTCGCGAAAAACAGATCCGATTTTTCTGGCCACGAACCACATCATTTGCACAATTTCCAAGATATATTTATTAAACAAAATGCTTTTTGACAAAAATTTGAAAAAAGTTTGAATGAAATTTTGCCAACATTTTTTTATAAAAATGCAAAAAACTTTTTTTGCAATACTTTATTAAACATTTATTATCAATTAATTACCAATATTCCACAAAATGCCTACCAAAATTATTTTTACGGAAACAACAAATTTTTTTAAAAATATTTTGTACCCGAAAATTTGCTAAAAAATCCCGAATTAAATACCTATTCTGCAATTAAAAGTGGAGAAAAGAAAATGTAAAAAGTTATACTTTTAACTTTTCACGAAAGTTTAATCCAGTAAAAGTTTTAAAAAAATCGACCAAGTCTCATCGTGACACAGCTACAGCTAAAATTAATGATTATTTAAGCGTGACAATTAAAACGTTTATCTCATGTTATTGTTGGAAATACCGTATCAGTTAGCGCATAAAATTTAGACTCAAAATTTTAAATACTAATTGGTTTTAATGATTATTTTAATAACATAATCTGCGGTACTACAAACGAAATTATATTAAAAAAAAGTGATAAGTTTCAAATACGTTTATAGTTCAAAGATATTTGTGGAATGTAAGATTGTATACTAATATAAATAAATAAAATTATAATAAGTTATTAAGTGTAATAAAGTAATTAAACAACAATAAACAAAACAACCAATTTCAAAGTTATATAGAAAAATGAGTTTTGCAGTTAAAAATACTGCAATTTAAAGAAAAATGAAAAGTTAAACTTATTGATCAACTAATTCTTAAGTCTAAGAAACACATCTTAACACGTGTGTCTCCTTTACCACCTTACATTTATACATAAACCCCTCTTATGTTGACAGAGTCATACAAAAAAGTGTGTGTGTGTTTTGTTTCTTTAACGTCGGCCTATTTCCGCGACTATGGCCAATTACCGACGCCAGGGAGCAGTTTCACCTCACTATCCTGGAAATTTTGCCGAACCCCTGTCTTTCTGTAAGGAGGGTAGGGATCTTTAACGTGCCCAACATCGCATGGACACGGGACCGACGGCTTTACGCCCCCTCCGAAGGGCGGAACGTGCAGACATTCAACTTGCTCAAATACAATGCCAGAACCTCGGTTGATGTTAATTTTACAGTTTGTACTGAAAAAGTTAAAGGAGTACGCCGGGATCGAACCCAGTACCCTTCGGTTCAAAGGCACACGTTCTTACCTCTGATCCACCGAGGTCCTACAAAAAAGTGACAATCTTTATTAACCAGTTATACAAGTAGTAGTAGTAGCAGTGGTGGGGAGGCCAACGCCAAGCAAGTAGGCCACCATGGGCCCTTGTTGCCAACCCCAGCAACCCAGCAACCATGCTCTACTCCTCCTCGGTTTTGTCGCCAAACCGCCTCGACCTCGAGATGAAGGCCGTGACGGTCTTCAATTGGACGGTACTTACCTGATTCCTGTGCAGAGTCCTCGATCCGAACAATTCTGCTCAAAGACTCCCAAAAGCCTCGCATTCGCACAGTTAGTGGTAGGACGATTCCTCATCTTCGCCACATTCCTGGCAAATGGGATCCCTCTCTACGCCTATCAATGTGAGGTGTCTTCTAAGGGCGCAGTGGCCTGTGAGCACCCCAAGGATGCGGCGAAGCGTAGGTCGACTCCTTCTGAGTATCCAGACAGCTTTATCTCTGTCCGGCCCCTCCAAGAAGTCCCGCGCCCGCCTGCAGCCACCAACCGACCCCCAGTGCCTCTTAATTGCTTCCTCGGTCCACCTGTCTAAGGCGACGGAGACCGACTTCCTACTTAGCCGCTCCGGGCCACAGAACGGCCGCCGAGAACCAAGCCTTGCGAGATTATTCGCGACCTCATTCCTCGCCACGCCACAGTGTCCCGGAACCAACACTAGTTGTACCTCCTTTGTACTGACTAACCCTATAAGGGCCACGTAGACTGCCCGGAGGACTGCCTGGCTGTGCGAGCAGATGTACAAATATTTCTCTGGACTCCTCCTCACATCCTGTCTGTTGGCCACAGACAGGATGGCGTACACCTCTGTTTCGAATGCCGTAGTATATGCGCCAAGGGCATAGCTCTCGCGCACCCCCAGGCCCTCGATGTATATTCCTGCCCCGGAAGATTGCTGGTCCTCCAGCCGCGATCCGTCGGTGAATCAGATCAGGATTGTGGGCCAGAATTCAACCTCATTTTCCCTCCACAGATCCCTACTGGGGATCCTGAGGGTGTATGGCCTAGTTAACCTAATATCATCCTCGGCACCCCACACCTTTATGGCGGAAATCGGAATTTCGCTTTTCACCTCCTTGGCGACTCTTGCATGCCCGATTACTGCTCCCTCTCCGCACCAGTTTTCTGCGTCTCTAATTCTGAGATGCGACGCCATCGCCTTCCTCCTGACACAGATGGGAAGTGGTGGCAGCATCAAGAGGACCTCTAGCGCGGCTGAGGGTGTCGTCCTCATAGCGCCTGTGATACCCAGGATTGCCAGCCTTTGGAGTTTGGCCAGCTTCCTGCTGGTAGTTTGGTTCACACCGCACCACCAGACCAACGCCCCATAGAGGATTCTCGGCCTGACGATTGCAGTGTAGATCCAGTGAAGGATACAAGGATTAACTCCCCAGGTCCTCCCTATCACTAGACGTAGCTGCCAGATGGTCGCTACTCCCCTCCTTACAACCAGTTATACAAAAGCTACGTTCAACCCTGCTACGAAACCTACTGGGAAGTATTTCAGCAACTTCGAATAGATTTCCTATATATATATATATATATATATATATATATATATATATATATATATATATATATATATATATATATATGTATATATATATTAACCAGTTTGGACTTTGATCGGACCAGCATTTTAAATTTTGCGTAGACACCACTCCATTATTTCTGAAGCAGCTGAGTGAAGATTGTAACCTGCGATGAGCAGTGTTACGTAAGATGAAAAATCTAATTTTTTATCCTCTGATGACGCTAACTTTGTTAGTGAAACGATCGTCAGGTCTTCAAAAAGATGTGTTGTGGTGATTTGGGTTCTCCAAGTGTACTTATCAGTGCTCATCGCAGGTTTCAATCTTCACTAAGCTACTTTCAGAAATAATGGAGTGGTCTCTTCCCAAATTTTAAGATGCTGGTCCAATCAAAGTCCAAATTGAGTAATACATTGCAAAAGGCTATGTTTACTTTTAACACTTTGTATAGGATATGCCATTGATATTGTGTGAATTAAAACACCAGATGACTCTTAATCCATTGAAAATCTAATATTTGCAAGACACTCAGTAGCGTTTACAGAGGGCATTCCAAAAAGTCGATTTTTTTATGTTTTGCATTCAAGTTGGGAACACTCTGTATACGTTACGATACTGAAATTTAGGATTTGTGGCTCATAGGTTTGCCTAAATCGACAGAGACTTTTGTTTTTTTTCGCAAAAAAATGCCTAACATGGTTTAGTCATTTTTTGTGGTCTTAGTTGCTAGCGTAGTAGGCTATGCAAAGAGCGAATCCTAGAATATTGCATACCAAGATGTGGAGCTTTTGAAGTACTTTATTTAAATGTTTTTTGTTAAATCGACCGACCCATTATAAAATAAACCCGTTATAAAATAATGAATGGACGCCCTCGTGGCGCAGGTGGCTAGGTGCCAGCCTGCAAAGCGAGAGGTCCCGGGTTCGATTCCCGGGCGAGCCAAGTTGACTTTGTCTGGAAAATTTGTAAAATATTTTAAATGATGGGAAAGAATGTGCTAATGGCCTGAGATGCCGCAGCCAATAATATTAAATAAAAAAAATAAAAAATAATGAATTGTCGCCACTTAAAGTGAAACACACTATATATATATATATATATATATATATATATATATATATATATATATATATATATATATATATATATATATATATATATATATATATATATATATATATACATACTTAAAAAGTAGTAATAAACCTGTGTTTTGAGTGTGCTTTCCTAGAATTTTAAGTACTTACTATAAAAATTACACCATGTATTTGATTAAAATCATCTGGCAGACAACCTAACCTTGATCATTTATGCAGGTCTTATTTATTTTTTGTTAACTTGCTTCTACAAACGTATTACAATAAGTGGACACTCTTCAGTCTTATCTCCATTAATGTACAAATTGAAATAAAATTGGGAAAACCAATTTACAATACAAATCAATAAGCTTAGAGAACTTAGAATAATTTCAAAATAATAATATTTATTATTTACAAACATTTTCTTCATTGATATGAAGCAAATATTTAAAAAAAATTCGGTTAATTGTAATTGAAAAAGCTGCATATTTTTTTAGAAACCCCTTAAGATAGTTATATCCTATTTTTTCAAACACTGATATTTTATGTTCAAATTTTATTTAAATAAAATAGTGCTGCCAATTGAATCATAAATTCCATATAGCTGTGATTATTTATTCTCTTCAGAAAGACATTCTCATCGAATGAATTTAGGGCCCATGACTTGACTACAAAGAATATATTTGTATTCCTGTACCCATAAACTTTTTAAACAATATATTATTCGAGTTTTATTGAAAAAATGTTAGTTTTCACCACATCACCCCTTATTTATCCCCTACCTCCTGAATTGATCTTACCCAAAAACAATTCGAAGCGTTTTTTCGTCGGGTTCTAACTGGATACCAAATTTGATGAAGATATCTCAATTCGTTCGAAAGTTATTGCGCCTATTAACAGACAGACGTACATGCCGACAGACCGACAGACCGACTGAGCGACCCACAGATTGACAGACAAAAAAAATCGTTCCAGAATCAAGATTTCTATATGATTTGAGCATTTTACGCCGTTTTAGCAAAAAAAGAATGCGACATTTTTGTCAACATACTCCACCCCCACACATTCAACCCCTAATTCAATTTAAACACAGCATACCAGATAATTGATGAAATTAAAAGTTTCTAATAAGTAAGCCCAAAAACGTTATATTACTCGAGCTTCAACGAAAACATCTCAGTTTTCACCAAATCACACCCCATTCATCCCCTACCCCCTAAAGCGATTTTACCCCAAAAACAACCCAAACCGTTTGTCGAGTGCTAACTGTATACCAAATTTGAAGACGATATCTCAATTCGTTCTAAAGTTATCGTGGCTACAAACAGACAGACATAGACCGACAGACAAAAATAAATTCGTTCCCAACTCATGTTTTATATATGTTTTGGTACTTTTTACGACGTTTAAGTGAACAAAAAATAATTGAAATTTTTGTCGCCGATGCGATGCTTCCACACGTGACGATGTAGAAGTGAAAGTACCAAGTAGTCACAATATTACACAACTTCATTAAGTTTCCACGATGGATATCCAGGACATCTAATGGATATACACGGATATCCAATAGACGTCTAATAGACATACAGGTATTGTATGGATGTACATGTGGTCACGAAATGGATATACATTATACATCTAATGGATATTGTATGGATATACATGTGGTCATAAAATTGATATCATTTTACATGAAATTGATAATCGATGCTAACTCACCACCGTTCTCTTTCTAACCCCACCCCCACCCCACGAAACATTAATCTAAGCAAACACATATTTTATTCTGTTTTAAAATCATTTAAATAACTTTATTTTCTTGCTCTATGATCTGCTCAGGTCTGCATGCTTGCTGTATAGAAAAAAGAAACTGCTTATAATCAAAGTCATAAGACAATCCAATAAATAATATGAACAAACGTTTATAAATATTACTTTAATTATTACAGCTATAACTATAACGGTTTAGTGATTATTTCAAAATAATAGGCAATAACTATTAATGTTGAGTATCACGACGGAACTGACTATATGCCCAATGGTTTCACTTACCCTGAAATGATCTACTTTCATAATTTACCGGAAGTGATCTGCTTCTAAGTAAGGACGAGGAATATCCACCAGTAAAATAAACAATTTTACATACATATAAACTTCCATTATATAACTGAACAATTCTCGTTGATTCCAATACAAAGTAAAAAATATTTACTTGAATCAAGAAGATATGTGTTTTCTAGTCCACGGCCACTAGCCATATTATTATCAACCAGCGTGCTTTTTACAGCTATAAATAATATTGGTACTTACGTAAATAAGTATAAAATATATTTTCCTAACTAAAAAGTGTAAGGTTATGTACTCACCTGTAAATTATTTACTGACTGAAAATCAAGACAAAAATTATTGATAAAAACAACACACACTTTTTTTGGAGAAAGATCTCAATCCTCTTAGTTGTAGGTTGTTATTGATTTTTCATTTAGTAGTTGAGGCAAAATGGCAAGATGCAATTTTAAATTTTACAACCTTAACTTTAGTCAAAAATACTTCAAACCAAACCAAATGTAAATGGATTTTCGTCATTGTGGCCAACAATTCAAGCATCCAATGCCCCAAGGTAAGTTATTAAATGATCCCGCATTTATTGTTCGGGGGAGCATAAATATATAACAATATAATATATTGTTCTCATGACATAAACAATAATGCTCTCTTTATTGAAATAAAAATAATTTTATTATAATGTTATAATCGCAAAAAGAATTTGGATGAAAATTTATTATTGCCGCTAATTTTAACGCTTTTCAGTAACTCTTGGGCTAGAACGGATTATTTTTCTTCCCTTATCTTTTACAGATGTATCTAACGATTTCTATAATTTATCAATCTTGCTTAGAACCTCGGTGGTTCAGGGGTAAGAACGTGTGCCTCTGAACCGAAGGGTACTGGGTTAGACCCCAGGGTACTCCTTTCACTTTTTCAGTACAAACTGTAATATTAACATCAACCGAGGTTCTGGCATTGTATTTGAGCAAGTTGAATGTCTGCACGTTCCGCCCTTCGGAGGGGGCTTACAGCCGTCGGTCCCGTGTACAAACGATGTTGATCACGTTAAAGATCCCTACCCTTCTTACAGAAAGGCAGGGGTTTGGCAAAATTTCCAGGATAGTGAGGTGAAACTGCTCCCTGGCGTCAGTAATTGGCCATAGTCGCGGAAATAGGCCGACGTTAAAGAAACAAAACACACACACTCAATCTTGCTTCCTGCCGGTGTGAACATATTAACGAAACATCAACTGGTTGTCCAATGCACATCTAATAGATGTAAATCTACGGGATTTCCAATGGATATCCATCGGATATCTGATAGATATATAATACAATACAAAAAATTGGCCCTATCAAATTACACCCTACAATTCGAGCCCATACATTTAAGGAAAATTTCTGTTGATGATGCCTCTCAAAAACTACGTGGGGATTTTCGTCAGACTAAAAATGGCTACTACGAAAATTGACGATCCCGTCGCGCCTATATCCAGACTCGTCAGTAAACAATACACAATTCAACAAGTTCTCTACATTATTATGTTGAAGAAACCATTGGCAAAATTGTAGGCGAGGTATAAAATCTCTTTCAAGCGATAGTGCCTGCACACGTTGGATGTGAAAGGGACGCAATTGTTGCTCGTGAAGATCTCGCCATATAGTTGCATTGGATGCTCCCAGATGATTGGCCGTTTTGCCAGTACTTGTCTTTGGATTTTGTTCAATTCCATCCAGAAGAGCCTCTTCACAATCAGGATTTCGTGCATTTCGTGGTCTGCCTCGATCAGCAGTAACTTTATTAAGGGTACCTGGTAAAAGAATATATATTCGAAAGAGACAGATCGATGTATTAGATAATGTAAGTATGTACCTGTTTCTCGCAGACGGATATCAATCCGTGGAAACATCCTTCTGTCTGGAATTCTCCGATTTATGGAAGGTTTCTTCATACAGTCGTTTCGCATCATAACAGTTACCAAAAGCCCGTGAATACATAACATGCATGTCTGTTAGTTCATATTGAATTAGAAAAATTACGGACAATACAATTAGGTATTTAAAAATAGTGAGTAGTCTCAAACGTAAAAGTCAAATGTAGTATATGTTACGACGAAAACGCAAAAGTCAAGTCCCGTAACGATGGAAACCATTTTCTTAAATGATTTGTTCAAAGTTTGTTATCATGGATTTTTATTTTATCTTCATGATTGTGTCTTGGCAGTTCCTTCTTCTGGTAAGATTTTAATTTTTAACTAGAGATAAAGAAAATTAAGTTTATACATACTGATAGCAATTAAAAGGTGAAAAATATATTCCTATGATTTGTCGCAGAATTAATTTTTGAACGATATCGACATACAAAAATTGAAATATCTCGAAAATGGTTTGTCTGAGAGATTTAAATCAAGTATACATTTTTTGCTTACGATTCATAAGGGCTGCAATGTAGCTATACGGTAGGTCGATATTACTGAGTGTCAGACAATTATAGCCAATTGAATGCAAACCATTCCTTACAGGTGGCGCCCTCTGCCAGCGTTGTTATTAACAATAACATATTTAAATTTCTTGCCTTCGAAAACCGTTACACGTCAAAATTTTAATTTGACTCGGACTTATTCGTGGAAAACTGACAAAAACAAATAGGTTTAACACGCTGTTTGTGCTGAATGTGCACCTGTTTCATAGACCATCATTTTTGAAACAGCCTGTATACATACTTAAATACAGTATATGCACCCTGAAATTCGAACTCATTCTTGATTAGATTTGAATGAATAAGAAATGCTCAAGTTTTATTAACACCTTTCTGCTCTAACAATATCCACTGGATGTCCATATAATATTCATTTTAGCCATGGACGTAAAATGGATATTATTTATATCCAATGGACATCCATTGGATGTCCTCTGCTGTGTGGGTAGACAGCTAAAAATAAATGGACAGTTAATTCTATCATGATAAATACTATGTGTGTGTGTGTGTGTGAGACACATTTTTCGGTCATTTGTATCTGCATGACAAAAATAGTTTAAGACGAAAAAGTTAAGTGCTCTATCACTCTATAACAGAAACTTACGTCACAACATTACCTCTAAACAAAGTCAATATTGCGCAAAAATATTTTGTCAACTTGTAATCTTTAATTAAACAAAACTTAATAATTGCAATTTCTTGTAGCTCTAGTTTTTTTTCGTGAAACTTAATATTTGCATCTTGATATAATTTGATATTATCGGACAAAAACAATATATCCTATTATCAAAATTAAATCGCAGATCAACAATTGGTTCATCATATCATTTATTAAAAATTCCTTATTATGTTAGACTATGTTTCAGTTATGAGAAAAAGAAACAAGTGCCTGATAAGATTAATTTTACTCAAGAGCGACAGGCATGAGCATGACAGTGCCTGTCTCAAGGCCGACTTGTTAAAGCACCTCTATGGCATACTGAAGAGTCCAAACAAGGAGGAAACAATATATATACATACATACATACATACATATATATATATATATATATATATATATATATATATATATATATATATATATATATATATATATATATATATATATATATATATATATATATCGTATTCTCCCATAATTTCACAATGGCATGTCGCTAAACGATAATTTATAGACTTGGACGATTTCGATGTTCTATTGTACATTTTATTAAAGTACAATTTTCGTTGATTTATGCTTAGTAGTGTTACGTCATTCAATAAAATAATAACCAAAATTCTTTGAATTTCTGAAAGCCCACGACCGTTCCTTGTCACTAAGCTGTTTCTTGTTTTCTGTGTGTGTTTTTTGTTTCTTTAACGTCGGCCTATTTCCGCTACTATGACCAATCACCGACGCCAGGGAGCAGTTTCACCTCACTATCCTGGAAATTTTGCGAACCCCAGCCTTTTTTGTAAGGGTGGTAGGGATCTTTAACGTGCCCAACATCGCATGGACACGGGACTGACGGCTTTATGCCCCCTCCGAAGGGCATAACGTGCAGATATTCAACTTGCTCAAATACAATGCCAGAACCTCGGTGGATGTTAATGTTACAGTTTGTACTGAAAAAGTGAAAGGAGAACCCTGGGATCGAACCCGGCACCCTTCGTTTCAGAGGCACACGTTCTTGCCCCTGAACCACCGAGGCTCTTTCTTGTTTTCTAAACGCGTTAACAAAAAGTATCCTTTAATAAAAACTTGTTTCACCTGATATTATGATTTATTAGAGTGCTGATTGAAAGCTAGTTTCGTCTAAAAATGGATGGAAAAGAAAAAAAATCGTGACGCAGTAAGTGCGTTTTGGTAGCGAATTTTCAATTTTCAATAATTCAATTTACTATTAATCTAAGGTTTGTTGACTAGGAGACCAGTTTTCTCGGAAACATTTATTTTCGAAAAATGTTTGTAAGTTTTTAAACAAGTAATTTTCATACATTGGTACATTGTTTCTACTATATAGGTTATACCGGTAACCAGATTGATGCCTGATTGCATTAGAAAGATATATTGGCTATTAAAAACATTTTAATAGCCAATATATTAAAAACATTTTAATGCCAATTCACTTCCACAACGCACTTGCTGCGTCCAGACTTTTAAAATATAATCTTAGAACACAAAAAAAAGATCATAGTTATTTTAATTTTAGTTTTCTAAAGAGTTTCATAAGACACTGTAGAATCATGGGAAAATGCCCCATATATATATATATATATATATATATATATATATATATATATATATATATATATATATATATATATATATATATATATATATATATAAATTGTTTTTTATTTGGAAACATAAATAATTAAAAATTATCTATGTGTTCTTTACTAATAATGACATCTAATAGGTAAAAAAGTCTGTTATAAACAAGGGTAGTCATAACGCACAAACCGATATTGATTCTGATTTGGAAAATACTGAACCAAATGTTTTCTAAACTGGAGAATGTTCAGAGCATAAAAAGACCTTCAAAATGAGGTATCACTCGACCCCCGTTTCTATTATATAAAATATTTTGAAAGCTCACTCAGCTGTAACTTTGACATTTAAAGCTGTCATTGATATGTCAAAAAATGCAGACCTTGCTCATATATTATCGTTCCAAATTTCATCACAATATACCGGACGATTCAGAAATTAGAAGAGGGGACTTTAGGTCCTCACTGTATATATATATATATATATATATATATATATATATATATATATATATATATATATATATATATATATAGTGAGGACCTAAAGTCCCCCCTTCAGAAATTAGAAGAGGGGACTTTAGGTCCTCACTGTATATATATATATATATATATATATATATATATATATATATATATATATATATATATATATATACAGTGAGGACCTAATATATACATATATATATATATATATATATATATATATATATATATATATATATATATATATATATATATATATAGTGAGGACCTAAAGTCCCCCCTTCTAATTTCTGAATCGTCCGGTATATTGTGATGAAATTTGGAACGATAATATATGAGCAAGGTCTGCATTTTTTGACATATCAATGACAGCTTTAAATGTCAAGGTTACAGCTGAGTGAGCTTTCAAAATATTTTATATAATAGAAACGGGGGTCGAGTGATACCTCATTTTGAAGGTTTTTTTATGCTCTGAACATTCTCCAGTTTAGAAAACGTTTGGTTCAGTATTTTCCAAATCAGAATCAATATCGGTTTGTGCGTTATGACTACCCTTGTTTATAACAGACTTTTTTACCTATTAGATGTCATTATTAGTAAAGAACACATAGATAATTTTAAATTATTTATGTTTCCAAATAAAAAACAATTTAACAGTGAACAAATAACAACCAGTTAACCCTAACTAAGAAAATTGAAAAACAATTCAAATAAAATCTAATGGCACAAACTGTTAAAGTGGTTACTTCAACAGATGTTGAAGATGACCGACCACCATGGACCTCCTGACAAATAAATATTCTACGGGTAACTTCTTCCCTGACATTATGAAGCATCTGTGGCGTTATTCTTGAACAAACATCTGTAATTTGTTGTCTAAGTTCATCTAATGAGCCGGGCGCCGTTTTATAAACCTCAGATTTAACGTATCCCGAAGGAAAAAAATCTAGAGGCGTGAGGTCTGGGGATCAAGTTGGTCATTCCGTAGAACCTCAACGACCAATCCATTTCATAACTCTCATCCAGGTAATTTCTGACTTGTCTAAAATAGTGAGGTGGGGCTCCGTCTTGTCGAAATATAACCTCTTGAAACTCATGTGGGTTTTTGCCAACAACATCATCACTAAGTGGAGTAATTGTATTTTGCAACATATCCAGGTATCTGGGGCCATTAAGATTTTCTTCCAGAAATGGGACCTATGATGTGATTACCCAAAATGCCCGCCCAAACATTTATTTTCTGGGGGAATTGTGTGTGGGGTTTTCCTCACTCCAGTACATACAGTTTTAGGTATTAACTTTTCGATGTAAAAAAATACTCTCGTCGCTGAAACAGATATTCTGCAAGTAGTGATGATTCCCTACGATTCTTCCTGACATAATTTCGCAAAATTCGAGTCGTCTATCAGGATCGTCTTCTGTTATTTCGTGTATAATTTTCATTTTATATGGGTGAAATTTATGGCTTTTCAAAATTCTTTAGACAGAAGTAGGCGAAATATTACATGTCTCAGCCACGTGCTTCGTTAGCTGTTGGGGATTAACAATCATTTTAGCTAAGACCTGGACTTTTACATCTTCCACAATTTTAGGCACCACAGACCTTGGAGCGTCTTTCACCGTACCCAATTCTTGAAATTTTGAAATTAGTTTTCGTTAAAATGTTTTGCATATTTGACGTCCGGATAGCGTACATTGAACATACGAACAGCGTCATGGTAATTTCGCTTAGCTTCGCCAAAAATAATAACCGCTACAAATTTATCTTGTAAACAATGAGCCATTTTAAACAATTTCGAACATACTTTCTGTCAATATTAAATCGAGATATTAAAAAACATTAAAAAAACAGCATGACAGGAGCAATCAATAATGACATGTAATAGGTAGAAAAGTGTAGGAAATGGAGAAACCACAAATGAGCTGAATAGGCTATGTGGTTCTCCAAACAACATGTAAATGTGTGCATAATTTGCTACTGATGAATAGTTGTAATCTTTTTTAGAAAAAGTATGTTATATTAAACAATGGTAGTCATAATGTAGAAACCGATATTATTGATTCTTATTTGGAAAATACTAAACCAAATGTACCAAATGTTTTCAAAACCGGAGAATGTTCTAAGCATAAAAAGACCCTCAAAATGAGGTATCACTCGACCCCCATTTCTATTTTAAAAAATATTCCGAAAGCGCGCGCAGTTGTCACCTTGACATTTAAAGCTGTCATTGATATGTCAAAAAATGCAGACCCTTCTCATATATTATCGTTCCAAATTTCATCACAATATACCACCAAGTCTTTAAAATATGTGTTGTGGAGATTTGGGTTCTCCAAGTGTAGTTATCAGTGCTCATCACCGGTTTCAATCTTCACTTGGATAATTAGTTATTACAAAGTGTACTTTTCCTTGCTTATCAGAGGTTACAAACTCTGCAGGACAAAGAACTCGCCTTAAAAACAATTAGCAAATTTTAAGGGTGAACTTGCTTAAAAGTATAGAGGTTCAATACATTTCGAAAAGTAAATATATTTTGGATTTAAATAGTTGAATATACTCTAAAATAAAACAATTGTTGGATACAAGCAAAGCAGAAAAGCTTCCTCTCGTTTTGTTATGGATCGTGTTTACAGTGAACAAATATTCTTCTACTATCTTGACAAATGATGGATTTATCGCAAAAAATCTCCTAAAAATTACTTATGTTAATAATTGACAATATTCGTCATACTTCAATGAAGTGTTGGTTCCACTTGTAAAAAAATAAGACAATTATTACCCACTGTTACGAGTTAACATGTGTATTTTGAATGGTAATAGTTGTTGCACTTATTAACAATTAATTTAAAAAACAAACAAACAACTTGAAGCTTTTTTATAACCGTTTGTTTAATAAGAAATTGGTATACATTACTTTTTAGTATCCCCATAAAAAATCTAGAGGAACCAAATCTGGACACCTTGTTGCCTATTCAATGGATTCTATTGTCACTATCTACTTATCTTGAAGAACCATGTCCAAGTTGTTTAATAACAACACAGCAATAGCGTGGGAGCGCACCATCTTGCTTAAACTACAAATCCTTTCTGTTTGAAAACAGACTATTCAGTTTGGGGAGTCTATCATTTTGTAGGAATTGTAAATATCGATGACCGGTTAAGGTTTTCTCAACAAAGGAGGATCTCATTACCCTTTTATATATTATTATGGCTTAAACGTTCACTTTATGTGCGTACTAAGTGTGATACTTCTGCATTTAATGTGGATCTTCAGTTGGACAATCACCAGAGGTTTATGATTTACATGACGGTTTATCAGGAATTGAGCCTCATCACCAAATAAGACTTTTTTTACAAACATCCGACCCAGACTAATTTTTCACTTACTGAAAATATAAGGTGAACAAAAATTGACACACAAGTCAAGTTGGTAGGTACCTTTAAGTTATATTATGTATATATTTGTATTACATTTTTTTCTTACGCTAAGTTGTTTGTTTCCATGTACTCTGAAATACAGCTTCAATATTATTTTAGTTTTAAATATGGAACCTGTGATGAGCACTATCAAATGTGATCTAAAGTACATAACTCAATTTAACACAATATAATATTAGATCTGCTGTATTTATTACCCACGGGCCATTTACGAAAGAGATCACAAAAATAGACTATTTGGTCCCAGAACTCTTTGCTAAGCTTTGCCTCAAGGTTCCGTGTTATGTCCAATTCTATTTAACATATATTCAGCCAGCATACATAGCGTTTTGATCAATTAGTTGAGTGCATCCAATATGCAAATTATATCTGTATATATTTCACCCAAAACTCCTATCAAGACTGCATCACAAAAATGGAAAAAATGTCTGCAATCTCTCTTAAAATGGAGTTTACAGTTGGGTATGACATTGTCACCAGAAAAAAAGTTGTATAATGTACTTTACAAGGCGCAGGCACAACGCGCCGCAGACAAACGTTGTCGGGTTGCACTTTTCCTGTTGTCAAAGAATATAAATATTTAGGTTTTCTATTAGATACCAAACTTCTGTGGTCCACGCATACACAACATGTAAAAGGCAGGTGCGAAAAAGGTGTTAACATGCTCAACCGCATAACTAACTGTAGATACTACCTTTGCTATTTTCCAAAGCGTACGTTTAGTCAATTATAGATTACGGGTGTACTCTATATGGATCTGCTAGCAAATCCAACTGATCGCATTCAGTTTGGGTGTCTATGAATTTGCATTGGCGCCATGAAGTCAACTCAAATGTATGTATTCTTGTCTGAGTGCAACAAACTTCCTTTGGAAAAAGACGCCAACTCCTTTCACGAAATTATTTAATCAAGTTGAGAAGCCTTGAGTTACGTCAACTAAACAACGTTTGCAAACTGAGCGTACAAAATTGTACCAATTCATATTGGAGAATAAAAGACTCCCCGCCAGTAGCAGATGCCTTTGTACAGACTAATCACTTTTGTAATGTATACTACAGAGGTGAAACAATATATTTGTACAAATATTCATTTTAAGTTTAGATTTTGCGGCTGACGGTCATAGTTCCTTCCTACTCAGAGTCAGGCATTATTAACCACGTTACTTTGTTACACTCGACCTTTTACGTCGGCCTACATTTTGATAAACTTGCTAACTGTTGTGGGTGAACAAAATATTGTCATACAGAGTTATGAAAATTCGCTACTTAGTAAACACCATTCTGCCTTCTTGTTAGAGATTTGTATAAATAATTTAACTGCTAACCTACCAAAAACAAAGAACCGTTGATTGTGAAGTTAAAATCCACACCCTGGAGATATTTTAATTCCTAGAAAAATAAATAAGCGAGGCGATTTCTCTACAGCGTATTTAATACAAGCGATTTATCCAAATATTTGCAACATTTAGGCAAAGAACCTGAAACAAATACGGATTGCGTAAAGAAAATGTCGCAAGAGTTTCTCCAAACCCTTCAGTTTCCGCTTCACCCGTCATTGTCCTTCATTTTACTAAAATATTTACGGAAAATTCATTTCAAATAGACCCTTTCTCTGATGTTTTGGCTGTAGGTTTAGTTAACTAGATGCTTTGGCTGTAGGTTTACTTAAAATTTTGGTTCAACGGTCTATAATTTTTAGCCAATTTTCGTAGAAAAAATTTTGTAATGAGGAGACTTTTTTGAATTTTAAAAAGGTTTCTTCAAATGAGCGCAAACTAGGCCTCCTAGAATCCATATCCGTGGTTTACTTTCAGTTTTTATCTGTTTACATATATACAGAGTGACGCATTTCTACGGTAAAGCTCAATATAATTCTTATTATACAAGATACGAGAAAAACTTGTATACGTTAACTACAGGGTGTCTTAAGCTGCATCATATAAAAATATATTGACAATCACAGGCTGGTCCATAAGTCGTTGGTGATCCCTACAATTGTTTTTTTCGAACTCCCTTATATTATTGAATTTTTGCATTTTTTATCGAAATATGATGCATGTTTGTAAGAAAAAAAAATCGAGAAGCAGTGTGTGCCTTTTCGTAGTAAACTTTCATGAAATCCTTCAAATTTCAATAACTCAATTTTCTATTAACCTAGGGTTTGTTGGCTAGGATACAAGTCTTCTTGGAAACATTTTAAGTTTATTTTCGAAACATGTTTGTACATTTTAAAACAATAAATAATGTTGATAAAATATGGTACATTGTTTCTACTATATAGAATATACCGGTAACCAGATTGATGCCTGCTTGCATTAGAAATGCATAATATTTGCTATTGAAAACACTGTTATTCGTTCCCATATCGCACTTTCTGCATCCAGACATTTTGTATTCTAAATTGATCATCATCATTGCGACATCATTGTTTCAACTAGCAAGAAATCAGTGAAAGCTTCTACAAAATCTTTGTTTAAAAATATACTATTTCAACCTGAATTTTAAATTGTTAACCTGATCATTGGCAGGTTCTCTTTAAAGTGAGTAAAGTTGGGAACTACTTTGAAAGGGGAGTGGAGGCAACCTCCCAAGCTGTACTGAATAACTGTGTTGGCAGGACCTTAGTTTTATACAGACGAATCAAAGACAAAAGATGGTGTTGGGTATGCAATTTATGCGCCACATGTCAACTTTATATTTCAAAGTCGACTTCACAAAGTCTGTCCGATATATACGGTTGAAATATCCGCCATAGAAAGTGCATTATTGTAGTTCGACGAGGCAAACATTAGAGTGGGTGATATTATAAGCGACTCATTATATGCAATTAAAGCGATTTCCAGCATTAAACCTGGAGGACTTATATTTGCAAATCTATGTAATATTAGAAATCTGATTACGGATCTTGATATAACATTTATTTGCGTCAAAGGCTATTGTGGGGAACTGAAGTGACCGATAAACTAGCCAAAGAAACTATCCAAACAGGGGTCCTAAAAAAACCAAATTTTGCCACACGACTGCGTACGATGGTTAAAAATGTTGTGTAGGATGAGTGGAAACAAGAGTGGAAAGATATATCTAAAACATAAAAAAAAAAACATATTTACTCTTGCACCCTAGATTACCCAATAAAGTCCCATATATATTATTCTCTAGCGTCCCAAAACATTTTCTGCCAACAGCTATTCAGCTCAAAACGGGCCATGGAAAAATTCCTAGCTATTTATCTATATTGAGAATTATACAATCCGCAAAATGTGCATGTGATGATTTGTCTAGTGCAGATCTTAATCTTATTATTTTTGGTTGTAACACCTATCTACCTACAGTTAAAGATCTTTGCGTCAATCTTTGGAGACTAAACACTTGCTTTCCAACCAATATTTTATATTTATTAAGCTTTAAAGGACTTGACATCATCAACACCAGTATTTAAGAAAGAGGTAAAAACTATTTAGCATATCGTAGGTTTATGTGTATGTATATTATTACGGTCGACTTTTCAGCTACCGTACGATTTTGATAATTCTACAAAGAAGTCTGAGAAAATCTTAATGGTCATTACATCTTTTTAATATTAAAGAGCGAATAAACTATCGAAATAAAAATTATATAAAAATTCGCTGTTATTTTTGTTATAGTAAGACACCTCTGATTTTTCTGGAATATTCTTTTAAAGAAAAATCTAGTGAGTATCTAACGATTTAATCGCTGAAATATCGAATACAGTGAAAGATTGACCATCTATGGGTCTTTGTATTTTCGGAAATAATATTCAACGGCGTAGTTAAGAGACTTTTGACTTAAATAGAATACAATGTAACGTCGACTTAATATACCGAACACACTTATTTCAATAGCGACGTTATAGTTAATGTATACGAGGAAGAAAACTCAATATTTGACCTGTTAGAGGTGACCTGTGATGTCCTTTGTATCTGTCTGGATGCGTTATTTGAGATGTATCGACTCGCAGTAGTTTTCTGTTAAATAGCAGGTTCGTTTAAACTATAAATGTATAGACACGTCAGCATCAGAATCGCGCAGATTTTAAGTCTTCACCAATCACGTGCTGACACGCTCTCCCGCTACATTAAGACGTCTGCTAAAGTCTATAAGGGGAAGAACAATGAAGCCACCTGCAGATTTCGTCGGCAAAAAATGGTGAAATGTCATTACTTCCCCCTTCGCAAAGTATTTCGGAGTTCTCAACCATTTTAAGTAAATAATTTATAATGTGTCTAAATTGCAATTAGCACTGTTCTCGGTCAGGTATTTGTGTGTGCAAGGCCTCATTTCGAAAATTTGGTAAGGAATTCTATCTTCTTAATTAGGTTACGTGATTTTAAACGGCATTTTTTAAATTATGCAGAGGTTCTGGCTGTAGCGCAGCATTACTAAATATCCAGGGTGCAGAGCACTATCGATAAACTTCCTGAGTACTGGTCGACACATGTGCCAATGTGCCTGAATTGCAATTAGTACCGTTCTCGGTCAGTTATTTGTGTGTACAAGGCCTCATCTCGAAAACATGGTAAGGAATTCTATCTTCTTAATTCGGTTACATGATTTTAAATGGCATTTTTTCGAATTATGTAGAGATCCGGGGTGCAAGGGAGCATTAGTAATCTTCATGGGTGCGGGGCACTATTGATAAACTTCCTGAGTACTGGTCGATACATAGTGAGTCATAAATGAGCTTCCTGGGTGCAAGGCAGCATTATTAATCTTCCTGGCTGTGAAGCACAAGCTGGTGTAATTATCTCCTAATCCTGACTCTGGGTGCAGGGCAGCATTAGAAAACTTCTTAGATACAGGTTGAAGGCAATGATCGCTGGCAAATACATTTTCTCTGGGTAGATGATTCTCACACGGGCAGTCAATTAGCTCCGTGTCACTGTAATTTTAATGGTAATTGAAGTCTTTTGATTTCGAATATCTGTAACTACCCTCACGTCCGAAAATTATTTTGGAATAAAACAAGCCAAATGAGAGTGTCAGAATACCATTTTTACCTGACTATTGCCTCAATTTTCACTCAATTACATTCATTTTATTTTACCGAGACATACTATGTGGCTTTGCTAGACTTTTTTAGGATTAAGGAAATGATTTTGAATTAGAAATTTGTACCTTCGTTTCAAAATCCATTTAAGTATACTTTTGTAACTACTTAAAGTCACTAATTTGATGAGAAAAGCTGCCCATAAAAAATAGAGTTCCTTTTAGAAATCATTATCTTAATTATAACGTTTTTTTTGCAAATTTAGCTATCATAGAGGGATTCAATTCTTTTTAAAAGTTTATCAAAAGCAAGTTCAAGTGTCTTTATTAATTTTAATCCACTAAGTTTAGTAAAAGAAACAAAATTTGAGTGATGAGCCTTCAGTCCCGTATTTTGTTTAATATAATTGGGCATGCTTCCTTGAAGTAAATGAAAACTATCTGGCGAAACAAAGAATTAATATTTAAGATAATCTTAATAATTTTTCTAATACACACAATATATTATTTGAAAGTTATTGCTATCTGATATTATTTATTTTTATTTGAAAAAAACCGTTTATTACTGTAAAACTTTTTATGTGCTTAATAAAAATGATTGGTGAGTTTTATTATTGGTATTATTGAAACATTACTGACCCTTTCTTTCCTGATTAACTTAGTAACATATCGCGTGTGTTTAACATAAGCGTGACATGTCACACGCGTTAACGCCTTTGATTTATCTACAATAAGCTTCAGAATCAACCCCTTTAGTGACGTCAGAGTCTACGTTCCTCCAGTGACGTCAAACTCGGCGGTCGGTTACTCTACCGCATCCCAACTCAATGGAATACGCTTGCAGACGCGATAGTTCCATGACATCTCTAGATAAGAAAATCTTTATAAACGCTTGCAATGCATGACACGCTCTCTTCTATTTCAAGTTAACCGGAAATGTTGTCCCACAGCTAAATTTTCAGTCGGGAAAACAGCATGCCTAAATGGCACCCCGTTAGGAAGCAGCCCTCAACAAAACCCTGATATATGGAACCGTTAGGAAGCAGCCCTCAACAAAACCCTGATATATGGAACCGTAGTGGAGCAGCCCTCAAGGAGCCCTATGAACAACACCTGGATAAATAGAGCCGTTAGGGAGCAAGCTTCAACAACACCTGGATAAATAGAGCCCTCAAGCAGCCCTCAACAACACCTGGATAAATAGAGCCCTCAAGCAGCCCTCAACAACACCTTCCTAAATGGCACACCGCTGAGGAGAAGCCTTGAATGGAACCGTTGGAACAGAGCCCTAGGAGTAGCATCTTGATAAATAAGACCTTGCTGAACGGAGCCGTTTCCCCACGAAGTCTCTGAGGCAACTCCAATATCCAAGGCTAGACGAATGTAATCACCACTCTGGAGGCAGCAATCTAAACCTGGAGTTAAGTACATCATTTATCTGTAATTTTCTTTTTAAAGTAGTGTATGCTCCACAACTTATTTTGACAGTGCTATATGCCAATTTAAAATAATCAATTCATATTTTTCCTTTAATTAAATTTCAATTCATATTTTTTCTTTAATTAAATTTGCTTGATTAAATTTGCTGCATTATATAACTTCAATAATCTTTTAATAAACTAATTTTACTTATAACTCCTGACTTTTATTTGTGCATCTTAAACCCCACTGACTGCGATTGCTGAAGCCCACGCCCTGCGTTGATTTATGTTATATTTGTGCTCCGACTGAGTAGCCAAACTAATCATTAATTCTTTAACAAATACCTAGGGCATAATTTACAGGTATTGTTTAAAAGTTTTTATGTTATACTGTCTCCACAACGTGGGAATTAGTTTTTTTGTTACAACTTTGCAACACAATATGGTTATTTCTTGTCATAAATATCCAAATTGACGTATATCGAGACCAAAAAAATGTTGCACTAGAAGTCCAAAAAATATGAGCTTATAGGCAAAATTTCTCCCTAACTAAAGTAAGTACAATCGTTTATTATTATTCCCCAATTATTATCATTTGACATTGCGCCTTTGATCATCAAAAAGTAACATTAAAAATTAGGAAACCACTCGTAATCACCTTATTTTAAATTCTAATTTTATGAGATCAAGTTATAAGCTTTAAACTTAAAATAAATGCTGGGTTTTCTCAGGGCGGATTAAAATTACTACTTTTCCAGGGTATAACTATTGCAATATATGTATGAATTTAAATAATTTTTTTTTGTGGCTGAAGTACCTGTTTCCAAGCCAACTTTCTTTCTCTCTTTCTCTCTCTCTCTCACACACACATACACACACGCACACATCTGCTACCAAAGTTTGCTTTGTTAAAATATTAGTCAAATAGTTTCATCAACTAAGTTTGCTTTACCAGATCACGGTTTGCAGACAAGATAATACCCAGATTCCGACTTGTTTTGTAATAAATTGTTTTTTTTTCTACACGACTGTCACCATTTACAGTCACTAGCACATGAACCGTGTTTCACTCACCTCTGTTCTTGCATCATAATCCATCATTTATCGCTCCATTGAAAAGCAAAAATATATCATATCCCAGATAATTAAAAACAACACACTTCATACTAACAATAAACAGGGGTGCTGCCATTATATACGCACTTAGGACTTTGCAACTGTAAAGTGTTTTGGAATTTGAAACTCTTTAAATGTTTTGTTTGTACATAAATACACTTCCATTCTTATAAAGGATTAAATGTATTAAATTGCATAATGCAACATACTACATTCCCATTTCAATTGCCTGAGACATTTTCTACAATGCACTCTTGCCCTACTCAGATAGCGAAGAATTGGGTTTCGTAATGTAATTTGCATATATGTAATGTTGACTATTTTGAAGATGGAATAATAAAGAAAATCACTCAAATTAAAGTTATACTTAACACAGTTTTCTGCCGTTGATGTGATAGTGTGGTGTCTAAAACTGATCTTGAATATGGGCTTTAGGAACTCAATTTTTGAAACTTTGAATATCATTACCTCTTTAAAAGCAAAACTTTTTTGATAAAAGTTTGCTAAAATTTAATTTTATGGTCGCTGAAATGATAGCAAAGTTACCGTTTGAAATTTTGGCATGGAGAATAACGACAAAGACAAGATACCCGATAAAAGGAGGAATAAAAGTTTGTTAGAAGAAGTGAGAGAAAAGAAATGCTTGTTGATAGAAATTAAGGGGAGGGCAAAATTTGTTGGACATATTTTCAGACACAATAAGTTTGTGGCAGTATTATATAAAGGACACAAACTTGGTAAAAAGGTAGGCTAAGAGAAAATCATTTAAAAAACCTGGTCCGATGCAGTTAAATTAAAAGAACAGCTGGGGAGATGAAGAGAATGAGTGAGAGTAAGCAAGCGAGTGAGAGAGTTATAGGGAAAAAGACAGAGAAAGAGCGACACACATTCTCTTTGGACTCTAACTATGGTAATAGTATATACAAGGTAAGTATGAAAATAAAATTTGCAGCTTAACTATCCTATCTATTTTTGAAATATTTTAATCTTAAAAATTAGACTTCTCAAAGTCCACACTTTGTTGACATTATATTTATTTACAACGTCAAAAAATTATACCCGTATTATTTTGCGTTTTTTTTGTATTGATATAATCTCCCGCCTTCATAAACTAGTGTTGTCTTTATCTCAAGTACTACATCATGTATTCTGCTCCACATTGCAACATTTATATACCGTCTACACCTAACAACTATACAAGCCTTATCTATGGGGAAAACAAATCTCGTTTGACAGTAATGAATCTAATGGAAAACCGCAGTTATACATTTTTAGCTAAGTTTCGCTGGATTAAACAACACAAGTTATCTATCAGCTGATCAGGTAGTGATTTTTCTCCGATAAGTTATCTATGCGTCATCAAATTTCAACAACTGATAATGAGTTATCATCTAGTTGGTTAATATATAAATGTGTTTTGACTCATTGATGTGACTTAAGAGTTGTTGGTGTTACTGAACTATTAAAAAAATAGTTAGAATAACATCAAGCAAACAAAATGTCTTTTGTGGCAGTTGTTGTATTGTTTTGTGTGTTTAAAAGCATAGCCGGCCATGGCATGATGTTGGATCCTCCAAATAGAAGTTCCCTTTGGAGGTACATGGACGGAGTGCCTAAGAACTACGATGATAACAGAAATTTCTGTGGAGGATTTGATGTAAGTTTTAAACCCCTTACAAGACTTAATCTAATATCTAAGAAATTAGAAGCAAAATGTGACACTTGCTGAGTTGTAAAACTACAAGTTAATTAACTTTTCATCAACTGAATAAGTTCTTATGTTTCAACCTAACCTTCTTTAATACTAACTTTTCTCAGACTAGTTTTTGAAATTGTTTTTTTAAAAATTTGTACCAGACTTAAGACATTGATTTTGGCAATACGCTGTTTGATGCTGGGCTAAAAAAAATTCGGACGCAGCAAGTGTGATTTGTAACGAATTTTCATAAAATGTTTCTAATTAGTGAATTTTCTTAAAAAAATTCAGTAATGAGGAGATCCCGCCTTTTGAATTTTGAAAAAATCTCTTCAAATGAGCGCTAATTAGGCCCCCCAGAACACATATCCGGGGTCAGTTTCAATTTTTATATGTTTATATATATATATATATATATATATATATATATATATATATATATATATATATATATATATATATATATATATATATATATATATATATGTGTATCACACCGACAATAATGGGCCGATTTTGATTAAATTTGGTGAATACCTTCCTTTTGCAAATGGCTTGCATAAGTTCGTTATTCAGGAAAATCAGCCCAGATTTTCCCGGAAAATTTTGTGTTTTCTTTCAAAAAGAAATATATCTCCGGAATTAACAAAGTAAGGGCAACCAAAATTTGGTACGCTGGTTTATGTCGTTATAGGTGAGCAACCTACCAAAATTTAGCTCTGTGGATCAAAAAACAAAAAAGTTATGGGCATTTAAAGAAAAATAAATTGGAGTTTTCCTCAAAACGTCAAAGTGACAATTTAAAACGTCAAAATTCGCAATATTTAGGCTAATAACTGGAATCTAATATAGGCCATGGAAAGAAAATGTCTCAAGGAGAATGTTTTACAAACCCTGAAGTCTTAGTTTCAACCGTCATTGTCCTTCATTTTACCAAAATGTTTCCAGAAAATTAATTTCAAATAGACCCTTTCTCTGATGCTTTAGCAGTAGCCTTAGCCATAGAGTTTATCGTTTAATGGTATATAATTTTTGTCGAATTTTCGTAAAAAATCAATAAAGCTCAATATGCCCGTTATTATACAAGATATGAAAAAATTTGTATACATTAATTATACGGTGTTTTGAGCTACATCTTAAAAAATTATTGCTACAATCACAGGCTGGCCCATAAGTCGTTGGTGAAATAAATTATAATTTTTTAGTCGAAAACGCCTTATGTTTTTATATTTTCCATCGAAATATAATGCATGTTTGTAAGTTAAGAAATTCTGGATGCAGCAAGTGCGTTATGGTAGCGAATTTTGATTAAATGCTTCATATTTGAAAAGCTCAATTTGCCATTAATCTATAAGGTTGACCAAGAAACGGATTTTTTCGGTTACACTTTAAGTTTACTTTCGGAAATTTTTGTACGATTTCAAACAAGAAAGTTATTTTGTTAAAACATGGCACATTGTTTTTATTACTATATATGTTATACTGGTAATCAAATTAGATGCCTGCTTTCTGAAAAAAAAACCACATATTTGCTATTAAAAACATTTTAATGAAAATTCACTACCATAACTCAATTCTCCGTTTCCTAGAAACAGTAATTTGATATACAGCGTGGTCTAAAAGTAGTAGTACACGAAGTGGCAGTGTTTCTTAAAATGCTTGGACAATAAACATTCCAAGAAGTGTGCTAAACTGGGTCTTATATTTTTATTTCAATAGCTGTTATCCTTTATTTGGCTTAAGTATTTGCAGAAAATTGATTTGAAATATGCCCTTTCTGCGATTTTATAGCAACAGTTTAAAATATAGCGCTTGTGATTTAAATTTGTTATAAATAAAAATAATAACAATTTCGCTCTCATTCAACAAATTCATAAACGGACAAACTATATACAACTGGCAGTAATAGTCTGGATGAAGCAAGTGCGTTGTGGCAGCGTATTTGTAACAATTTTTCCCAAATTTTAATTAACAATTTTTTTCTAAATCAACAAAATACAACATTTGTGTGTAACAGAAATTTCGCATGTGTACGAAATATCATCAAACCAAAGTTACTGTTTTTGGAGAAACATTTTTGTTTCTTTTAGATAATTTTTCGTATTGTAAAGATTTCTTTGAAAATTCGCTGTTATATAGCACGTGCAGCGTCCAGACATTTGTATAATCAAATCATATAGTCCTCAAACCAATTAAAACTAAAAATATTCAATCAATTCAGGTACAATGGAGCCAGTTCAATGGACGTTGTGGTGTATGTGGCGACGTATACAATGACACTCATCCACAGCAAAACGAAAACACAGGATATTATGGAACAGGGGTTGTTCCAATACGTTACAAATCTGGAAGTGTTATAGATGTCCTCGTTAGATTGACCAGCAATCATGTGGGTACATTCAAATATAGGTTAGTATTTTTGGTTGGCATAGCTTAGCTCTATCTTTAAGATCCAACAAGATCAAAATAAATGATTATGGACACCGTGCTTCGATTCTATAAGTATCATTTGAATATAAAAGTAAACTTGCTATGTGGTACTCGCAGGGCCATGTGGAGCTTGTAACGTTTCTAAACACTTTTTATTAATTCATTATTTTGTTTGCTCCAGCTAAACAATCTGAAATATCTCATGTTGTCCCGCTTAGTTTATATTTACGAGTAAAAACGATCTATTTCAACTTATAGGAGCTGGCATTAATTGTTTTGGCATTAATTGGCGAGAGTTTTTATCTTTCGCCCTTTCACGGCATTGTCAGACAGGAGAAGATTGTTTTTTTTATACGCATTCATGACAACTGTAAATCAACTTCTTGTCTCTAATATTTGGATATAAGACTTTATGTGCTAATTTGTATTATTTTATTAATAATTCCGTCTATTCTTTAAACAGAATAGCCATAATTGAATGCTGCTTGCTTGATTATTGAAACTTATTTTTCAAAATTGGTTGTAGACATATGTATTGAAAATGCACGAGGTATCATTAAATTATTTTTTAATTTTGTATAAAAGGAGCGAACTTAAATATATATCTTTGTTTAGCAAGATAACAGATATGCTTCGGTGACTTATCGGACACATTTAACTATCGAAACCAATTACTATGCCAATGAATATGAGCTCGTTCCCACTTTACTGTTCACACAGAGTTTAACCCCTAGACAAAGGCGTTTTTGGTCTGTTTAAGAAATGTCTTTGAAATTTCCAAGACTTTTGGCTATGAAATCATCCCAAACATTTTTTTGCACATTTCAGAAAATATGTAAAATTTTAAATGGCACTACAAATAAAAAGGTAGCTCCTACTTTTTACAACACGAGGCGTAATTTGGTATTTAACCGAAAAAAAAAGATGGTTCTTGACAAGAGCCGAAGTTTATGTATTAGTTTGTACACATTCTCACGCAGTCTACATAGGTCAACCTTCTAGAACTTTTAATACCAGGGATAAGGTATATATTTCCGCGCTTAGAAATACCCACGCTGACAATCCTACAGACACAAAGCAAACCACCGTATAGAACCGCTACATTTTTGTAATGATAACCACAAACTCCACGTTTATAAAGCTTTAGAAATTAGAAAGCACATACAAGACAATAACCGCCTTCTTTTGAATGAGCAACTTTTTAGATGAATTTCCCTCTCTTCATTACTATTTTTTCTAATTAAATATATATATATATATATATATATATATATATATATATATATATATATATATATATATATATATATATATATATATATATATATATATATATATATATATATTTGTGTGTGTGTGTATACTTTTAAGGGCAATTACGACCAAAAAATTGAGGGATATATTTTAAAGAAAGTCACTCTGTACTAAATACTTGATATATTTAGCCTGAGCTCCAGACATGCTCAGGAGTACAGAAATAATAAATAAATGCCAAACATAACACTCAGATTATGTAATAGTGAATACTTACAGCACTGTAACTAATTGAAAAGCAAGGCCAACATCAAAACAGCGAAATTCTGCCACAAAAACATGCAAAAAAAAACAGGAAGTGTAACAACCACTTTCAAAACTACATGTAACTTAAAGCAAACATTTGTACGTTAAAAACATTCAAAGCCAGTCATGAAAAGGCATAAAAAAGAGTTAGTAAGGTTAAACTATTAAAAAAACTCTTAAAATGGATTATAATGAACTCGCAGTAAAGAACTCAAAATTTTTTCGCCGTGCAGATAAACGGTTTTCAACGAGATGAGGGATATATGGTGGTATCCTTGGATCTGGTCTCAATGTTCACGGATATCTCGTTACAGCTCACACTTCAGATTATTGACGAAAACTGGGAGCTCATTGAACCAAACACAGATATTCCTAAAGACAACTTCATTCAAATACTAGAATTTCTTTTTCACTAAAACTATTTTCTATTCAACGACGATTATTATAGACAGTCTTTTTAATGTCCAATGGGTAGTCATCTCAGCTCTGTGTTAGGAAATATAGTTATGTCATCATTATTGAACTTTGCAATACCACGTCTGTCTTTTAGATTACCTTTTATCTATCAGTATATGGATGAGTTGGTCCTTGCCATACCTATTACTACCGAAGAAGAGGTACTACAAATTTTTAATGGATTTGGTGGTCACATTAAATTTACTCTCGAGAAGAAGACGGATAGAAGTGTTCCCTTCCTTGATACTAGAGTTTACAGAAGTACCGTCAATACCATTAAGTTGAGTTGATATAGCAAGCCTTCCAGTTCCGGAAGATACATAAATTATGCATTATATCATGATGAGAAAATGAAATTGAATGTTATATTAGGCATGAAGAGGCGGATTTTGGATATTGCCCACCCATCTTTTCAACATGGAGCCTTATGTCGGTTTGCCGATATGATGGTGAAGAATGGTTATATAAGAAGCTACATGATGAAACTACTTTTCAGAATTTTATCCAAACGTGCACCTGACGGAGCAGCTGAAAGGCCTTCTCCACCCTTACATATCCCTGACTCACGGTTGAATATCAAGTATGCAGTGTTACCTTACATCGGTGGACTGACACACAAACTTATGAAATTCTTCAAAGTTTTTACAGACATTAAAGTGGCTAAATATAATGTTTTGACAAACAAAAACTTATTCACTAACAACAAGGACAAAATTCCGGTGTATAAACAACGTGATGATATCTATAAGTCGGACTGTAAAAATTGTTTTCGTTCTTATGTAGGTCAGACCTCACAGTCTGTTGGTAGGAGGATTAGTCAGCATACGAGTGATTCCAGACTTAGACCTGACAGATGTGCATTGACACAGTATGTCTCAACATTTGGTTTTAACATATATTTTGATAATGTCAAAATTTTGGATAGAGAAACCAATCTGAAAAAACGTTCTTTTCTGGAAATGTGTCATTATCTTGAAAATGACACTATGAACTCCAAATCAGATATTCAAAATTTGAGTAACATATATAGTTATATAAAACTATTTGATAGGTCTGATGGCCCTCTATGTTGGCCGGTTCTATAATTTAGAATAAGAAAATAGATTATAACTTTTCATCAATAGAGTAACAATAGTCTATGATCAATAACTGTTTCTTGGTTTGCAGTTGTCACTGATGTCTATGGTCGGTGTCTAACATGAAAGAGGTTAGGTGTCCAAAACTCTTATCCGTGAATTTTTCAAAGCTTTTTTATTATTGTAACCTTGCTAACTCTTTTTTATGTTTTCTCATGACTGACTTTGAGTGTTTTTAACGTACAAATGTTTGCGTAAAGTTACATGTAGTTTTTAAAATGGTTGTTACACTTCCTGTTGTTTGCATGTTTCTGGCAGAATTTCTCTGTTTTGATGTTTCTGGCCTGGCTTTTCAATTAGTTTCAGTGCTGCAAGTGCTCACTATTACATAATATGAGTATTATGTTTGATATTTATTCATTATTTCAGTACTACTGAGGATGCCTGGAACTCAGGCGAAATATATCGAGTATTTAATACAGAATGACTTTCTTTAAAATATAGCCCTCAATTTTTTGGTCGTAACTGCCCTTAAAAGTATACAAATATTAGCACGCTAACGTGTAACGACTGTTACTCCTGTATATATATATATATATATATATATATATATATATATATATATATATATATATATATATATATATATATATATATATATATATATATATATATATATATATATAATAGTTAAGTTACTATATTAAAAATAGTTGTAACAATGCAGTGAATAGATGTACCTCGACACTGTCGCCATATAGAACCTGCTACTATTACTGTTATTGTTTATTAGTTATTTTGTTATTATAACTCTTTTGGGGTTATTATTGTTGATTTCAGTTCAATGTAAATATTGACACTTTAAAAACGTCATTTGTTATTTTTATTTTATTTTTTCAAAGAATTTTTCTTCGAAATTACCCAACGTATCAACGGACGTTTATTTATAGTTGTCACGAATGCGTGTATGAAATTAAATTTTGTTCTATCTGATGATGCCGTAAAAGGGCGAAACCGGTCACAGAGAAGAAAACAAGTAATTGTGAAGCTAGAGAACAAGTCTCTACTGCCATCTTTACAGAAGTTTTCTCTATCATAGTTAATTTCTGCTATGTGCATAACAGGAGAAAGGTTAGAGACGTCATCGATAGCATCGAAATTGATTTCCAGAAATTGCGACCTATAATCCAAAAGCGCACACACTTGGCATTAATTCACCAACTTGTTGTACAGTTTTCTACGAATCTCTTTGCTTTTTGACACATATAACCTTCGAAACGCCCTTCCAGAAAACTGCAATAAGATATAATATACTGTACAAAACTGTACCCTTAGATAAAAATAAGGTGAGATGTAAGACACGAAGCACGTGCCGCCACCTCGTTGCAGAACCAAGTAGTATGTTGTCACGGCAGCTCCAAATAACACAAAATGTTAAAAAGTAGGGACTGTATACAACCAATTAACAATTTAGTAGACGCATTGGAAAAATACCTGCCACATTTATAATTTGACAGATCCTTGCTTTTTCTAAAATAAAATTGTTGGTTGTATACAGTCTTTATTTTTTAACATTGTGTGTTATTTGGAGCTGCCGTGACAAAATACTACTTGGTTTCACAACGAGGTGACGACACGCGCTTTGTGTCTTACATCTCACTTTGTGTTGGAGGACTCGCTACCATAGCCGTATTATTTTCGCTACAATTAGTATGCCGTACACAAGCTCTAATTAGAGCGAAACCGGTCTGCGGTTTTAATTGTGGTGAGAATGCATCTAGCCTTACAAAAAAATAAGGTATTAATTTATGTTATATTGTTTTAGCTTATGTGTTTTGGAAGATCCTAGCAAGCCCGAATCAGGTGAAGAATGCTTCAAAGATCTCATCTTAGCTGATGGTTCACTCAAATATAATGTCAGCAAGACAGACTTTGAGGTCGTCAACAAGGTCAAGCTTCCTGAAGGTCTTACTTGTGATAGATGTGTCCTGCGTTGGCACTACACAGCAGGTATAAATACAGTAAACACATTAAGATTTTTAGTCTACGTGGCAACAAGGGTATCTTATTATTTCATTATTTCACTTACAAAATGAGCAGTCAGAGCGACACTGACCTATTTTACAACCAACTTCGTGCGACAGTTGCAACCTGTAAATTTGTAAACGGGAAATGAGGGCTTGTGACACCTAATTTGAAAGATCTCTTTATTTTATATTTAAAGATGATATGGTTTTAAAATTGATATCAGAAAAAAAATCATCTGATAGACGAACTTTGCTTCAACATACTAAAAAATTAATAACTATTTGCGTCTTGTATTTGATAATGAGAAAGCAATCAAAAACAATTTCATGTCTTTTTTTGGACCGTATCAGCTAAAAAGAAGACAAAAAGTTAACAACTCTCTTCATAGTTGACAATGTTTGTTTCGTTTAAAACGCCTTCGCAAGTTTCATTGTGATTGTAACCGCATGACAGTAGTTGTCACTTGTTAATTGCTGTTCAGAAACATGGTTTATTTAACAGACGTGCATAAAATGACAATTGAACAGATGATTGTTTACGGTTATAGAACTTGCTCGCCTATTTCAAGAAAAATATCTCGATTTGCTGCCTATACCCCAATAGGCAATTAGTAAAATTCAAGAGGAATTTCGCGAGCTTCTAGCAGATACAAATCAGATACAAAAAAACCTTCTAATGCACTAAGTAGTGATATTAAATTGGATGTTATACCTAGGTTTTAGGAAAACCCACACACTTTGAGTCGATAAGCAGCCACAACTTTGAATTTTAGCCGTTCATCGATTACTCGAATATTCACAGAAAATAAAATGCATCCGTATAAACGAGTATAAATTCAGGAACTCATGACAGACGATTTTGATAGAAGAACGTGTTTTTGTAAAACAATGTGGGAAATGTTAGATAATAATATTATCAAATTGGAACCTGTCTTGTTTTCCACTAAGTGCAGCTTTACATTTAACGGCCACGCTAATCGTCAAAGATGTCGCTACTGGTCTAAAGAAAATCCACACTAGAAGGGGCAAGGACATGCGCAATACACTGAAAAGGTTAGTGTTTGGAATGGTTTTAAACCAAATCATTGATCCCTTTTTCGTTGAAAACAGCTTGATTGGAGATTATTATTTAGCACTACTCAAAGATAATGTCGTGTCAACTTTGGCAAACATATCCTGATTGAGCAAACCTACAAGTTCCAACAAATGTGATATGGTTTCATCAGGATGGATCACTACCACATTAGAAAATCAATGTCCGGCAGTAACTGGACCTAATAATCCCAAATGGGTGGATAGACAAGCGATGTTCATCAGAATGGGCCGCACGATCACCCGATCCTAGGCTATTAAACTTTTTCAAATAGCGATATCAATTACCTAAGTATAAGTAAGATGAGGTCATTATAATCGCACGTAAAAGTTTCATTTGAAGTACTTTTAGCTTTACTTATGACCACAGAATGATTCTGTTTGTAGTCTTTTAAGTTACTCAAAATAACTACTAGTTGGTGACTGCACTAATAAACATCATTTTTACATGTCTTTGTCTTTAACTGGGTGTAAAAAAACCTGTTGGACAAATAGATAACAGTTCGGGACGCAGCAAGTGCGTTATGGTAGTAAATTTTCATAAGACTAATACATAATATAATAGTGATTCAGCCATATAAAAAAATTAATAAAAATTACTTGGGAATTAGGAAATTTTAATTAGAAAGAGTAAAACATAAGGTTAGGAAGGGCAAGCAAAAACAGGATCTCTAACATAAATATTTATACAATAATTTGGATATAAAACTAAAGCAGAGCAATTTATAAACAGGAAATATACTCAATAAAAAATATACTAGAAAGCTGAACATAAAAAAAATCTTATGGTTCATTGAGGGTGATTTTATGTATGCAGAAGGGTGAGAAGAACACCCAGGACGAAAAAGGTTTCTGCCCCTCACCTAAAACACAGGGGGTTTTCCTTCCCCTTGTGCATGCATACAACCACCTTCAAAGCATAAAGCACAAGAAAATATTCTTGGGAGCAACCGCCCATTTATTTTCCTTTGATCGAAACACTTATAAATTGGTACACAACTACGCCTATAAATGTTCTTTGAAGTTAAATAACTTGAAAAAATAAAAAAATATTGCGTCAAATATTTTTTAATTTTTTGTTAAGAGAAATTGGGCGTTAAGATCTGATGAACGAACTCATCCAAGCTATTAAAAAAATAAGGGCAGTTACCAAATTGGGTCCAAATCAGTCAAGTACTTTTCGAGTTATCGGTTGGATATATACATATATATATATATATATATATATATATATATATATATATATATATATATATATATATATATATATATATATATATATATAAGCTTCAACTGACCCTGGATATGGGTTCCAGGGGCACCAATTCGCGCTCGTGTGAAGAAATTTACCCGAAAGTCTTACCATCGATACCTCTGTATTAGTGAATTTTCTTAATGAAAATTCCCTACTAAATCAGAAACACATGGATGTTATAAAATATGATTAATTTTCATTACTTAATCATTCAAAGTTGTCGAAAAACTCAGAAAAATAATATACTTTTTCTTACAGGTAACAACTGGGGCTTCTGTCCAGACGGGAGTGGCAGATTGGGCTGTGGACCTCAAGAAAATTTTAGGTCCTGCGCTGATATATCTATTTACTAAGAATACCGTATTGGCTAAAGAAACCTCAAAATGTACAAAACTAGCTGCGGAAGATGCCAAACCTAAAGGGTCGTAGAATATTTATTGCAATGTATGCTAGTCTCACTTTAAATTATTAAAATAATTGTATTTTACTTAATATACTCAGGGAACCATAACATATTTGTACATAACAATGTGAGTAGAGAAAAGTATTTTATTTTTAATTAGTGTAAATATAATTGACATTATAGTATTATTATTGTAAATATTTGTTTAATTTATTTTGCTATTATAAATAATTTACCTACTAAAACTTATTTTTATTAAAATTAAACTGTTTTTATTAAAATAAGAATATTTGCCTTACAAGCGGAATTCTTTCCTTAAATTAATATAAATGTGCTATGTTGTGATATCTGTCAAAACCGTGATAAAGTTAAGCCAGTTTGTCGATACAAAACTATCAAAATTGTTGTGCTGTGAAATGATGCTTTAAAATATATATTTTTTATTTTTTACTTCAACAACACACCACGAGGGCTCACAGCCTAAATACTATCGTACCGTGGGTGTAGACAACGAGGAAAGTGGCAACTAGTTAATTCTGGACTTGAAGGTTTGGAGGTTCGGAGGAGAAGGAAAAACATGTGCCGACAAGGAATTGTCCTCGGGTCAAAAGAGCGAGCATAACAAGATGTTCTATGTCTGGTGACCTGGACAGTAAAAGGCAACATTCGCTCTGTTCTCCTGGTCGATCTGTTGGGGGCAGCAGGTGGAGGAACTATGGAAGAAAGCTCCTTTAAGCAGTGCCCGTGCAGATATCTATAAAACAGAGAGATGTCACCAACCGCACGTCGGTGGGCAAGGGATGGCAGCGTTTGGGTGAGGGTAGGGTCACCGATGAGATGTATAGTTCTCTTCTGAAATTAGTCCAGGATTGACTGGGATTCACCATGTAGTTCCATAGACTTATTCCAAGAACAGGTGAGAAAGGAAAGAAGGTCGGCAGTTGATCTGCGCTGACGGAATCTATACTGACTGTCGTGGAATAGACTGTGTTTTTCAAGAAACTTTAGTAGTTTGGTGTTTATATACTTTTGCATCACTTTTGAGACGACTGAAAGGAGAGAAATAGGCCTGTAGTTGCTAGAAAGCGCTTTGGATCCTTTCTTGGGGGCGGGTTGTACTCGAGCAAGTTTCCAGTTACTAGGGAATATGCCTCTATTGTAAGATGTCTGAAACAGACGAATCAGGACAGGAGCAAGTTCTGGTGTGCTTTTTTTGAGAACAATTGCTGTGATCTGGTCAGAGCCAGAGGCTTTTCTGGTATCAAGAGAAGAGAGCATCTTTCGTAACTTTTTAGTTTTGAAAATCATATCCGTCATTTTATGCGCGACATTGGGGATTGTTTGTGGTTGAACATTTGGAGGTGGGTTGAGAGTAGAATTGCCGGCGAACAACGACGCAAAAAGTTCAGCCTGGCCCAGGGCGGTAGAAACAATTTCATCCCCTGAGAGGTGGGAACGTGCTCTTGCAGAAATTATTCCCAATAGATTTAGCAAGACTGCGGAAGGGTTTGCTGCCGTTGGAGCTTGAGAGGAATTTGTTTTTGATGTGGTTATTAAACGAGTTATTAGCGTCAGAAAGAATGCGGACATAGCGGTTTCTTGCGTCGTTAAATGCTTGACGGTTTCCTTGACTAGGATTATGTAGAAGCGTTTTGTGAGCTTTGACCTTTTCAAGTCTGGCCTTGTGACAGGATTTAGAGAACCAGGGCTTTTGAGTGGCTGAAGAGGCTTTCTGTATACGTATAATAAATAATTCCATGCCAGCTTGGATAATTTCGGTGTCGTTTTGTCGGTTATCAGAGGGGTCTGGATGAGAGAAGCAGACAGACACCCATGGAAATGAGGAAATCCCGCATTTTATCCCAGTTCGCGGAGCTGTAGTGCCAAACGATACGTGGGTGTGATGACTGTGTGACCTCGGGTTGCATTGCGCAGAAAGTGGTAACCATTACGTGGTCCGAGCGGCCAAGGTGGGCGGTGACTGATGTCTTATAGCATTCAGGTTTTGTAGTAAGAAGGAGATCCATGGGATTTAACGTGTGTGTTGGGATGCGAGGAAAGTAATTAGGTTGCTGAATCATATTGGCTAAAGAATTGCTGACTGCAAAGGCCTCCGCTGCTCTCCCTTGTGGATCGGTTTTTGAAGATCCTAGCCATTCTTTATTATGGAGGTTCAAGTCACCAAGAATAGTGACCTCGGCGGAAGGATATTCAGAAATCAGATGGTCGGTTTTTTCAGAAAGGTAGTCAAAGAGCTGGACAAAGCTGCTGTCAGAAGGTGACCGGTAAATGCAACAGATGAATTTAGTTGCAGCCCTGAGAGAGAGTTTCATCCAAAGTATGTCTTTTTTTCCAGCTTCTAAATTGGGGAGTCTGGTGCAGTGTAGATTGCTACGGACGTATGCGCACACACCTTTATGCAATCTAAAGGAAGTAAGGAGCTCATACCCCGAAAAATTAAGGGATTAGTGGCTGTTTTGGCACCGATGAATTCGGCTGTAGAAACGTAATGATCTACATTGCTAAAGCAGAGAGGAATCACACATGGACAGTAAACGGTTGAATGTGAATAATTTCGTAGAAAATTGTTGGATTTCGATTATTTGAAACGTGGGCGAGGCGGACGTGATGGACGCACGCAATGAGGGGTGAACGGGAAGATCGAGCGGGGAGAAGCGACACGGGGGCCCGAAGAAGCAGTTTTTTTTAGAACGTCACCAGGAGCGAACGGAACTCTGTAGGAGAAAACGGCCGGTGCGGAACGAATTTTATCGACGCAATTTTTTTTCGATATTGGAGGGAAAAAAATTCCGAGAAACAGGAGAAATTTTTGATCTAGAAAGGTGCTCCGATTAGGAGTCTCTCTCCTCTGAAGATACGGTATTACGAAACGCGCTATTACCAAAAGCAGAATCTCCAGAAAGTTTTTTAAAGTCGACTGGACATTTTTTCTTAAACATCAAAATTGAAGAACTTGCTGGAGAGCGGCTATTTTAAGTGAAATTACTCTAAATTGAAAGAATAATGTCAGTGGAATTTTTGACAGAGAGGGTTTAGAAATTGTTTGTTCAAACGTCAAAATTTGCCACACCTTGCATGCTAATCACGACGTGTACGCTACGCCCGGAATTAATATAGTGCCTGATTAACCTCGATTCACTATCAAAGATTACGTTTTTATCCACAGATTTGGTCATTTGAGTTAATTAAAAAACCGTTTTTATATTGATTTTTTTCACATATTTTTTTAGGGCGACAATGTCATTTACAATATTTCTTGCTTGACGCATTTCATTTGGCAAAAATGTAATATTGCTATAAAGCGTTTTAGGAGAAAAATATCGTCTATAGTTTTTGCAACAAGTTAGGTACTATCTGTTTGTGTGAGCATAATTTTATACTAAAGTGGAACGAATAGTCATTAGTTGTACTAGAATCATTGGTCGGAGTTGGAACTGCAGATGTTGTGAAGTTTTAATAAATTTGGTAAGTGACATGAAACCGAAAGTAAATAAATGAATATATTAAATGCAGATGTCGTGACTACTCTTTGGCTTCAGAAGTGTTTCTTTCTTTCTCCTTAGCCGTTTCGCTGTTTTCGCTGATTTAGGGCATCACTAAACAGGAAAAAATTAAACTTATTTACACGCTTTCTAAACAACTATAAATAAATCATCAAATAATCATATATGCATAAATAAATAATAAAATATCATTGTTTAACACAATTTGTGGCTTCTACCCACGCTATTGTGCGAATGGTATATTGCCATAGCCAAACCGTCTTTCGATTAAAAAAAAAACGGCTTCTACCCACCAAGCCATTCATAATATAACGAGCTGTTGCTTTGCACTGATATGAAGTCCTTAGAATATTGGAGAAAACAATTACAATTTGGTTTCAAGGAGGAGAAGTCAATTCAGGATGCGATGATTGTATTGACAGGAAACATATATAATGCTGTGGATAACGACAACCCTGTATGAGTATCTTTATAGATCTCAAAACGGTTCGGGACGCAGCAAGTGCGTTATGGTAGCGAATTTTCACTAAACGCTTCAAATGAATAACTCAATTTTCTATAAACCTATATAGTTGAATTTTGGTGTGTGACAAGGTACTTCCCGAGTTTTATCAAAATAGCTTTATTATTTTTTTAGATACAATTTTTTTGTGTAGAAAAACTGGTCTGAGCGGGCTGGCTAACGAACTCATCCAACCCATTAATAAAAGACAGGTGCTTGCGGAGTTTCATTAAAATTGGTTAATTATTTTTGAGATATCAGTTGAATAATATATATATATATATATATATATATATATATATATATATATATATATATATATATATATATATATATATATATATGATCAGAAAGATTTCCGCGGTCTTTAGTGTGAGACATGCTTGGTTCTCGGGTTAAACCGCGTCCAGAATTTATGGAAACTCGACGTTTCGGCTCCTGTTTTGGAGCCATTTTCAAGAGGTAAAGGAAATATGTAAGGACACTCTAAGGCCTCAATCTGCCTACTCCTTAGAGTGATGGACAAAGGTGGGTATGGTAAAAACGCTGTGTGTACCATACATTAAAGGTGTCACCGACAAAATCAGCCGAATTTTCAAAACCCATAATATCAAAACCGTATTCACAACAGACCAAAAACTGTCAAATCTTATAACAACTCCCAAGGATACGATTCCAAACGAATCCCACGGAGTTTACAAAATTCCTTGTCCCGACTGTTCCCAAACTTAAGTAGGACAAACAAATAGACGCATTCACAATAGAATATACGATCACACCCTCGCAGTTAGAAAATCCGACCCCTCATCGGCGCTGGCCATGCATCATATTCATACAGGGCACAAAATAGACTTAGATAATGCCAAAACAATAGCACCGGTTTACAAACGAGAATTATCCGTGAAGCAATCGAGATTGAAAAACGTCCCGATTGCTTAAATAAGAGAGATGATGGTCTTCGCCTTCCGACTGCTTGCAAACCTATTATATCTTTTTTACAAACACACGGAAGGAAGATAGATTCCACAGACAATTTTGTTGCATCATTATCTGCCTCAACAAATGCCGGTGACCCTCTTAATCCTCCTCTAAATACCGTGACCAAAGCCCCCCACTTAATTGACGGTGACCCCACTACTTTCACTGATGACGCAACAGGTAGACGGAACGACATATACGACAAGACTTGCAACGAACTACCAGATCTCTCTGAGGCCTGGGTTGAACACACTGAGACCTCACAGACGATCTCCGGCGAGATTTGGAGAGTAGGCTGATTAAGGCCCCGTAATCGAGCTACAACAACCCAACTATCTTTATCCACCGCTCTAAGGAGTAGATTGAGGCCTTAGAGTGTCCTTACATATTTCCTTTACCTACCTTTGTCCACCACTCTAAGGAGTAGGCAGATTGAGGCCTTAGAGTATCCTTACATATTTCCTTTACCCACCTTTGTCCACCACTCTAAGGAGTAGGCAGATTGAGGCCTTAGAGTGTCCTTACATATTTACTTTACCCACCTTTGTCCATCACTCTAAGGAGTAGGCAGATTGAGGCCTTAGAGTGTCCTTACATATTTCCTTTACCTCTTGAAAATGGCTCCAAAACAGGAGTCGAAACGTCGAGTTTCTATAAATTCTGGACGCGGTTTAACCCGAATATATATATATATATATATATATATATATATATATATATATATATATATATATATATATATATATATATATGAATAACTCAATTTTTGTATAAACCTAGATAGTTAAATTTTGGTATATGATAAGGCCTTTGCCGGTGCAATATACCTGCCGAGTTTTATCACAATAACTTTATTATTTTTCGAGAGACACATTTGTTTCTAAAATATTATTTTTCTTGTATAAAAATTGGTCTGGGCGGGCTGGCTAACAAACTCGTCCAACTTGTTAATAAAAGAAAGGTACTTGCTGAGTGTCATCAAAATCGGTTAATTACTTTTGATGAGATATCGGTTAGATATATATATATATATATATATATATATATATATATATATATATATATATATATATATATATATATATATAGCTATGGTATTTTTAGCACTTTTAATTGTTTAGCATGAGAATTTTAATTATTATGGGTTTTCCTCTTTATTTAAAGTATTAACATTGATCAAAAGAAATTATGACAATATTTCTTTACTTACCACTGAATCTGTAAATTTTTCTTTTATCTCATGGGTAGAGGTCAGAAATTGGGTTAGCATTTTAGCATTTTTGTTTTGCTGTACCTTATTTGTATATTTTTGTTAATCCGGTGGTGGTGGTAAAAAAGATGTTATGGCCTCGACAGAATTGTCATTAGCTACCGTTAATCCAAATTTCGTCAAAATATTTTCAATTGAGTTTTTATTGATTTTGCTCTTTTAATTGATACGTAATCATTTAAATATAGACTTATTTGGTGATGTTTTATATATATATATATATATATATATATATATATATATATATATATATATATATATATATATATATAATATGGGTCAAATTAATTAGACTATATAACTACAAGCTATAATGTTTTATTTCTGGTTATTTAAATTTGTTTGAAAAACATAGTTATATCAAAAATTATTATTGATCGTTGTCAATAAATCACACAAATCAGCATCTTATTTTAACAATGAATTAAGTAAACTATGCTCTATTAATTCGGCCTTTATCAGCATATCCCCCTTAATGTTCTAAACGTACACAAAATTCATCAATGTAACTGAAATCCTTAAAACTAAACACAATATAAAAAATCTGCACATTTATATTTACAATATTCACAAAATTGACTTACTGGTTACTGTCTCTAATTGGTTTTTCATTGATATTTGTATTATTTGCCATTGGATCACCTATTTGGATTTTATTACTGCCACCATTTCATTGGGGGCAATTAACTGATATAAGGCTTATTTTGGATAGTCCTTTGTGTGAAAAATTTTCTTCTAACTTGACTGTTATTACTGATTAATATTCATTATCCTGCCATCTTATATTAAGGCAGTTTAAAATCGAGTGCTAATTACACTTATACTTTCGCAGTTCCACACTTAATATCTTTTACCTCACCTCACCGGCAGTTTATATTCGAATGTTTCTTTAACTCACATTGCCGCAGTCTATCACGGAATCGCCTTTAATTCACATTGCCGCAGATGGTCATCGAGTGCCTCCTATATTTGCCTGTTTTGTTTAAATATCTAGCCTTCTCTCAAAAAACTCTCCTTTTGGTTACAGGCTGTGCAATACAAAGTTCATTAGCCCTGCATGTTGCCATTGCCTTCTTATTAGTAACACTAATAAAAACGTCCCCGCGTTTCACTGCTAACGCTGTGTGTCTTTTTAAAATTTATTGACAATTTTTTTTGTCTTACGTACACTGTGACTACCTACTTTAGATATACTTATTTACTAGGACCAAATAAAAAGTATTTTTCAAAGCAAAACACTATAAATAAAAACACAGCATTGTTCTGTGTTCTTTATATTATAACGATCTTTACTAGTCAATCAAAAACAATATAAGTAAAAACAAAAGTTTTTTCTGTATTCTTTCAATTTTTATGATATTTACTATATATATATATATATATATATATATATATATATATATATATATATATATAAACTCAAACATAAAAATGCAAACGGACCTTCGTTTCGGGTGCCAGGGGCCCAAGGTCGCCTTTATTTGCTCACCTCTCTATAAGCAAGTTTTTTAAAATAAAAATTCGCTAAAAAGCGTTTGACACAGTCAGTCATGGTGAGTTTTTGAGTTGCATGGAAAATATTGGTGTAAGGGCGTCTCTCATAAGTTGTTCAAAGATTACCTCTCTGAGAGAACACAGATAGTAAAAATGCTTCTTCTAACACTCTTAGCAAGTATAGAATTGTCAAGTGTGATGTGCCTCAGGTCAGCCTGCTTGTGCCCATATTATTTATTATCTATCTAAGTGAAATGATGTTCCTTAACATTGACGGTGACGTAATAGGCTTTTCGAATGACACAAGTGTTTTCTTCAGCGGTTGAACGTGGGAAGGGTTGAGGCAAAAGAGATGTCAAAGATCATACATTTTTCCTAAACTAAAAAGCTGACAGCAAACTTCCAGAACACATGTTTTGTGCCTTTTGCTTCATACGTTAATGGCTTTCCAGAATATGATGAGTTAAGGTTGACAAGTGAATGTCAGTGTAACAACTACGATATAAAGGGAACCATGCCCTCCAAGTACCTGGGAATCTACATCGATCAATATCTACGATGAAATAAACCAGGTTCATCATGTAAAAACAAGGACTCGGTTTATGGTAAGTAAATCCAAGTATTTTAGACAGATAGTTTCTTGTGAGCAACTGTTAATGTTGTATGAGGCCTTGGCTAAGCCACATTTAATCTATGGGTTGATTGTGTAGGGTGGTGTGACAAATATTTAATTACTTGTCTGCTCCCAACAATACACAAAAATTAATTTTAAAAGTAATACTAAATGAGAAAATTACTTACCCTACAGATCAACTTCATTCTGAGATCGGGGTTTTCAACTGACGCAGTTATTTTGCTTTTCCATTTTGGTATGGCATATACAATAAGATTCCTCTTGAACTTAGGAGTTACGATAACCAGATTATTAAAAAAAGTTCGGGACGCAGCAAGTGCGTTATGGTAGTGAATTTTTATTAAATGTTGCAAACTTAGATAACTCAATCTTCTATAAGCTTAGAAAGTTGAATTTTAATATGTGCTAAGGTCTTTCTCAAGGCAACATATCCACCAAATTTCATTGAAATGGCTTTGTAATTTTCGGAGAAACAATTTTTTTTCGAAAGGAAACTCAAAATTTGTCCGGAAAATGTTGTCCGATTTTCCTGACTAACAAACTTATCCAAGCCATTAATAAAAGAAAGGCACCTGCTGAGTTTCATTAAAATCGGTCAATGATTTTTTGAGTTATCGGTTGGATATATATATATATATATATATATATATATATATATATATATATATATATATATATATATATATATATATATATATATATATATATATATATATATATATATATATATATATTATTATTATTATCAATACAAAGAAAACAAAAAAGTAGTATTATCTCGGATAATACAAAATTCACGTATTTCTAATCATAACTCGGGAATGATCCGAGATAAGGAATGCTGATACAGATCGAAGAAGAAGATCATTCCGAGGAATATGCGATGAAAATATACAGGATGTTACATTTGGAAAAAATACTTTTTTGTGTTTGAAATCATCGATATTTGAACTTCGTTGAACAACATCCTGTACCAGTTTTTAGATTTTTTTCGCAATGAGAAGAAATATTACTACTAGTGCTATAGTCTCGTTAAGTTTCAGAAACATGACATACTTGATACCTGAGAATTTCCATTTCAAAGATTTGCAACTTTATGACGGAAAAACAATAGAAAATAAAATATCTTGATGACGGTAACACCAGTATTGGCAAGTGGCATATCACTTTCCACAGAATTGCATGGTCATTCCGAATATGCAATAATATATAGGCTGTTACGTTAAAATTAAGAAAGTTGTTGGCCACTTCCGGTACAACCGGAAGCAATACACTCACAAAAATATTTTAGTTGTAATGAGCGGATGGTGATACATACAGTTGCTAATTTTCAGTTTCGAAATCCCAGTACTAGTTCGAAAACTTCTAATGCACGCCTTACGTGGGACAGCCTGTATATATATCGTATTCAGTTTGTGTGACGGTAATATTGTTATTTACTTAAAAAATTGTGGGAAAGCCGCCAGTTGCAAAATAAAACTCTTTATTAAATGCCGAGCTTTCGGAACAGTTTATTCGATTCTCAAGGATATAACATGGAAAGAAAAAAGTTTACAATTTACATAGGAAAAATATAAAGGTTTAAAATACATATAGCGTGAGTTTTACTATAACTAATTATGGAATAACAAACATGAAACAAATATTTTTGTAAATTTGACTGAAGTCGAAAAGTGCCAACTAACATATGAAGCGAACTATTGTGTATTTTAATTTGTTTTTTGTTTTTTTTATAGGAAATATAAATAGGGGTAGTGATTTCTAAAATTATTATCTTTCTTTAAATTTATTAAATTGTCGTTAAAAGTAATTTCAAACTCTTCTAAACACATAATTTTATTACTTAAGGTTTTACAGTGTAAAATATAAACATTACTAAAATTTATATTGTGTCCAGTGTCGATATTATATATACAGGGTCGCTGATAAGTCTGGAAACGGTCGATTATCCGGGAAAATATACAAGGTGTCGAAAAAAGTTTTATACAAAAGTTTTTGGGTTCTTCAATGTCTACTAGGCGGTGATAATTTTATTTATACAGGGTTGGTCATACAGGCGTGGCACACCAATATTATTTTTTTTTAATGGAACACCCTATATATTATTCGATATTTCAATCCTTCTCTTAATTTTGAGCAACATTTATGAGAAGCATAATGTACCTAAACTCAATCGTTTCCGGGTAAAAAAATAAATAAAAATAAACGCTACTGTTTTTAAAATCTATTGGATGAAGAACAAAAATAAATGAAAAGTAGAATATCTCTTGAAAACAATCTGTGAGTGTGAAAAGAACCGGTTGCGATGTTTTTAACATTGTTTGGAATCCCAAGATAAGATAAGATGCCCATAAGAAACGCAGTATTATTCTTTTGTTTTAAAATGTTTCCAGGACAACGAATGTCAAACATTCATTCAGTGTCAACAGTTTTGAAACATTAGTAATTTAGTGTCAACAGTTTTTGTGCAAAATGGCAAGTTTAAGTGAAACCGAACGTATCGAAATTTTAATGATGATAGGGTGCGGTGATAGAACACGAAGTTTTGCTCAAGTGGTGATTATGTTCAATGAGTTGCATCCTGAGCGGGAATCGATCTCCAAATCCACAGTTTCGAAAACTTTGCATCGTTTTCACGAAACTGGCGGTATCAAGGATAAACCTAGAACTGGAAGGCCAGTAGCCGTTACAAATGAAGAAAATTCTTTGAATGTAATATTGGATGTGGTGGAAAATCCGAAAACTTCGGCACAGCAATTGGCTTTAAATCACAATATGAGTCGATATTCAATTCAAAAGATTACGAAGCGGGAAAAGTTCCGTCCATATAAAATTCATTTATTGCAAGAACTGAGTGAAGACGATTTTGATCGCAGAATCGAGTTCTGTGAACTTATTATGGAGAAGTTACGCCAAAATTTTAACTTTGCCAACCACATTTTGTTTTCCGACGAATCTACATTTTGTTTGAATGGACAAGTCAACCGACACAACTGTAGGTACTGGTCAGACGAAAACCCACATTGGATGGAACAAATTCACACCCAAAGACCGCAAAAAGTAAATGTTTGGTGTGCTATTATTGGTGGACATATCATAGGACCTTATTTTATACACGGTAATTTGAACTCTGCTCGATATTTGACACTTTTGCAAGAATCAATTGTTCCAGACGTTAGTCGATTATTTCCGAACAATAACGACCCAAATCTACCAGCGGAAGAAATATGGTTTCAGCAGGATGGGGCACCCCCTCATTTTGGAATTGAGGTACGGGAATATCTGAATCAAACCTTTCCTGGCAGATGGATAGGGCGCAGGGGAACTATTGAATGGCCAGCTAGGTCTCCCGACATGACGCCGCTTGACTTTTTTTTGTGGGGTCATGTAAAAAATTTAATTTACCAAAATAGACCGCAGAATATTGAAGAGTTGCAAGCAAGGATTGTGCATGAAATTAATAACATTCCTCAAAACGCTCTTGTAAATGCAGTGCAATGTTTTGTTAAGCGAATTCATTATTGTCAGGAGGTCAATGGAGAACACTTTGAACATCTTATAAAATAGGATTTCAAACAATGTTAAAAACATCGCAACCGGTTCTTTTCACACTCACAGATTGTTTTCAAGAGATATTCTACTTTTCATTTATTTTTGTTCTTCATCCAATAGATTTTAAAAACAATAGCGTTTATTTTTATTTATTTTTTTACCCGGAAACGATTGAGTTTATGTACATCATGCTTCTGATAAATGTTGCTCAAAATTAAGAGAAGGATTGAAATATCGAATAATATATAGGGTGTTCCATTTAAAAAAAATTAATATTGGTGTGCCACGCCTGTATGACCAACCCTGTATAAATGAAATTATCACCGCCTAGTAGACATTGAAGAACCCAAAAACTTTTGTATAAAACTTTTTTCGACACCTTGTATATTTTCCCGGATAATCGACCGTTTCCAGACTTATCAGCGACCCTGTATATATATATATATATATATATATATATATATATATATATATATATATATATGCATGCGTGTGTGTGTGTGTGCGCGTGTGTGTACATATGAATATATTATTGTAAATATCTAAATATCTAAAATAATTTAGTATTATATTTAATTTGTCTAATAAGTCGTATTTAAGTTTTGCAATTTAAATGAGTTTTGTCTTATATTTAGTTAACCGTATTTTTAGCCAGTTATAATAATCCCGTTGATTAATATACATTATTATTATTATTATATGATTATATAAAAACTTGTTGCTACGATATGGTGTTTTGACCAAAAAAATTTTCTCATGATAAATATATGATCAACAACTTTTCATTCCCTATATTTTTGATTTTGTTTACGAATGTTTACTGAATATTTATTTTTGCAAATAAGTCCAATTATAATGGAAGTTTGCCAAAATTTTTTTGAGGCTCCAGAAATTTTATAATGGCCAAACAAATTAGGCAATAGAAAAAGTAAGACATTGTAGTTTGTTAAACTTAAGGAAATATATTTAGTTTGAAGGTTGTGATGGATATAATTTAAACTTTGGTTACTGCCAAAGCGAAATGCAGCACTATCACTAACTAAATATTGAGACATGTGATGAGTTCACTTTGGGGAACTAAAATTTCAGATGGGAAGTTTAGTACATTTTGCTGCATTCATTGTTTCAGTCTCATTCTTCCAAGTGAATCATTCATTCAATAATGACTTATTTGATTCAGATAGTCGAGAATTGTTTAGCGCGTATGTGTGTAACAATGACAAGCAATCATTGCCGTTTATTAGTACGCGTTAGATATTGATTAACGTTAAAAAATATTTTTACATACGATTAGAATGCTGCCAAGATGTCCAGGTCATGCATTTTGAACATGTTAGTGGAGCCACACATATAAAAAAGCGCTGTAGTTGTGCCTTAAAATGATGTAAGGGGAACTGCAGCCTTAGACACAAAATTAGTACTAGTAATTTTTTTTAACTTGAACTTCCGCGAATATGGCCAATCACCGACGCTAGCGAGTAGTTTCACCTCACTAACCTTTGCCTTTCTGTAATGAAAATAGGGATATTTAATGTGCTAAGTGAAGATTGGAACCTGTGATGAGCACTGTTAAGTACACTTGGAGAACCCAAATCACCACAACACATTTGAAAAGACCTGACGATCGTTTCACTAACCAAGTTAGCGTCATCAGAGGATGAAACATTCTGATTCAGAATGTAACAGGTAAAAACTGACACTAACCCCGGATATAGATTCCGGTGGCCTAATTAAAGCTCATTTGAAGAAAAGTTTCCAAAATTCAAAAGTCTCCTTAGCGAATTGTTTCTACGAAAATTCGCAACGATTTATAGAATATTAAACCATACACTCCATAACAAAAAATACTGCTTAAGTATCAGAAAAAGGGTCTTTTTTAAAGGAATTTTCTGCAAATATTTTGGTAATATGAAGCTGAAACTTAAGGCTTTGCAAAATACAGTTTTTGCGATATTTTATTTACATAATTCGTATTCTTTTTAGGTTCTTTGTCTAAATGTTGCCAATTTTGACTTTTCAAAACGCGACTGTGACGTTTTAAGAAGAAAATCTATAAAATTTTCACAATAATATTTCTGGTATTTGTTGACCTTTTTGCGTCAAAAAACTTTATCTTTGTCTGTAATATTTGTGAACGACACAAAATATTTTGGTTTTGTGCGGTTTTCTGGCCCTTCAGTGGCACCCAATTTTTTTTTCTTTAAGTGCCAATAACTTTTTCATTTAATTTAAAGATCTACACTTTGGTGTATCGTACCTTTAATAATATAAACCTGCGGACCAAATTTGGTTGCCATAAATTGGTTATTTTCCGAGTTGCAAAAATTTCTTGAAACCAAACCCAAAATTTTACCAGAAAAACTGGCCGGGCGCCTAGTTCGCGCTCATTTGAAGAATTTTTTCAATATTTAAAAGTCGTGATCTTCTCGTTGGTAATTTTTTTCTACGAAAATTGACCAAAAGAATTCACTAAGGTCAAGAAAAAAGTGGATTCTTTTTAGTACATTTATAAAAGCGTGGTCTTTAGCGAATGTTTCGTAAAACGAAAAATTCACTAATGAGGAGATCTGTGTTTATATGTATATCAGTAACACAGAGGTACACTTTACCGCATACGAAATGTTATTTTATAGAATGGGTAAACGGAGCCTCGGTAGTTCAGTGGTAAGAACGTGTGCCTCTGAACCGAAGGGTACTGGGTTCGTTCTCAAGGTACTCCTTTCACTTTTTCAGTACATACTGTACAATTAACTTCAACCGAAGTTGTGGCCTTGTATTTGAGCAAGTTGAATGTCTGCACGTTCCGCCCTTAGGAGGGGGCGTAAAGCCGTCGTTCCCGTATCCATGCGATGTTGGGCACGTTAAAAATCGCTACCGTCGTTACAGAAAAGCAGAAGTTTGGCAAGATTTCCAGAATAGTGAGGTGAAATTGCTCCCTGGCGTCGGTGATTGGCCATAGGAAATAGGCCGACGTTAAGGAAATAAAACACACACACACACACATAATATCTACATTTATGCCTATTCACTGATTTAATTGTTGAATATAGAAATTATCTTTAATAAATAACGTTCGATTTGTAAGACTGTTAATTCATTGTGGAGTTACGTTTACAATACAACACCTCAAAAAATAAGATATTGTCTTTAAGACAATGGTTTCGATTTAACTGCTAGTTGGTACAAAATAAAGATTTGAATAAATCCGTAACTGATCGTATTCGAAAACTTTTGAAAAAACACAAAAACGCAATATGAAACTATAGGTGTTATCCGCATTTGGAATA